>CAMZMU010000063.1:123499817-124082782 GCA_947311845.1 Poa pratensis | reverse complement strand
GGCACACATTCCGTGGTACTGGAGGAGACCCTTTTGGTGCACCTACAAAGAGTTGGCCTTGGGAAGATGGCACAAATTCCTTGGCCATGGCTAAGAAGAAGTATGATAATCACTTGATCTTCTGTTTAGGTCCAGTGCGTTATGAAATTGCACATTTGCTGGAATCAACAACTTATGTTTGTATTTCTGCTTCAGTGAAAGCTCACTTCGAGTTCATGGAGAAGCTTGGAGTTGACAGGTGGTGCTTCCATGACAGGGACATTGCCCCTGATGGCAAAACACTCGCGGTATGATCTTATCAGACTGGTCTTGCTATCCTGGAAATCATCCTGAAGTTGCAGGTTGCAACCCTGAATTAGTCGATTGAGATTGGTAGTGGCCGTTATTGGATTACGATTATGATTTTTAATAGGAGTATGTGACTATGTTTTTAGCACAAGGAATATGATTTCTGATGTCGTACAGCTAGTTTAGACTTACCCTGACTAGAACAACACTTATTCTGGATCACTATTTAGTATTTAATTATACATATCCAACTTGGTACAGCGAGAGCTATAAGTACATGATATATCTGGAGTTCTGGACTGATCATAATTTACAAGCAACACCAAAAAGTTTTATATACTTCAGGATGATCTTTATTCCAGTAGATGCCTTCTGTTTAATAATGGCATCTCAGTATGCCACTGTAATATATTTCAACTGTAATGTAACTACCTTGGCTCCTAGGCCCTAGCATGGAAGGTCAGTATTCTCAGCATTTTCCTAAGAGTCCTTTTGTTCACATTGCAGGAAACAAATGCTAACTTGGATGAGATAGTTGAGCTGGCAAAGCAACTTCAGGTTACATCTCTACAACCTTAAAATGTTTCAACATTTAGGTCTACTGCGGTGCATTTCGTTATGCTGTTTCTTCAAATACTCTGAACTTCATGTAGGATAAGACCAATATAAAGCCACTGTGGGGGACTGCACAGCTTTTCATGCATCCACGTTACATGCACGGAGCTGCTACTAGGTAGGTACTAATCATCGCATTCTGAATTTGAGGTACGACTTGAAATTAAGAGAGGTCTTCATATATGATGCAGCCCGGAGGTTAAAGTGTATGCTTATGCGGCTGCTCAAGTGAAGAAAGCTTTGGAGGTGAGTTGCCTCTGAATATCATCGGAAGTCTTCCTGATGGTTAATTGTTAACTTGACTTGTATCCCCTCACAGGTTACTCACTACCTGGGCGGTGAAAACTATGTATTCTGGGGTGGAAGAGAGGGTTACCAGACTCTTCTCAATACCGATATGAAGAGGGAACTTGAACATTTGGTATGTGTCAGACATATTTTGCTGATTTTTGTTTGTATTTCTACTTTTTGTAGTTTATAGCATAAACTGTTTGTGTAGATGTACAATCTTTCTCGACTTACAATTTGTTTCCTGCTGTCCAGGCTAACTTTCTTCAAGCTGCTGTTGACCACAAGAAGAAGATCGGCTTTAATGGTAATTGTTTCACAGTGCTATATATGATCTTCCTGTTCACATCTCCCAAATTTGGCACTAACTAGTCCAGTTATTACGATTTATTATAATTTAAGATTAAGTTAGCATTGAGTGTCTGAATCTCTTTTTTCCAGGAATATTGTTGATAGAGCCTAAACCGCAAGAACCAACAAAGCATCAGTATGTTTATCATTTGGAAAAATTATATCAGGAATATGTTCATGGGAGTGCAAACACTAACTTTTTGTTTTTCGCTGGCAGGTATGACTGGGATGTTGCAACTACATTCTCTTTCCTACAGAAGTATGGTCTCACAGGTAATCTTTGGAATGTATTAAAAAAAATCATTTAGTTCCGCCATTCCTGTTTTTGGTATGTTAATTTCTATATTTGTAGTAATTTTATTCTACGAAGCTTATGTGCATCTTAACCACCTTTCCTGCGAGTCATCTTAAAGTGTCCTTCTCTTTAATGGTGATACAGGAGAATTCAAGATAAATGTTGAGTGCAACCATGCTACTCTGTCTGGGCATAGGTTAGTTTCTTGCTTGCCTAAATCCAATCATAATATCTTAGTCGAAAGACTAGTATCATAACTGCATCTAAAACTTGTGTCCTGCAGCTGTCATCATGAGCTTGAGACTGCACGCATTAACGACATTCTTGGAAACATTGATGCAAACACTGGCGATCCACAAGTTGGTATGTGTGTCTATTTCATAAAGTTGCTATGTAACTCGTCCAAATACCTCTTACACGCTTACTAACTTTCAATTCTTACATATGGGCAGGTTGGGACACAGATGAGTTCCTTACGGATATTTCGGAGGCTACTTTGGTTATGTCAAGTGTAGTTAAGAATGTGAGTGGAATTAATCATTTCCTTTATTTCTTAATCAAGTGTTACTTAAACACCACCATGTCTGGTTAGCATCTAATTCAGGTAAACATGACAACACTCATAAGTTGCTTTGTGTTGATATGGTGACTGCAGGGTGGGCTTGCACCTGGTGGCTTCAATTTCGACGCGAAATTGTTAGTTCCCACTTCCCAGTATCATTGGTGCTCTGTGATTTGAGCTTTGGTTCAATGGAAACTCGGCTGACATGGAATTGTTTTTCATGGTGACAGGCGGAGGGAGAGTACTGACGTCAGGACATGTTTATTGCTCATATATCGGGGATGGACACCATGGCTCGTGGCCTCCGCAATGTTGCCAAGCTGATGGAGGTAACTGGAAACAGTATGACCTGCTAAAATTTTGCGTATGCATGTTACCTAAACGGAAGTTGTGTTTTCTGATGAAAGGATGGTTCCCTGGACGAGCTTGTCCGTAAGCGCTACCAGAGCTTCGATAGTGAGATCGGCGCCATGATCGAGGTACAAAATTTAGCAAGTTTGGAGTTTTTTTTTTCTCTTGAAGGGATTGAACTGGCATTGTAACACTTGTTATGGTTTCAAATAGGCTGGGAAAGGAGACTTTGAGACACTAGAAAAGAAGGTCTTGGAGTGGGGCGAACCAACTGTTCCATCTGGCAAACAGGTAAATGGAACGAGAAATCTAGAAATCTCGACTTCGCAGCACAACACAAAGTTTGGAGTGATGATTGTTCCTAACCTTTTCTTGCCACTTCCCTATGTAGGAGTTGGCTGAGATGTTGTTCCAATCTGCTCTGTAGACGACGGTCCACAATTCTAGGAATAAGTAAGATGGCATCCTTGGAACGCCAAGTTGGCCTTGTCACTCTGGGCAGTGTTGTAATTAGTCATCCATGCAGCGAACCCTGTAAACAACTGCGTGGAACTTAAAATAATGTAACGTTATGTCGGAACTGAACTCGCTCGTTGGTCAACACGGAACTAAACTGAACTCGTTCCATTTTCGTTGTGTTTCACCCGGATGCTCATTGGGCAGAGTTTCCAGACTTTTTTAGCTGGTGCATCGTGTGTTGGTCTAAATACCTCCAGGCTCTGATCCGTGCTCACCTGGCCGCAAATAAGCTTAACAGTAAGTCAGAAAGATAATACATGATCTGGCAAAAAAAAAATATATATACCAGTGATGCCATGATAAGTTGGCAATTTGTACAGAGTGCTCGCATAATTACCATGGACACGTCATCGTGACCATCCAATTTCGTAAAAAAAAAACATAGAGGGTGATCAAGACAGAAGCTTCAATCAACAAATAGCTTACATGTCCTCAAATGAGGCTTTGTGTCATTACACGCTTTGTGTCACTACACACTATACTCCTATGGTTGACACACTGGTACAAATACAATGTTACAACAGAATAATTATACTCCTAAGGTTGACACACTGCTACAACATAATAATTACAGCCTGATTGCACATTTTACAGATGTACACTATACATCATATGAACAGAAAAAAATACAAACTCAGAATAGCTCGGCACAACAGAATGGATAGTACCCAGCTTCTCCAGCAGATTCCGAGACAACTCTTAACTCCCTCTGAATCTTCCGGCGCTCATAGAAAACTGGACATGCGAGCGAAATGCACTTGACCCCACTTTCAACAATCCAGTCCGCGCCTCCGCAGTGACCACATATCTGGACAACATTAAAAAGATAGACCTCAGCTCATCTGAAACATCTTACGCTATTTGTTTTATGAACAAAATTATTATATGAAAGGACTGATGTACTTCAAATAGTGGTGAATTATATTAAGGCTAGAATTTCAGTGTTTCTTATGCTCAATACACGTTACACAAAAATTTCATGAACCATGAGTGCTAAATTTTAAAATATTCCATGCAATGATTCATTTCCCAGTGTGGAATTCAGGACATTGTTTATAGAAGTATCCAAATAATGAAAACTTACAGCAGCAAGATGTTGGATCTCTCGCTCCAATTTTGAAGTCCTGCCAGCGACTACAGTGGCAACAACAGCTTCACTTTTCAAACAGTTGTTGCAAAAAGTGTCTGATCCTTGAACCATATCACCACAAATAGTACAATGGCTAGACATGTAGTAGGTATCTATCCTGCCTCCTTTGGTGGCCGCTTTCTTATTCAATCCCAATCGGACGAACCTGCCTCCATGGGAATATGCACCGTAACCAGAAGTGGACTGACGTTTAGCAAGTGTTGGCCGTATGGGGCGAGGCATCTCATTAAACCACTTATTCAGGTCAGCACCAAGGAGTCCAAAGACACGTTGCAGTGCAGGGATAATCTGTTTGGTTATGTAATATAATTCATTTAATCTGTAAGGAGATCCAACTTCCAGCAGGCCATAAGGATCAATGACCATATCAACGAGACGAGCCCCTGGTTCCCCATGGATAACAACATAGGGCACTCTCTCTGCATAGCGTGGTTCTGCCCTAGGATCAGACAGCATTGCTTTTGTTGCAACAATTGCTGCAGGTGGCAGCGAGGAAGCCCTTGCACTGTAAGTACCTAAGCGAACCTCCTTTGCAAAAACGAAGTCCTGAATAGAAACTTTTCCTGATAATATCCGTGTCCACTGACGCTCCAAATACGATTTAACCTGTAAGAATAAAGGGCAATCAAGCTATATGCCTGACACTGCTACAGGGAAGACCAAAAGGAGATAATGAAAAGAGAATCATCCTCGTGAAGTCGAGGAGATTAAGAAGACGCCTTACTTTGACCAAGTCTTGTTCTTCAAACATTATTCTAAGAGATCGTTCTAACATCTTTGCAACCACCGGGCATGTATCTCTCCGCACTGTCTCAATCCCCTTTGCATCAAAGATTGGCTCGCTTTGTTCAGGACTTTCATAGCTATAGCCAACATATCTCTTCTTTGTAAGAAGAAAACAGGGATGATAAACTTTCTCAAACTTCAATGTGACTGGATCTGGATTCATTGCAGTTACCAAAGAGGCAATCTCCTTTCCTATTCTGAATGCTTCTTCCCTAGATCGCCCTTTTAGAAGAACAAACATACTGCAGCAGAAGCAATTGGCTTTGTACAGTATATTTAAGGATAGTTCAAAGAAAAATATCACGAGAAATGCACAAAAGTACCTGTCAGTATCACCATATACAACCCTAGCATTCCACAAAGGATGCTGATTGACAAATGATATTGCTGTTTCAAGCGTTCTACGGCCACACTGAACAATGCTGTCTGCAAGCTCTGCACAGGGCATACGGCCACTGAATCCAGCAGCTGTGTAACCATATGTTACATTAGCTATCAGCTTCAGAGCAAGTTGCCGAGCATTGAGTATCTGAGAAATAAGTAAAATATCCATTATGTAATTAAAAGAGACTACTGCACCATAAAGTATTATACGTTCACCCATATTTTCTAGTAAAAGTCATATCAATACCGTACTTAATCACAATATCCAAGAAATTTAGGGCTTCTATAAAATGTTCAAAAAAGTGGTAAGTAAATACCTTCTGCAGAACTTTCTGAGATGGAGCTAGCTTTTTCATTGCTTGCTTCACCATAATTCTGGTTGACAGTATCTCCTCAAGAAGGCGAGGTACTACACCTTTCCTGACCTGCGGAATGTCATAGAAAATTTGTTCAAAAGTCAGTCTGGTGCGAGATGCTCATTGTCCAGGCCTTATTAAGGGAAGGTGTGGGCAAAAGAAAAAAAGAGTGTCAGGATGGATAGACAATGCAGCATTAAGCAATGTTTGCAAGAGTATAGCTAGTATCAGTTGGCATTGCAGTAAGGGACAATCTCATGAATCCATCTATCACCCATAACAGTATTCATCTGTAGATCAGTAGATGTATGGGAACTATATGTGGGAAGTATTCCAGTATTGCCAGTCAGCTGGTGGCACTTAATCAAGCACCATTAGGAAAAGTACTAGATACGAGCGAGATACAAGAAAATCTGCAATGCCCGAGAGCAAACAAGATAATTACCTCAGGTTGCACAAACAGGACACCATTTGGAGTAAGGAGCAGCTGATTTTTCAGATCAGCGATTGTATGTGGATCTGCTGAATATGAACTGACACCAAGTACACTGGACTTTGATGGGAAAACTTTACCCAAGCATGTAGAATAACATAGATTATATGCTATTATCATGGAAGGATAAAGGGATTGAAAATCCAATACAAGAACTGGGTCAGAATAGAAAGCTGATTCTGGCTCCATTACAAGTGGCAAGCATTCCATGGCTGGCTGAGAAGCAACCTGTGAAATAGCACTGGAGAATAGTTAAAATGCTGTCATACTACTGGAACCTATATTTTAGGTAATAATATCAAAAGCATTTTAGCAGTGATCCAAAAGTAGGCCAGTGATCTAAATCCAAAAGAAGGCCAACCAGGCCGTCAAGGTTGATGTTTCAGAGGCACAAT
This sequence comes from Poa pratensis, assembly GCA_947311845.1. Lineage (NCBI taxonomy): Eukaryota > Viridiplantae > Streptophyta > Magnoliopsida > Poales > Poaceae > Poa > Poa pratensis. The sequence goes on along the minus strand of CAMZMU010000063.1, from coordinate 124,075,949 downwards.
GCACGCCGTCGCCGGTGAGTCCAAGAAGGTGCCTCTCTCGGAACCAACTAAGTCCCGCCATCTACTTGCCCACTCCTCTAGGCATCAAGAGTGGACGGTGCGTTGGTGCTCGGTCTTCGGAAGTGACCGGCGTCGGTCGAGACGCGCGGCAATGTTGCTCAGCTTTGGACAGGCTCTTTTGTTTCGTAGTTTTGATGTCGGTGGCGGCTGTCTTCGGACTAGCCAGATGTGGAGTGTGTGCTACGCTCATTGTTCTCAGCAAGTTGTAGTCGTTATGCTCTACTGGGTCGTGTTGTATGGGTGGTGTTTGCTCTTCTTTGAGCATGTAAATAACTAATCTTTTCTATCAATGCATCGAAACGCAAAGCTTTTGCGTTTTCGCGAAGAAAAAAAAAGGCCGTCAAGGCGCTTGGCATCAGGGGCCTGCCGCAATTTTGACTTGGATCATTAGATGAGGTAGTCCTAGGCAGCGACTGCAATGGCTAGGCAGAGGACTAAGTTGAATATGCAGGGGTAGGGGCGATCATGCCCCCCCAAATCTCACTAGATTGAGGGCTAGGGTCCGGGTACCATTTTGCTCCTGCGTCGCCCTTCAGACTCCCCCAAGTGCCACTCAACTGAGAGTTAGGGTTAGCAGAACATATGTCTCATTTCTCGTTCATGTGAAGAAGCCTGTAATTCTACAGCAGAAAATTCTATTGTCTGGTGGATTAAAAGAACAGTCCCATCTAATCTTAAGCCTGTCACACCCCTCGCTGAATATTTACATAATGCAACTTCTTTGAACCCCACGGACATAATGCTCGTCTTTGCCTCTTCGGCACTAAGAGCCCATGTGAATTTATGCCTGTCAGCATAATTGTCAAATGAACAAGAAGCTGCCGCTCCTGCATTTGTGTTTCAGAATTGTTTTACTAGGCAAAGGCTGCTGAGCAGCTATAGAAGTATAGAACACGTCTAAGCAGAAATCGAGATATTAAATTTGCTACGGGACAAATAATTTCACCTGTTGGTTTCCTGGGGAAATTGCTAGGTAGTTCTGTGTATGAGCCAACCTCAAGAGCATAGATTCAACACGGAACTGAGACCCTCGTGAAAGAACAGAGAAGAAGTCAATACCAAACACACGAGCAAGTTCAGATGTCCGATTGACCTGCATGGAATAATCAGGTAAAGTTTAGAGCACACTTCTTTGTTACAAATACTCAGCTAGCACAAAAAACATCAGCTACTACTTACTAGCTACTTGTTCAGCACATGTCAGTTTAACCAACCTTGTTGTGGCTAAACTAGTAATGATAACAGGTATAAAACCAAAAGGACAGGTTCCAGTTGATAAAACAGCTCAGATGGAAAAACCAAGGGAGCTCTCAAGTAACCATATGTTGATGACTTAAGAGCAAGAACACAATGGAGGAAATTTCATTTACCAGGTCAAGTTGATTTATTATTTCAAGGTTGAGCATAGCTCTGCTGCTAACATATTCTATGCATCGGTGTCTTCCTCGTCCAGGACCTGTTGCAAACCATCGATTCAGTGTCTTGGTTGGTACTAATGGTACCTTTCGCCTCAGGACTTCATCAGCCACTGCCTCAAGAGAGTAATTGTTAAGCTTAACTTCCCCACGCATGAGACGCCATACGTTTAGTACGATTCTCCCACCAACATGTACACCACTAGCATGATTATGACTCCAATCATTCTCACTGGCATCCACAACAACATCATCAGCAGAAGATGCTTCAGGAGGCACCTGACTACACTCATGGGCTACATTGTTAGGTGGATGCTTTGACTGATGTGGTAGTATCCTTGAGATTCTTTTCAGTAAGCCTATACCCAGATAAGCAGCTCTTTCCGCAAGATATCCTAAAGATCCTAACTGAATCTCCCATCCGACTAGGATATCTGGATCAATTGAACATATTGCACTAATAAGATGGTTCAAAAGGTCCCTCTCTTCAGGGAAGACATCAACACCACAACCAACAATTCCGTCAAGGTTTCTGCAGTTGCAAGAAAAAGGGCATTTAAAACATCTCAACCGAACAAGCTAAGAACATAGACACTTTAAAAGAAACCATCTGGGCCATAAAAAGATTACATGAAGGCCCAACTCTAGAAGAGTAAAACTGCAAGCATGCAGTTCATGTTCAAGAGCATGAAAACATTAAAGAAATCAAATATTCATGCTCTTAAGTCCAGAAGAGCCATCACATGTAAGCCAGTTATATTTCTATTAAGTCATTAATAGTGGTTGGTGTGGAAGGATGAGTCCCACGACCTCCTTTTGGGGTAATTATTTTTGCCCTAAACTTGTGTATCTATGTTTCTTCAATCATGAAAACATGTGGAAAAACTTCTGTATGTTCTCCAAAAAAAATAGCAAGTTAGCCATCCAAATCTCATACTCCAGCAAAATATGATATATTTTGCCACTGTGACCACTGACCACCGATGTGCCATGTCGACCTCACTTCTATTATTAAAAGGGAACCTTTCACGTGGCAGGGTTGACATAGTACAGTAACTGTCTAAGAATGTAAGTGCCAACTGTCATGTCACATTTAACGGAATTCTGCTGATTAGAGCCGTCAATCTACTGATTTGGGCTTCTACAAACTTGATTGATATAATTAAATTGATAAAAGGGTGTTGATGGACACAAGAGGACAATTCAGAGAGACATTAGATTTTGTTAAAAAGGATAGGATGCCCAATGCTATTACGTCAATTCGAAAAAGAAACCAACAAATGACTGAAAGATCAAAAGATATCACACAACCTCCTCCCGTGTGATTTTTCATTGTTTCCACGTATAAATACGCGAACTTCAACACTACAGTCACCGTCATCCTCAACAGCCAGAGATACAACATTGATGGCATCAAACCGTGGATCGGGACGGAACTCCCCTTTGCTTTCTGCAAATACCTGTTGAGTAGTGGAAAAAAAAATGAGACCGGCCAGGACTAGCCCTTGGCAGCAAGTCAAAACTTTCTGAGTTTGGTCACGTAAGATAGACCATCTAGGAGCAATAAATTATCACCCTGCTTCCTAGGAGGATCAACAGAAGAAGATATGTTTCCTGTGGAGCAAAAGGAAAAGGAACGTGGCAGAACCTCTATGCTAAGTATAGTCAGTTGTTGTCCACCACCGGTGCTAGCAGGGTCACGAAATCCAATTTGACTGAGAGGTGTGAGCTTATGCTTTTCATCTTCAGCTGAGATCTGGGAAAAGTCATGCCAATCATCCAACTGTTTATTTTCTTTGTTCGGCAGATCAGGTTTCATCCTAACTGTATCTGCGAGCGTTGTGGCATCAGATCTGGGTACAGGAAAATCTTCTGCATGTGTTGAAAAGGTAGGATGGTGTTCTATTTCCAGATCACCTGCAACATTCTCAACATAGTTGGAGTAACCTACAATAATACTGTGTAATGTGGACAGTAAACTAAATGTCAAAAAAATTATGCAGGAAAGTGCTTATACCAGACAAACTACTGGAACGAGCTTGTTGGGGTAGCCAGTGTCCCACAGATACTGCAGATGGCGGTGAAAATGCATGCGTCAGCAAATATAGAACTGATCCATCATTTTGGAAATGAGTTGGAACACCCAATGTATCATGTGATAATTCACTACTTCCCATATACTGAAATGATCCATTCTCCTTATTCCCTTCAGCAGTCTGATCGAAAAACGGAAGGGGGTCAACAGATCCTAGTTTAGCAGCTGAAAAATAGCAGAGAATATGTGTAATATGAGGTGAAGTGGCACTACCAAATTCAAGAAACATTATAGTGTAGCATAACAACATGGTACCTGTGGTCAGGTAACATGTGATAAATCTAATATATAATCATAACAAAGGCATCATTTTCTAACACAAATTATTTCAGAAGATTAGATGGGTAACTACAACATCAATGTTAATGGAACAGTTTCTAAAAATACAGCAGAACAGTGCATCAACATCACAACTATATGCGAAGTAACTTCCATGCAGCATGTTAAAATGATTATTCCTTACGAAACTTACATTCAGGTAGCTCAATGCTAGCTAAAGAACCCTCCAAACCAGAGCATACTTGATTCTTCAATGGCGGCTTCTGTGCAAAGGTCATCTGTACATATTCACTGCCAGAATAAGGCTTCTCTGAATTTGAAAGATCACTAGTGACATCATGCAATTCTAATCCTCCAGAAATCACGGTTTCACTCTCTTTACCCTTGGTGCATGCTGCCGCTCCAGAAGAACCAAACTCTAATTGTTCAGGCTGGAAATATCCCCTCCTCCGCCTCCTCCTCATTAAATCCCTCACAGATTGACAGGCTGATCCATGTTCACCTATCGAACTAGAAGATTCGTTGTCAATGTCGTCTGCTGTTGGCATTGTGCTGCCTGAAGAAGTGGTAACAGGACCATCAGCATTTCCATGTGACCGCTTTTTAGTAGAAAGAGGCAAGGAACCCCAGAGAAGTTCAGTATCTCCACGCTTACTGGATAACATTGAGTTATTTTTATTAGATGAGTGACTACGTGTTCCTATTTTTCTTCTAGTAATTTTACCCTGATCATGTTCTTGGGGGCTTTCTGTTTTTCATCAGAAGACCCATCAATCTGAGGTATAGTATTGCTCAGTGAAGTGCTATCATCGAGCATTGCAGAACTGTGATAAGATGTAGGAGCATTCAGTTCTTCTGCCCCAGTCACAGGTTCAAGTGAATCAAGAATATCCTGGCACTCCTGCTGAGAAGCACTATCGAAATCCAGGTGAGCAGACTCTAAAGCAACTTGAATGGACTTATTGGAAAACAAAGGGCTCAAAATGACTTCATTGATCAATTCATCATCAGTTGTTGGTTCCTCTCCAGCCTGCGAGGAGGCCATCCAGCTTAAAAGCCCAAGTGCTTCAGCATCAACATGCTACAAAAGAAAGAAACAAGAGACGTTACATTTATCAGGAGTAAGTAATGAACACATTCAAATCGAAAGCATAAGATGCAAATGTAGCAAGTAAAAATAATTCCAAAACTGGAAATCTCCGATCAATCAAAAACTAATGTCTGAAACGATTGACAGGATCAGAAAGTGACCATGGACCAAGGATTACGAGTTGATGAGTCATGACTAGTCAAGCTTTTTGGTTGGAATGCTAGTACCAACTCATAGACTAGTCGAGCGAGTAGTCTTGGCTTGTCGAGTGACTCTTAATCCTTGCCATGGACTCGTATACCCTCTACCATCTAAAGTACTCATATCAATTTAGACCTAATGTTATGTTCACCCTTTTGAATTTAACCATGAGTGTGGTTTTGTTTGATGTTGTTAGGGTGTATCAGGCATTTCTTGTAGGGCCACTAGGAGCATTAGCTACATTCTTCGACTTACAACTAATTTAGGTACATTTTATGGGTTACGGAAACTGGCTCGACATTATTTCATACTTTCATATTTGATTTTCCTTTGCTTACACTACAAACTGGCACAATAATATGTGCATGTAACTTGAATTGAACCATAACCAGTTACTAAGATCTGAGGACTACCTTTTCATTTTCATCAAATAATTGAGTTGTTCTTTGAGCAGAATTATCACTATCAATATTATGGCAGTTGTCATTTTGCGAGAATGTTATAGTCCAATAATATCGGTCAATGATTTAAAGCACTTCTCTAGCTTTTCAGAGTCTTCAGTGGCAGAAACTCGATGGGGGCCTTCCCCTTCTGAACCCAACATAGAAAGAGCACTCTCATACTTGATACCATGAAGGAAACTTTTAAGAACAACATCTCTCAGTGGTCGACCAATGTCAGCAGGTTTTTTTTCCTCCAGCAGTCTTAAGTGCTCAAGTTCCTACACAAAGCAGATAAGAGAGGTTTAGCAGCAACAATTTGCAGCATATGTGCACATAGAGCAGGAAAGATACCTCCCAAATTGCTAAAAGTGACTGGACCATTTTCGTATCTGTCGTTGTTTGTGAAAGAGAGGTGTAAATCTTATACTTCTCGTTTATGATACCTACAAGTGAAACCAAAATTTGTAGCACAATTTATGCATATCAAACAGTAGCTGTTAAAATGTGGCAAACAAACCTTCTACTCTGGAGTCAGCTTCAAGCATCAAAGAAGTATGTCGTTTGGTTAAGTTCGAACTGTCTCCTCCCATCCAATGTGAAGTAGCAGAATCGCCCAGTATTAAAGCATGTGGCACTGTTGAAGATATCCAGATCGTTGGATTCTTTGTCGCAGCATTATATGAATGTGCCTATCAATTTTAAGAGAAATGTATAGTTTCTTTAGTAGAAGTAATGGATCAAGTATTACCCCCGAAATAAAATAGCATAGATTCTAATGGAAATCATTACATATAGTCATGAACAAAATTCAAACTTCCATAGAACTTGCCTTGTGCTCCGATTCAGCAGACGGTTCCACCTTCCTATGTACAGTCTTGGGATAAAAATCATCTGGCAACGGACGGCGGAACTTGAAATCTGTGACATGTACATGGCCCATTCCATACAAGTTATAGTCGACCTAAAACATACATCGAATAGAAATATCATCTTCAGTCACTGAAAATATATCACATGTGTAAAGGAATATTGTACTAAAGATAGGTGCTTGTGCAAAAGATGAAAAGAGGCAAATGGCAATTGTCTTGCAGTTCAGGAGATCTATAAAAAACGAATAATAAAGCATCGTTCTCACCAAAAAGTGAAGAAGATATGGAATGTGCGATTCATAAGGCTGCAATACTCTATCAAGAACAGCACCGCCCTGGAACCAAACAGCTCTGGATCAGTCCCCAGCGAGAATAGTATACAACTTTGGTAAAAGAGATTTCACTATATAGGAAAATATAGTTATAGCTTCATGGAAGACCACAAAGACACCGCATCTTCAAATTAATAAACAATATTCGAAGCGAGATTGTCATCCATGACAGCTCCCATCTAGCCAAATTATCAAGGCTAGACGACTACCTAGCCCTGCCTAATCAGCCCTTACACACAAGGCACCAATCTGCTGTCCGGCTAGCGCCTAGCACCATGGTGAGCACTACTGTGAATTCACTTCACACCATGAAAGAATAGCAACAGCACATAAAGCATGAGAACTACTTTCAGGTGAAATGGCAGGTTGCAGAACGCCTCTGTCATAACGTTATTCGCCATAAAAGTACAAGTTTCTAATACAGTGTACAAGTCTTCTTAAATGCATAGCTAATGGAAACAGACCAAAAGAACAAGAGAGAGGGATGATGCATAAGAACCATCACACCTCTCTTGGTAGAAGAAAGTACGTATGCAAAAATTAGTAAAGCAAAAGATACATGATCCAAAACTAAGGAAACAACAATATTCCTTTTGGACTTATTTAACTATTCGTACATAACTATAGTAATTTTCCCGTCTATATGGTAATACTAAGGTCACAACTTAAGCAGAAGGGAGATTTAATGCATCATACCAATAGATGGGTCGCGGCCCGAGAAACCTCATGAGGATAATATCTTTAGATTAAAATCAAGGCAATCAGTTGCAACAAAGTCTTATGAGGAAAAACAATATGCAAGCAAGCATTCATTAAGAAGAAACGAGTCCATGTGCATATCAAGTGTCTGATGAGAGCAGAACATCAGTTCATTACATGCACTTCATATCCTACAGAACGTTTTGGATCAATTGTGCGCTAGAAATTCTGTGACAACATTTGGTTCAAATATTTTATCAGTTGGATACAAGATGGACAAAATACTAAGGTGACTCAGCAAACAACTAAGATGACTTCATAAATTGTCGTCGGGGCTCAAGCATATTCTCCGAGGGATAATGTCAATGAACGACAGAATTTTATCCAGATTTCCACTTTTCAGTCTATGTGGCTACCTCCAAACCCCGAATCTGTAATGCATTATCACGGAATCACACGGTCCCCAGCTCTTCATAATCCTTAATGCAAAGCTTTAATATGGAGGCAACTTAATTAGATACTTTAGGGTACAGGTAAATGATGAACACATTTACTTGTAAGCTATTAGCACATTCAAGTCGGAAAAAAAATGTTGCGTCAATTTCTATTTTTACATGAGGGAACTTGATAAATGTAACATATGTAAACAGCCGAGTTAGAGTGGCATTTGATGTGAACCAAAATCATCGTATGGATCAAAACAGAGAGAACTTTCACAGAAAGGGAAACAACAGAAAAGAGGTAATGACTATTCTGTAGAAGTTTATTTTCAGAGAGGGTAAAGTAATTCTGTTTTGAAACAATCAAATGAACTACTATGTTCACAATTAACAATTTCCAAAATATAACCACAAATGATTTACACAGGTTCAAACATTTGTAGCAACGAGAAATGATCTGTACGAATGATTAAATTATGGATACAGGTAGATCTTCACAAAAAGCTCCTCCGATGAATGATAGCCATACAACTTCTTCGCTCGAACAAGGCTACATCCATGGACATGCTTCCTTTTTGCTGGCCCACGATTCTGCAAGGGAACAATGATACTCACGAAAAGAGAAATTTTAACATACTGACCAAGTGGACTCTACCTGTAAAGCTTTCTCAAGGTCACTCAATAGACCAGTCATGCAGGAATTCCCTAAAGAACAGAGAGAAGAGACATATTAATTTCTCCTGGCCATCAAGTGCTTTTCTAGACATGTCTGCCCCTTTGGCCAGAAAATTGAACTGTAACAGGTTAAGGCCACGCTCAGACTAAGGGTTCATCCTACCCTTCATATACAGTAACTATGTTGCAAAAGTAAAGTAGAGCAAGCTTTAAACATGTGAAGAAGTGATGTTTTTTTAACTACAAATCATGTTTGTCTCGGACACAAAATTTGCAGTTGTGGTCTATAACTACCAAATATATGAAAAGTTAATACTCACAAAATTCACGAGACATGCCATAAGAATTGCTTGCTAAGAAAGTGAATGCATGACCAATGCAATGTCAAGTTTCAGGCAATGCTGATATGAAATTATAGACATCATGCAGAGCAAGAGAAGAGCACATACAATGGATGGCAAAAGGAACAGTAGAAGCATAGGCAATTGTATGAGGAGTGCATATTTAAGGAGCGCAAATCACCTCTTTCGATATTATGAAGTAGCTCCTCTGGGCAAGGTACATACAAGTAGGGCAATGCCTAAATAACAAGAGGAGAGTTACAACTTCAGACTGTTACACCCTCAAAAAAATAGAATCAGACTGTTACATTACGAGCTAGTTGAAATAATGTGTGACCAGAATACAATAGAGGTGAGTAGTATTTAATCAACAACTGTATATGAACTATTGTTTCTGTTGAGTTTCATATCTAGCCTACTCCAACTTGCTTGGGACAAAAGGCTCAAAACAGTCGTAGATGATACAACAGACATTGCGTATATAAGAACTTCACTTCATCCAAGATAATAATAGGTTTCAAGGGCAGAAGACATGTGTAGTGAGATAATATTCATAATCCTACCTAGTGCCTCAACTCCCATTAACAACAAAAATTTGTTCCAAGATTTCCAGTTCAACTGCTAAAAGAAGTAACCGGGGAAGCACTAATACAAACAGCATAAATTCTATTAACAGCAAAGGCAGCGCAGACTCTCAACACAATATCGCCCCTGATTGCCACACTGCTCTCTGATAACTGGCATGCGGAATTGAGCTTCCGAACATCAATTCAGTGTGCCCACACCTCCCATTCCATCCAAATTTTCAGAACAAAATCCAAACAGTAAGTAACAGCACATGCGAATGCAATTGCTAATCCCGTCAGAACTAAACCTAACCTGGCCACCGAAACTACATCGGCGAACCAATCACATAGCCAGGGCGAAATGTGAAGAAGAAGAACAGGTGAGGCCACGGAGAAGCTGGTACGGACCCGGTGGATGTGGAGGCAAGTCTTCTGCCCCGCGGGGGTGGAGCCGTAGATCCTGATCACCGGCACCTCCCCCACCTCCTCGCCTGCGTCGGCCACCAGACAGAGAATTCAGCGCGGCACGGAGCTGAAGAGAAGCGGGGCCGAGGCAGAAGGTCAGAAAGGGGCAGGGGGGGAAGGGAGCGTACAGTGGAAGGGGCTGTAGGAGAAGTCGAGGCCGGGATGGGCGGCGCCATGTAGTAGTCGAGCGAGACGATGCGGACGCTGAGGACCTGCGAGGGGGTCCCCGGCGGCGAGGGCTGTGGCGAGGAGGAGGAAGACATGGTCGCCGGCGCGGAAGCCGCGGCGGGTGGGCGGGGGTTTTATGTGGGGCGGTGTTGTGCCACCGGGCTCCGGCTCCTTCCAGAGCACGCTGCTCGCTCTACTCGGTTTGATTTTTTTTGTTTTTTTGAGGATATCTACTCGGTTTGATGACTCCGTCGCCATAGTTGGGATTTTGAGGACCACGGCCCGCTAATTCGATCCGTTTGGGCCCGTCACCTTCTCTCGCCAAGCTTTTGTTTTTTGATTTTTTCTCTCGCCAAGCTTATGGGCTGACAAAACAGATGTAACTCGAACGTGTGAATGTGGATGTGCGTTTTGTTTTGCACTCTCTCTAAATTGCCTAAAACATATTATCTCCAAAAAAAAAAAAACTCCCTCCGTCCTGAATTAGTTGACACGTAGCCTAGTTAAGTTGAAATTTAAGTTGGTGTATCATCGTGTTTACCTCTAGTACTGCATCGGTGGTAAAACTATCCAGTGTAGTTCTTTCTTTGTCGATTGTTTCCCGTAAATTTCTATTTCATTTTCTTAACCTTCTTCTCTATGGTGTAGCAAGTTTTTGTGGCTTTGATGCTTTCAGTCAGAGCAAAGTGTTGACAACATTTTTAAGTAAAAGGAATGAGTATGAATATGTGTCTTCATTAATCAAACATTTTACTACCTTCCGCGTAAGAAAAGAGTGTCGGGACTCAAGCTACGGCCTTGTACTACGTACGTTGTTTCCCGGAGGGAGTAGTATTTATGCAAGTATTGAGGCGCTTCCAAGAGGATTTCATTACAATAGGTGTCTATTCAACATTAAGGATGCGTCCACGCGGATGTTTGCATCCGTACGCTGCTTGACATTTAATTAATAGCTGATAGTTGCTTTAATCTATTTCTTATAGGCACAACATAGAATGTGGTCTTAATAAAGTAGTAGATAAAATATAAACTATTTTTGTAAGTTTGTTTAAAAACTTTTATAATACAACCACTCAAAAATATCTTTGGTATGACCAATACTAAATAAACTTTAAATCCATAGTTTTGATTTGGATAAGTTTGACTCTGCATTCTAGACACCCACCTGGATCTAGGTGTAGACCCGAGGTTCCATATGTATCCTCTACTCGCTCCTTTTCTAAACAAGTTTACTTCTAGTTTTGTGCCAAGTCAAACTTTTTTAACTTGTTCAACTTCATATAAATATATAGCACCATTAACATTATCAAATTACTATCACTAGATGTATATCGGTATGTAGTTTTATATTATACTAACTTCATGTCATAAATATTATATATTTTTAAAATTTGATCAAATTTAAAAGATTGACTTAGAATAAATATAAAAGTACACTTATTTATCGACGGAGGGAGTACATGATACATACATAGAAAAAGAGGAAAGTCGTATTCTCTCATGCTCAGGCGGCAATTTAAAAAGCATGATATTGCAGGTAAAAAAACATGATAATGTATGGCGCCGTGATTAGCAGGTTAGCTGGCTTATGTAATCCACATTATGTCTTGCGAGGCAGGCAAGGGGATGCACACGAGCCAGACAAATAAATGCAGTCAGGTGAGGTGACGAGCTAAGCTATAGCTAGTCAAACGGAACGGAACGGAACGAACGGGTGGATGCGCCTTAGCTGATCATGCCGTCTCCCCAAAGCGACCTGTACATATCTAAACTCTCATCAAATCCTCATTTGACACCGGACAAACCAATGGATTTGTCTGGGCTGTTCCAAAAAAGAACAGGATGTTTTTTGCAAGACAGTGTCATGTCAAACTGCAAAACTGATTCTGAGAAGCAATAATATTCATCATGGTACAAACTGGCTTTAAGTAATAGCGAGAAGAAAAAATATCGGCTGACTAAATGGAGTGTGGTTTGCTGTCCGAAAGACCAAGGAGGGCTCGGAGTTCATGACCTTGAGGTTAAGAATAGAGCCTTACTAGGTAAATGGTTCTTTAAACTTCTTTCTGAAGATGGAGTTTGGCTAACCCTCCTTAGGAGGAAGTATGTGGGCGCTCAAGTTGTGTCTCTCAGGGTATTTGAAAACCTGGGACTCACACTTCTGGGCAGGCCTTATGGCTACGAAGAAGTTCTTCTTCCCACAAGGATCCTTTTTAATTAGGGATGGATCGGAAATTCGTTTCTGGGAGGATAAATGGCTTGGAAATACCATTCTCAGTGAACAATATCCGGCTCTGTATAGCATTGTGCGAAACAAAAGGGACACGATCGCTACGGTGATGGGAACTTCCCCACCAAATGTTTCGTTCAGAAGAACTTTATTTGGGACAAGACAAGTATCTTGGAACGCCTTGCTTCTCCATTTGGACCCATCCAATTGACGGAAGGCCCGGATAAATTTCGCTGGAATCTTACGAAGAATGGCAATTTTTCGGTTGATTCTATGTATAGAGATTTAATCTTACCTGAAGTACCAGTCGAAGGATAATAACAAAATTTGGAAGATGAAGATTCCGCTAAAAACGAAAGTTTTTGCGTGGTATCTTCGTCGAGGAGTAATTCTTACAAAAGATAACCTTGCCAAACGCAATTGGCACGGAAGTAAAAAGTGCGTCTTTTGTCAATATGACGAGACTATTACGCATTTATTCTTCCAGTGTGAGTTTGCTAGGTCTATATGGTCAGCCATCCAGATAGGTTCTACCTTATATTCCCCGCGTAGCGTTGCAAATATTTTTTGGCAATTGGCTAAACGGTGTGGATCCTAGGTTTAAACTCTTTAGCAGGGTGAGAGAGATTGTCGTTATTTGGTCGATCTGGCTATGTAGAAATGACAAGATTTTTAACGATAAAAATGTTTATGTTATGCAGGTTATCTACCGGTGCACAGCAACGTTACGAACATGGTCGGCCCTGCAACGTGTGGAGCACCGAGACTTGTTTTTGGAGGTGGCGTTGCATTTGGAGGCTGCGGCGAGAGAGTTATTCTCCAGCATGGATGGCCACATAGTATCTGGATAGACCTACCACCATCATAGGCGCCTTTACAATTTCTCATCATTATATGTAATTCGCCTTTATTAATTACTGTCTTGGGTACTGATGAATTGGTGAATTTTGGCTGTGTGCATCCTAGTTATGCAGAGGCCGGTGTAATGCTTAAACCTTTTAAGTAATAAAATCCCTTTATAAAAAAAAAGTAATAAACTGTGAAGTAATGATTTGACCTTTGTGGGTTTGCATGTTGTGCTGAATGATGCATCTTTTCAGAGATTTAAAAAGTTCTAGATGAGTTGGAGTTTTCGTCCCTGGCCAACCTTGGGTCATGTCAAAATCTATGCTGGATAATGATATCAACCTTAAATATGAGCATCAAATGCATCCTTAATTTCTCTTTGCTAAAGAAACTCCATAATTTGCCACATAAAATAGGCTCTACAGTGATGTTTGGAACTACCAGTATTAATTTATTTTCTCCGATTTTACCAAATTGTGGGACTCTTTTCACCCAATGAGAATATAAATGGAACAAACTAATATCAATGAAATAGTTTATATAGTCTCATATTTGGCGGATATTCACAACGGGTAGTAGGTGCATCTGCACCTACTACCCCCAAAACATTTTTCAAAATGTCAAAAAATTCAAAATAAAAATTTCGCATGTAGTTCAAGACGTATTATGTTAGCACGAAAAGTTATGGGAAGAAAAAATATTTTTTGCAACCTGACGAAAATGTCTTTATACATGTCAGATTTTTGTCTTTTTTGTACAGCTCACACAAAATGTTTTTTCACTATGCCATTTTTGGTGCTAACACACAATGTTCTAATGTGCATCCGGATTTTTTTCTGGAATTTTTTGACATTTTGAATTTTTTTTTTTTACATAATGGGTGCATCTAGACCCTAGAGGCAAATCGCCGCCTCCATATTTGGTTCTTGTCTTTTATATATGCCTAATAAGCGACACGTGGTATGGGCTCCTCGTGGACCAACCAACTGTCCCCGTTTTTCCCTCGCGATTTCTTTCTCTTCTTTCTTTTCGTTCTTTTCTGCTTGAACATACATAATCAGCGGTCCGTCGCTGCTCCTCCTCCTCCAAACAACATGGATACCTCAAGGTGGACATTGATGTTGTCACAAAGCTCTGATAGGCACCATACCTACTGAGAATGGGTCCAGGCTCACCAAATCCAGCGCTGACATAAATCTCGTGAGAGAGATTCATTGTCGTCGAGCCCAATCCTGCGAACATGTGCTTTAAAGAATGTTATTGATTTTATATTTCATATGTTGCATACGTTCGTTCAACATGTTACAATCCTGTTTTTCGTTTGTTACAGTCACACAATGACATATTGCGATGACTTTGGGTACAAATGTTGTGTCTACATTTTATTTTATTTTGCATTTTCTGCAATCATTGGTTTCAATGTTACATAAGCCCAATATTTTTTGAATGATTTGTTGCGAGCAATGCAGTGTTTTTCATACATATACATTTTTGTTGCATATTATGTCAAAATGTTTGCCCTTTTTTGCATGGTTTGACACACGGCAAGAAAAAAAAATGTTAGGATTATGATGTAAAAGGACAAAAGAGATGCATGGAGTGGGTTGTGCAAAAATGATTGGAGAGTGCAGATCTCATGTTTTAAGTAAGATTGGATGAAGTGGCTGATCAGAACCGACTTCTGCTGGAATGACGCCTAGCATCTCTTTTATATAATCAAGATAGTGGACAAATTATGTACAAACAATCTTAATTTTGGTTGAAAGATTTGACAATACCATTTTTATGACCAATTACGAAATAAATTGTAAAACAATAGCTAACTTTAACATAAACGGTGGCTAAATTTGGTCTAGGTGCTAAGACCCGACTTTTCAGATGTAGTCTAGGTGCTAAGGCCCGACTTTTCAGATGTAATCTAGGTGCTAAGACCCGACTTTTCTGATGTATTCTCTATATAGAAAAGAGAGTCGTATTAATCATAAACATTAAAAAGCCCTATTATTGTAACACTATCCAGAGCCATCTGTATCTCTGTACTCCTACTCCATGACACTTTCAGACGGCAATTTAAAAAGCATGATAATGCATGGGCGTCGAGATTAGCAGGTTAGCTGGCTTAAATTAAGCCACATAATGTCCTGCGAGCCAGGCAGGGGAGTGCACACGAGCCAGGCAAATAATGCAGGTCAGGTGTCGTGCCGCCTCCCGAGAGCGACTCCCACATATCTAAACTCTTGTCAAATCATCGTTTGACACCGGACAAACAAACGGATTTTTCTGGAGTGTCATACGAAAGAAACAAACGGAATTTGGTTAAGGACTGTGTTAAAATCGCAAGACAGTGTCATGTCAAATTGCATTAATAATCATTAGCCAATTGCCCGTGCGTTGCTACGGGTGATAATTTATTTATCGAGAATTTATATTTCATTCTGCATCGTATTTCAATTACGTTGTGATTAATGATAGGATGAAGCAAGTAATGCTACGGATGATAGATTGGCGATGTGAAAAAAAGAATGCAAAAAGTGATGTAAAAGATAATTGCTCTACACCTATGAGTCTCTCAACACAGCTCTAGAAAACGAATATATATGTTTTTTATTTGTATAGGTTGCCAAATATTTGCAGGCCAATATAATTGTAGGTATAATCAAGTTTGTCTCTCAAGCATGTTAAAAGCTCCCGGATGCAGGGGCGGACCCAGGTAGAAGGTTGTGGGGCCTTGGCCCCCACTCAAAAATTGAAACTTCAATAGTATTTATTCAAGTTTTAGAGAAAAATATTCAAATTTTGTGAAATTGTACAAGAAATGCCCCCAGTCACATAGTGTGCCCCCTCTCAAAATTTTGGCTGGGTCCGCCCCTGCCCGGATGTATTATGATTTCGGGAGAGCTCCTCAAGTTTTTTTTATAGCTTTATTAAAACTCAAATAATAGTTACATCATCCACCATCAACCTAAGAACACTACTTGGGTGGATCATCCAACCACAGGCCGGCTGAATTCACTCTACCAAGTTGAGCTAGCTCATGAGTAACGCAATTATACTCCCTATTACAATGCTGAAATATGACCTTTCCAAAATCTTCAACTAAGTTTAGACATTCTTGCAAAATTGGACCTTCAACTGAAGAAAAGTCGACATCGGAGTTCATGGCATCAATTATTGTAAGGCAATCTGATTGAACTATCAGGTTATGACATGCCACTCTACGAGCTAAAAGGAGGCCGTCTCGCAACGCATATGCTTCCGCCGTGGTGGCATCATGTACTTGAACAATTATGCTGCAAGTTGTCCCAAGAAAATCTCCAGTGTCATCTCTCACAATTGCCCCACATGATCCAGTGCTATTCATGTCTGAAACCCAGCGTCAATATTGAGAATCTGAAAAGCAATAGGTGGCTTTCTCCATACATTCACTCTAGGCTTTGTATTCTTTTCTCTCCGTCGATTTGACAAAATTAACAGCAATAGCTTGAATTGCCAGTGCTACTCTTCTCGTCGACTGTACTTGCTACTCTTCTAGGTTTTGTTACATTGGAAAAAACCGGCGTACAAATAATTAGTGGCATGTAATCCATCCTTTAATTAGTGTCATTTAATAATTAGGGACAGTTTTGGTAGGTTTTGCTCGATGCAATCCTTTGTTTGACGTGCAATTAGGGACTGAGATAATTAGTGTTTTAATGCTGATTGTTTGATTACAGTACAGAGATTTGATTTGGCATTGATGTGGTGGGGAAAAATCGAAGTGGGAAAAAACCGTGTTGACGGAAGGCTGGGAGGCTTGACGAAGGAACGAATTTCCTTTTAGATAGTAGCTAGAGATATAAAGGAGAGATAGAGAAGAGATTAAGCCCCATGCAATCCGTTGAGTGACCTGTAGGCTTTGTTACATTGGAAAAAACCGGCATACAAATAATTAGTGGCATGTAATCCATCCTTTAATTAGTGTCATTTAATAATTAGGGACAGTTTTGGTATGTTTTTCTCGATGCAATCCTTTGTTTGACCTGTAATTAGGGACCGAGATAATTTTTTTTTAATGCTGATTGTTTGATTACAGTACATGGATTTGATTTGTCATTGATGTGGTGGGGAAAACCGAAGCGGGAAAAAACCGTGTTGACGAAAGGCTGGGAGGCTTGACGAAGGAACGAATCGTTCCTGTTAGATAGTAGAGATTACAGTACGAACTAGCTTTTATTTATAAATTGTGAAGTGGTACTTGACCTTTGCGGTTTTGCATCATATGGTACCGAATGGCGCATATTTTCCTGAAATTGAAAAAAGTTGTAAGTGAAATGGCGTTTTTGTCCCGGGCCAACCTTGCGTCATGTCAAATCCTATATTCAATAATGATATCTACCTTATATTATGAGCATCAAATGCATCTTTATTTACATCTTTGATAATAAAAAGCAACTCCATAATTTGCCACAAAAGAAATTGGCAATGCCGGTATTGATTTTTCCCTCTGAGTTTACCGAATTGCATAACTCTTTTCTCCAAATATAAATGAAAAATAATACACATGTAATAGTTTGTATAGTCACACATTATATTCGGTTTTTATACAACCTAAAAAGAAAATAAGGACTTGTTATTTTCTCGTTGAAACACGTTTTTTTCCTTTGAGGACTCTTCTTCGTCCTAGTTTCATGAGAAAAAAATCAAGCTGCCACTAAGCTAACTTCTTCCGTTGTTATTGCCACCGCCCCCCAACGCCTCTTGTGGTCGATCGAGCGTCAAAAGGTGGGAGAACCTTGGTTTTACGTTTGCTTTTTCTTTAATATTAAGCTTTTGTGTTTTCTATGATAACGTCATGCCGGTGAATGTGGTGTTGTACGGAATTGCACAACTCACTCTATTCTCGCCATGTGTGGTTGTCTTGGCTGACATGGCCAACCTCGAGGAGCTTGTGGCGTTTCTTCTCGTAGATAGTCGTCTCTCGCCTGACCGCTTATTGTCCCACTTCGGGCCACTTCTTGTGTTGGTGTCAATTTTGGTTCTTGGATAGTATAACCAGAAATCAACAACATGCCATACAAGGGGTGTGGCTCCGCCCATTGTGCGTTCAACCATCTTAGATACTCGTCTATTGGTAAGTGGGACTCAAACCGATTTTCAAAACAGGTATAATTTTTGCTGGTTTAGTCTACTATTCTCTCCGTTTCAAAATAAATGGTGTGGTTTTAGCTCAAGGGAGTGCAATTTTTCACCAAAATTATTGAACAAAGTCGAGTTGCAAAAGAAAGAGCTCAGGAAGATGTATTCGATGATTTTTTATGTAACTTGTAGTTTTATTAGGAATCTTTATTGTTCATACGTATTCAATTTATTCATCTGATGTAATTTGGATACTTAGTCAATGAAATCGAATTTTTGAAAACTATTTCTTTTCTTTTCTTTAACCAACTCTCTTGCTTGACAAAACGACAGCGCAACTACCTCAACTCAACTGGCCACCAGCAAACTGCCTCCTCAAGAACAGTTCAACCGCCATTATAATATTCACAAATTTGCCTCACTGACGTCGTCTCAAGCTGCCCTTTTGTTCTACGCCTCTCTAGTTTTGACCTGCCATCCCCTCTCCCCAAATTACTTCCGACGCCGGGGAGATCAGTTGGCTAGGCGAAAGATCGAGTTCTCTGGCTGCAGTTTCTCGGAGGGTTGGCCGGCATTTCTAACAATCGTGGGGGATGAACTGCTGCCCGCGTTCGGAATCGTCGGGGAAGGCTGGGGCGGAGCCGGCGGCCATCTCGCCGTCGCCGCGGTCCGCGGCGAAGGCGGCGCCAGGTACGTCCGCATCTCGAGTTCTCGACCTGTTAAATTTCTGCGCAAACATGAAAGATTATCCTTAGGTCAATCTGAATCTTGTCTTGCCCATTCAGCGGCGGATGTTTGCTGATTTTAGTGATATGTGTGCATTAGTTTAGGCATAAAAGGCTGGAATCTTGTTGTTTTCTTGACGGTACAAGAGGCCTTGCTGAGCAGTAATTGCCAGTTGGGGCGGTTGATTCGTTGAAGTAGACATGGATCATGTTCTTGCTTGTAGCATCTTGATTTATCCAGGGGTATATTTTTTTGAGGCTTTCAGGCTTCAGGGGTATATTTTATCGGGGTGGATAGATTATTCATTTCTTTAGATATGCAAATGTCAGCCTGAATTTTTGCTGAGCTAGTGGTGCTTCAGGGGACACAAAAAAAAAAAAATCTTGGTAGAAAACTGTCTTTGAAAGTGAGTCAAATGTCTGAAGTGAAGCTTGCGGTTGCAGTAATTTACGTACCAAACTTCTTGTCTGAAGCAACCAAAGAAACAAAATTTGATGTGTTGTCCACACTTTGTCTCTGACTGATTCCATGGGGTAGCTGTTCGGTTGCTTCAGACGTTTGCTTGACTTAGAGTCCACCCTTTGCTTAATTGTTGGGTCTAATGATGATTTTGAATCAAGCACCACAGTTTAGTTTATAGCTCCTAATCTCCTATCCGCTGGACATGAGTCTGATCCTTTATTTGAACGCAACATCTTGTTTCTTTGTTTGTTCTTGTGGCCGCTGCAATTTCTCATCTATCTGCAGCCAGAAATATGTAAATGTTGTTCGGTAACAGCGTGGTACATGGATTTATTTTTCAATTAATTATATTTCTCAGTGTACGCTGCAACTGTTACACAAATAATGCTAGTCAAATTCCGCATGAAGTGATGTGATACGAGTATGTATTATGCATATTGTCTTGGTGGTTAGACCTAAAATAAAATAAATATAAGATCCATGAAGTGTTGGTGATACCCTTTTTATATCCTTACTAAAATGGTATGCTTTCGATGGGATGCTCCTGATCCTAAAGGTATTTATATTGGAGCCACGTAGGGTAACTATTTTCTGTACGACTGTGTCACTTCAATCATTCAAAAGAGTAGCATCTTGCACTCAAATTCGACCAACTTGATCATAACAAGTGCTAATGGTAGTTCTGGACGAGTTGCGGCAGTGGAGTAGCCGGTAACACCGTAACAGATGTGAATGTGCCACCACCTGATTCAACATGGATTCTACATCTTGGAAACAGGCCAGTTTGGGAGCGGCTTTGTGTTCGTGAAACCAACCAGCAAAAAACATTGGTGCTGCAAAAACCAATGAACCAATTACAGTAATTAGAGTTGTAATTCACTAGTTATTCCAGATGTTCACCAAATCTATTGGTCTTCAGATCATGCATCTGTTAGCTATTGTATCTTTTTAATGGTTAGATGTGTATTGTAACTGTTTATGTGTCTTGATCAATTTTCCTGCCTGTTTTTTACTTGGCTATATGATTTAGTAGCATTCATGAAAGCATACAATTGAGAAACTATATGCTGAAGTCTTTTTCTGGTGGGTGGGACCAGATCGATCTAATTCTCGTAGATCCGTCTCAAAGAAGGAAGTTCCTGTTCGGAGAGGAGGAAGCATTGCACATGGCCCGGCAAAGATTTTCACTTTCCGAGAGCTAGCTGTTGCTACGAAGAATTTCAGAAAAGATTGTTTGTTGGGTGAAGGTGGTTTCGGTCGCGTCTATAAAGGACATACGGAGAATGGACAGGTTTGTTATTGCTAGTACTTGTTAACTGTGTTTTTCTTTTCCGTTAAAATAACCGTGTTCTCTCTCATGGACTGCAACTTAGGAGATAGGTTTACGGGTAGTTTCCATAATTTTTCTTACTGACTTTGCCACTTTGGCTGTGTCATTTAGCAGGTTATTGCTGTGAAGCAGCTCGATAGAAATGGTTTTCAAGGAAATCGTGAATTTCTTGTGGAGGTTCTCATGTTAAGCCTCTTGCACCATCCCAATCTCGTCAGGTTAATTGGATATTGCGCAGATGGTGATCAGCGCCTCCTAGTTTATGAGTATATGTTATTGGGATCCCTAGAAAATCATCTACATGGTACGCTTCTCATTGTATGGTTTCCCATCCAACAAAAAGTGCTACTGATTCATGATTCCAATTTGTGTTTTCATATTAGCAATATCTTGATATTTAGTTTTCTCGAAAAAAATATCTTGATATTTAGTTGGCTTGAACTTCATTAAGAATATGTAAGAGCAGGCTTGAGCTTCAGTGTACGATCTTCTGCATTAAAATAACACAACATGAAAGACAATATTTAGTTGTGGAAATACTAAATCATACACCAAATGTAGTACACAATAAATAGATAAGCTTCCTATTATTTTAGCTTCCTTATGGGTCAAACCACAAATAATTTCAGCATTATTTAAAAATTGATTTTCTGACCTGTTACATTCAAAAGTGTGCATCATAGTTATCCGTCATCATCTCCCTGTTCACTACTGATACCATCCATAACCATTTCAAGAACTTTTCATTTATGTCTTATTCTGTAACTCATTGATCGCTCTTTTGACAGACCGTCCACCAGACAGGGAACCCCTTGACTGGAACGCGAGGATGAGGATTGCTGTCGGTGCAGCAAAGGGTTTGGAGTACCTGCATGATAAGGCAAATCCACCAGTCATATATAGAGATTTCAAGCCATCAAATATTCTTCTGAGTGAAGATTATTACCCCAAGCTGTCTGACTTTGGGCTTGCTAAACTTGGTCCAGTTGGTGACAAAACCCACGTTTCAACAAGAGTCATGGGAACGTATGGCTATTGCGCTCCTGAATATGCCATGACAGGACAGTTGACAGTGAAGTCTGATGTTTACAGTTTTGGTGTCGTCTTTCTTGAACTTCTTACAGGTCGGAGAGCCATTGACCACACCCAGCCTGACGGGGAGGCAAACCTTGTCGCATGGGTATGTTCAACTGCACCAACTTATCACCCATGAACTTAGTAGTAGTGGGGATAAACTTTTTCTTTTGTTTCTTCATAGGTGCCAAATGTTTGATCCATATAATTTGCAGGCTCGCCCAATGTTCAGGGACCGGCGAAAGTTCTGCCAGATGGCCGATCCTTTGCTGCAAGGCTGCTACCCCAAAAGGGGTTTGTACCAGGCTTTAGCTGTTACAGCAATGTGCTTGCAGGAGACAGCGGCATCCCGGCCCCTCATAGGAGATGTTGTCACTGCACTTTCATATCTATCTTCACAGCATTATGATCCAAAAAGTTGTAGGACTTGCCCATCTACCCCGAGGGCAAAAGCACACCGACGAACACTGACCAGTGTTCCTGACGCTCAACACGCAGCCGACTCCCTTAACTGGAATGTTGTAGACTTGAGGAGAAAGGAGACTATTATAGGGGAAAATGAACAGGATCACAGTGAAGGCTGTGGCAGTGCCAGTAGCTCTGGGAGGAATGATGGCTTGGATGTGCCAGAACTGCTTGCCTGGCATAATAGGAAATCTCACGGTGAAGCTGATAAAAGCGATCGCAAGTCCGCTGTCAAGGTTGATGTCCATGAGAAACCGAGAGCAGACTCCGGCAAATATCGCAAGCAGGTTTGATGGAGTATACGAACAGTGTCAGCAGTCAATTTTGCCAGGCATCTTCACATCTGCTATTGTTGAGGGTTGAGTACTTTTATGTGGTTACAGACCAGCATTCTTCTCTCACAAAGGCTTGTGTTTCCCCATTCCAAATGACCATACAGTACACTCACCAAATTCACCATATTACGAAAGGAAGGTGCTGCTCAACTGCTGTGGGAATCTGGCTCTCACTACCCCCTTTGTAATTAGTCCATGCATGTATTTATTGTTCAAGATGAGGTTTTCTTTGGTTCTTATCACTGTTATGTATGTTTGTGCATCAAAAGGAGTTGTCTTGTAAGTAGAACTGTTATTATAGGTTTTTCCTTTTTGTCCATACCTTATAAGAATGTAATAGAATGATCTGTACAGGATATATATCACAACTAGTAGGCCTTGGCGCGGCGGCACGCCGCGCCCGTGGGATGACACTGAGATGATATAGAATACATTAATTTTGGTGTGATTTGTGTTGTGCGCTACTTCATCGCAAAATATATACTTTGCACTGGTATCGTTAAACTGGCGTGTACACTATTGGCCAATGGCCAACATTTTCATATACCAAACAAAACTTTCTTTTGCAGCTTTAACTTGAAAACTTATAGCCCCTAAATAGGATATATATACAGGTCTTAGAACACTTGTTGACATCAAACCAAAGTAGTAAGTTAACATATTAAATAGTAATGAATTTGTTCATCAAAAACAACTCGCTGACATGCTAATATATATTATTTGACGTACAAGTGATTACACATAATTAGCTCATAAAAGTCAAGACGGCAATAGGGAAAAAATAATTGTATCACAGCCGAATGAGCATACATTTCAACAAACATGTGATTGACGAAATGGAACTCTCGATGATGATCTCTTGGGAACCTCGATTTCCAAGGGGCGGCAAGTAACCACAATCAAAGTTGGCCACCACGAGAAACACGAGTTGATATGCACCCATTTACGCCCTCAGTAGTCCATGTTTACATCGTCCCACTAATTAAGTGGTGTTATGGAGTAAGATCAAAGCATATGAAGTTTAGAGAATGCGCAAGTCAAGTGGGGCAGGGTTTGATGGAGGCACTGACCTTGTTGACGGTTATGGTATGACTGAGCTTCAGCACGATGGTGTGTGTCATGCAACATTCTGAACTTTAGGCATGCACTTGTGCTCTCCTACATGAAGAGGAAATCATCTGTCATCTGACCTCGAGGCATAGCCTAAATATCATGTTCAGAAAATTGTCGATTCATCTTGTAGGCAATACTATTTTCACACTTTTTCTGGGCGGAGAATGATTAACAACAAAATGTGGACTAATAAACATGAATTTGTAAATAAGCATGTAAAGCACAAGATTACCAAAACTTGGATGGAAGAAGCCTAATAGAGACAGATTTAGATTACAATCCTAAACTAATGTGAAACGATAAAGTTATATCCTGCACAAGAGATTAGATGGATTCTGATCACACGATTAGACAAGGTACTAATGAGGTAAACAAGGTACATGTTTACTTCAAAGAAACAAATGAACCTAACAACAAAATCAAGCATGAAATGGAAGAGAGTGAATGAATAAATAGCACTTAATAACATAGGCAGAACGTAATATAGCACGTAAAATGGAGAGAAAATGGAGCAGAAAAACGAAAGATAGATTATTTTCTCTTCTGTACACAAATTAATCAAAAGCCCACAGAAAAATCAAAAGCGCTTCCAAATAAAATGACCATTTCCCCCATCCAAGATACATCTAATAAATTGTATGTGTCCTATTTGACTATTTCTCTCAACCGATAGGTACCTACCAAATGAACCATACGTGGAACTGATTTAGCCATTTTACTGGCTAATAAGTGTAACCACAGAACTTCCCGGTAATATCGAGTGGATGAATAAATAGCACTTGCACAATCTTAATTAGAGCCCTCTGTGCAGCTATAAAAAAATAAATTTTCTCACCTGATTATATTCAACAGACTGGAGTGAACAAACAACTGAGTTTGCTTGAATACGTTTCATCCACTCGAAATCTCCTTGGGTTATCTGCTTCAGGAGATCACAGAGGAGTTACCAATTGCTTAACAGAATATGCAAATATCAACTTAAGTTAGAAATAACAATATATAAGTAGTTCCACGTCCTCATTCAAAACATACGGCGAGAACGGGTGTCAAGACTCAGAGAGTAAACGGAGGATCCAATTTAATGTTTGCAAATCGTGCACAAAGATCTCCGTTTGTAAAGGGATATTAGAGCTAGAGTTGCACGTCTTTTTTTGTAAATTGATTAACTGTACAGTCTGGTCTATGTGGCCCGGATCATATGACTTCAAAGTTAAAAAATTGAACGTAAGGTTGTTTGGGAACTTTTAACTAACATCTCCTGGTGTTACAAAATCCATGGTCATATAGAAAAATATAGTAATCGATGTTGCATGTTATAACATAGGACAAGTTAAAACTATATAGCCATGCAAGCGTCGTTTGAGGTCTCGAATAAAAAGAAAAATGTCATGTTTGTCTTAAGAGTAAAAAGAGGGCTAGCTAGTAGCTAAGGCAACACCAATCAAACAGAGGGAAATAGTTTTTTCAGGATGGTCCAAATATTAAAATGCAAGCGAGTGTGGGAAACAGACATATACCTTCATATTTTTACATTAAGCCCGAACAAAGACGAACTGGTCGTTTTTTTTGGCTTAACCTGCAAATAACATACTAATAAAAGTGATGGCACGTTGATCCAATATCTCCATTCGTGACCCAAAGGAACAAAAATAAATCGATTTTTTTAGATAAAGGGGTGCGGATCCCCGGCCTCTGCATCCAAAAGACAAAAATAAATCGATGCACATGTAGATTAAGGAAAACATTAATGACACACACAACGGTAACAAGGAAGTGCTAACAGCTTGCTGCCCATTAGATCATAATTTATTCACAACATGCAAAGTTGTAAACTGAATATAATATAGATCTTATAGTATCAAAAAGAACATCCATCAACTGGGAAAATTACGTAAATGATGAACTACAATAGAGAAAGTCAGATAAGATAAGCACAAGGTTGAAAAATACTAATTATTCATAATTATCCAGTATGTATATGATGAAATAGAATAGTCAACGACATATTCGATAAGCAAACGGTGGAAAATGCTGAACATTCATAATTATCATATCAGATTGTTCTTTGTCTAGTATACACTGCCTTATTCTGACATAGGATGTCAATTTCTTGTGTAGATTTCATTAAGAGAACAAATAAAGCTTACTATGTATGGATGTGCATACGTTTGATTTTTCTCTTAAGAGTGGTGGATAAAAATGCATGGAAATATAAAAAATAGTCATCCCCAGGGATACAATTGGAAGCGACGTGGCTAGAATTATACTATCTGTAATCTGTAAATGACAATTGAAATTAGAAATTAAAATAAATATCTTATACTCCAAGTGAACAGACAAAACTAAGGCTGTCCTTACCCTGCAAGTAATGTTGTTGCGCAGCCTACATAATGAAACCTTCAGTTGATATAATTAATCACGTCAACCGGCCTTGAACAGATCAGGATTAAGTCATCTCCTTGCTATGCAAAACAGGAGCAACACTTGAAGAAAACATATGAGTTGGGATAATTGATGTGTATCCTTGCTTACTGTAAGTGGTCTGCTCGGAAACTGATTAAGGAACCCAATGACGATGGACATAAAAGCACGTAAGAAGAAATATAATTATCTCGCCCTTACTAATGGGTAAAAAACTCCACCATGTATCTTTTGAAAACGTGAGTGCCGCAAAGATAATTTTGTATATAGTTTTTTTTTTTTAGAAAATAGGGGTCCCGAACAGCGCCCACAGCGTTCAGTTACAGCATCCAGGCACCAGCAGCGTATAGGGCCAGGTCTAAAACAGAAAGAAAAAACAGTTCAATGAATGGAGTATTTATTTAATATATATTCTGTAGCTTCAGATTCATCTAAATAAACTGCGAAAGTTTACCTCGTACAGGAACAATGGCAAGATTAAACATTTTGCAGTAACGCCAATAGTACTTGCAAAAGTACCCATAAATTTTAAGAGAACGGAAGATCAATGTCTAAGCAAGTAAGATCCAGACTGTACAGGAAATATGTGCACATATAAAACAGAATTTCCTTCCAGTATGCTACCTAGTGAGCTTCTCAAAACATGTTACTGTTAGTAAAGATCAAGGCGAAATAATATTAGTTTACGATCCTTTAACCACACTGAATTTCACCATAAAAACTCTGCACAAAAACCCTGACTATGTTCTTTAGCATCCGGACAGTGCACAGGTCTGACAACAAAATACATATGAAAGGAATCACTAACCAAGTCTGTCACACATTGGTCATTAGAAGCATCAACTTAGAAACAAATATAAGAGCATGCACAGTCCTATTAAAAAGTCCTGGGGAAGATTTTTACGGGACTGACGACCGTAGTGTAATATAGAGACATCTGGAGCCGAAAAATGCAAGATGAATTAAATATTTACCACACACTAAGCCATAAAGCTCTACCTTGCCATGCCGGATCACGCCGCGATGCCCGCTTCCCAGTCTTCGCCAGCGCAGACTTGCTGCCGCGTTCTGCACAAAGATGATCAGCAAGGGTTTAAGCATGCGCTTATGCATGCAGCAGTGTCGACGGATCGTTATCCTTAGAGTGTTAGAGAAACGTACCATCCGAGGCGGCACAGCTGCGATGGCGCGGGACGTCGGCGGTCGAGGTGCATGCCAGCGCCTCCTCTCTCTCGCAGGAGGTGCCGTCGACGATGGCAGCGACCCTCCTGTCCGACGTCGAGGAGCGAGCCGTCTCGGCGCAGCGCCGGGAGTTTGCAGCGCGCGGTGTGCACGCGCTGCCGATCTCCTCCTTCGGTCGATCGAGAAGCCAGCTGTTGGGGTTAGGTGATGGAGGGGGACGGCGACGTGCCGTGTCGCCGGCTTGTCGACTCCTTGCAGTATGCGATGACGCTCGCCACAGCCTCCTCTCTCTCGCAGGAGGTGCCGTCGACTACGGCGGCGGCCCGCCTGTCCGATGTCGTCTTCGACCGTCTCTCCGTCGCGCCCGTCCAGACGCCCATTGTCGGACCCGGCGAGCCTGCTCAGAGACAGTCTCATGGCGTCCATCGGAGTCGACGCCCCACAGCCCTGTTTTTCCGGCGAGGGGGCGCTGTTTGCTATGAGGGGTGGAGGACGACGTTGTCGAGGAGGCCGTCTGTCCGTGTCGGCGCCTGCTGCCTTGACTTTGCCCGCCCGGGACGCCGGCGATGACGAGCTGTCGTGCTCAACGGTCAACACGCCGTCCGCGGCCCGTAGCCGTGGTTACGCCGCTCCTTAATCGCGGTCACCCGGAGCCCACGACCTGAATGCCTGCCCTTCCTCTCCTCGCACTGGCGCAAGAACCGCCGTCGGGCCTCGTCAACATACAGGAAGGCAGGTTGCCGGGGACGGGGGCGGCCTCGCCTGCACACCATGGAACAGCGGTATCAAACTAACCAGCAGCACCACCAACAGAGGCCTCATGCCGTTCAGAACGACGACGAGAAGAAGGCCGAGACAGAGGCATGCCATTCAGAACGACGACGAGAAGAAGGCCGAGACAGAGGCAATACTGAAGATGCACAGCGAGGAGAAGCCACCGCTCCATCTGCAAGGAAGAAGTACACCATGTCGGAATCTGCGTCCACAAGCTAAGCAGCGAAGATAACACAAAACTAACCGCCGGTAGCACTGTAGCAGCAACAGAACCCACACCTTGGTCAGCACGACGGCGAGAAGAAGGCCGAGACGGTGGCGACACAGAAGGCGAACCTGTGCACAGCGATAACATAAACTCTGAAAGCGACGAAAACAAAAAAGGAAAGTAAGCACAAAAACATACAGAAGAACACAAACCATCTGAACTCTGCATCGGCCGCTTGCCAAGACGCGACGATCCGAGGAAGAACCATCCGGGCACCAGCGCCCAGCAGAAGGCTCGCAAGGAAGCAACCCAGATGCAACCGCATACCACATGCCAAAAGAGCATACCCACGCAGGAAAGGAAGCAAAAAGAGAACATAACAGTCCAGGAAGAAGGAGAAGCACGTAAGGAGAAAGGAGAGACCAGCACACCAAAGAAGAAAAAGAAAACAGAAGGGACACGTCAGGAGAGAGAGCAAGTGGAAGAGATACGTGGAGGCTGAGAGATGAGGCAGCACATGAAACAAGATGCCTACTACGACAACAGCAGCCCAAAAGTCTTACAACCCATTAAGACACTTGAGGACAAAACAAAATCTAACAAACAAAAATAAAACGGGCAACAAGAAATGACAAAACCAGGAAACGAGATGTCCACCGGCTACCCACCAGCATGCACCGGCTGCTCAACACGTGATCGGAACAACAAGAAGCAAGAAAGCACAAGAGGTACCGGGAGAACCCATAGAAGGAAAAGGAAAAAACAACAAGAAGAGTAAGCAAAGCAACCGGCTAGAAGCAAGGACATGCAAGACAAGAAGAGCCACCATACAAACAAAACCTGTTGGACTCTATATCCCAAGCCAATAGAGAACTCCCACGTACACAACAGATCAATGACGTGGCCCAATTCGATAGGCTAGCTACAACGGAGGTGCCAAAATCGTGAGAAACTCACAGGCTTTAGGATAGTAGTGTATGTATCAGGCATGATTCTGTAGAGACTATAAAGTAAATGATATATAAGTTTTTTTGGAATGTGAATGATAGCAAAAAATGTTTTTGTTTTGGCTTCTACGTATTGTGCTATCGATAGTAGCTGAACACTAGAATTTGAATTAACAACTATTCAGAGCAGAATTTATCCCTTAATCTAGTGTGGGTCAAATTTCAGTTTACAATTCTGTGGCATGGTATATACATCTTGTGGCAATGTTATCAATCCGTGCAGCTTTATTTCCCAGATTGGAGATACCTGTATAGATATCTGCTTGGGTATTGTGTTCTACAAGACAAACGCACGGACAACCTTCCGTGCATCTGACAGGAACCAAGGTCTAAGAGCCTATAATTTTTTTTTTTTCGAGATTGACGGGGGGGAATAAATCCCCACCGCTTGTTTCATTCATCGAAAGAGCCTGGCGGGCTATGTTCTTACAACAGAATAGCATTTGTACAGGGGGATACAGGGGAAGAGAAGACAAAGAAAAAACAGAAAAAAGACAACTAGAAACAAGAGAGAAGACACAAGGGAGGGGAAGGTTAGCAATGAAGCCCACCGAAACCCCCGTGAGGCCGACACCTCGAGAACTCGAGCGAACCGCTAGAGGAGGATCTCCGGAGAGAACCTCAGCACCGAAGGCAAGCAGCCGAAGAGGACATCACTGGCACGGACAAGAGGCGTCGGAAGCCGAGTCCGTGCGACGACACCGGTGTGGCGTCGGCGAAGCCATAGGCCGGTGCGCTACCGAGACCAAGCACAGTCGAAGGGCGTCGGATAGCCGAGACTGGGGCGACGACACCGGTGTGCCGACCCCGTGGTCGAAGGGCAGCGCAAAGCCGTGGCCACCCCAGGAAGTCCGGGGAGAAGGTAGCAGAGACGAGGGCACCACAACAAGAGCATGCCGAGGGACGGCACTGGCACAAACGAAGGGC
Organism: Poa pratensis; assembly: GCA_947311845.1. NCBI lineage: Eukaryota > Viridiplantae > Streptophyta > Magnoliopsida > Poales > Poaceae > Poa > Poa pratensis. Next base: position 124,045,596 of record CAMZMU010000063.1, on the reverse strand, counting down.
GTCGGATAGCCGAGTCTGTGCGACGACACCGGTGTGCCGCCGGCGAAGCCCATGGACGCTGCGTCACCGAGACCAAGCACAGTCGAAGGGCGTCGGATAGCCGAGACTGGGGCGACGACACCGGTGTGCCGACCCCGTGGTCGAAGAGCAACGCATGCCGAGGCCACCCCAGAATATCCAGGCAGCTCCGCCGGGGCCACCGAGACCACTGCCCACTCCCGCGAGGATGCGAGCCAAGGTCCAGCGAGGAGGCATGAGGCGAATGCCGTCCGATGCGTGCCAGGCTCTAAGGCGATGCCTCCAAGGAGGAAGAACGACGCAGAAGCGACGTCATCGCCTGATCCATGAAGGATCGGGGATTTCTCCCGGAGCGCCGACGCGAGAGCAACATGCAAAGAGGACACCTCCAGGGAGGGGCACGACACCCGACGGCGCCGCTGTCCAAAGGCTTTCGCCTCAGCAGTGCTCCCAAGACGCATCGGAACGGGTCGACGACACCACCCCTGCAACACCACGAGGCGGAGCAGGAGGCCCTGACTCGGCGGAGGGGAGGCAGCATGCCATCGGGCCAGGCCAGCAGCAGCCCCGCAGAGGGGCCCCTGACCGGGACGGACGGCCAGAACGCGTGGGGGCAGGGGCAGAAGCGGCCCGCCCAGCCCATCGGGGCCCAGATCGGCCCGGGCCTCGGGGCGCCGCCTGCAGCCGCGCCGGAGACGGGACGGCCGCGCTGCGCGCCCCAGCCACCCAGCTGCGCCGAGGAGACGCCGCCAGCCCGAGGAGACACCGCCGTCGCGGACGGCCGCGTCCGCCGCCGGCCGAGGAAGCCGAACCCGAGCCGGCCGAGGAAGAGCGAGGAGGGGCGGAGACGCTGCGCAGGGCCGGGCGCCGGCGCGAGCACCACCGCGGGACGAGGCTCACCGGGACGAGGCCGGGGGTCGGAGGTGGGAGAGGCGGACGCCCACAAGTGCAGTGGCCTCTCGAACTGCAGCCTGGGGGGTCGCGAGTGGGAGATCCCCGCCGCCCCCTTCACCGGCGCCGCGCAGACCTTTGCCGGCGGCAGCCTCCGGGGACGGCAGGGAGGGGAGGCTGGGAGGAGGCGGCTGGCGGCGGGGTTAGGGTTTCGCCCCTCCCGTCGCCAGAGAGGAGGCGACGCGAGGGGTCCAGGTCAGAAAACCTCTTCTCTCTTAAGAGCCTATAATTCGTATGACCATTTCTACATATTCACATGCTATGGAAGAACAATGTGCAACCAATCTGAATGTAGTCCCCGACTGAAGCATCCATCATCTTCAAGGGAAAACCTGGAACCGTGTTGTGCTCTAAACTGGTGTTAACAGAATGCTGTAGGCTATCTAGAACTGCTCCAGTCTGTCTGCAAGCCATTCTCGACAACCAGGAAATCAGCATCATGCTTTGCCATGATGATGTTGCTGGCAAGATCCTTCCGTAATTGCTCGACACTTTGCGCTGTGACGATTCTGCAGGTGCTCCAGTCATCTGCTTCCATGTCGACTCCCAGGTATGTGAAATGGTCCTGAATGTTCAGACTCAATATGGAGAGACACCTGGGAAAATAATCAATAGGAGAATGTTAGAACTAGGAGCTAAATAGACACGCAGTTGAGCTGCAAGGAAGGTTGAGCTGTAAAACCTGCAGCAGTTTGGGTCTTCCCCACTGGCATCGCATATCTGTTCAGTTGTGTTACCTTCGGAATCATCGACCCAAACCTGAAATTTGAGTGGAAGTACATAAGGTTACTGTGTAGCAGTACACATAGCACAGAGATAAAGGCTGGGACTGAGTTGGTATGCAAGAAATTGATGCCCGAGGTGTACCTCTCTTGGGAAGTGGTGGTACGTCAGTTTGGAAAGAAAGGAGAAATAAGGTGGCAAATGTGGCACAATATCATGTCCATGTACGAGTCGAATTGTGTTTGGTACATATTTGGCAAAATAGGAGGCAAAAACAGCATTGCCAACACGAGGCTGTCCGAAAGTCATCAGTTGAACATTGTCACTTTGAAGACTGATCTGTGGACAAAGTTTGAAAGAAAAAAATTAACAGCTTACATAATAACAAGTGTCAAAAATTAGTATGCTGGTTGCTAGGAATTTGATACAAGATTGCAATGTACGAGCTAGAAGGAATTAAGATTCTGGACATTTGATGTATTTGTGAAACCTTGGATCTTGTGTACTTACAGCAAGATCAAGTGCACAAAAGGAAGCCATGGCTCCTCCCATTGAGTGCCCTGTAACTATGACCTTGATATCCCCATATGTCTTTCTTGCTTCGCGGACAGCACTTGTGATAGCAAGACGTAAAATTGTATTATTATAGGAGGAGAAAAATCCACTGTGCACCTTTAACCAGAGTAGTGGAAAGTTTTTTAGCAAAAAGATGCATCCTCCTTTTCCTTTTAAGAAAGTATGAACAGTATGTTAGTAATAACCTTTGCATTTGGCATGTTTGGATAGCTTATGTCAAGCTGCTTCCATATCAAGTCCTCAATCCAATTCTGTACACTGACCAAGCAAAAACTAAACATAAATCACACATGAAATCAAGAAATCATGCAATTTCGTCAGTACCTGTTCTCTTGAGTCCCTCTTATTGCAACTATTATGGCATTCAGATTGTGATCTACACCGACAAATGCCTGTTACATTGCTCACCAATAGAATGGCAGGAAAAAAAGGCAATGTTAGCTCACTTAATAAGAAATATCCCTATAACTATTTCATGGAAATTCATGTCAAGTTAACTAGAAATATGTTAAGATACGAACCTGCAAGCACTTCCCCACATCAACAATTAGAGACCTCATCTCGAAGTCCTATTTCAGAAATAGGTAAACATATAATCAAACACTACTACGCTAGTAATTTTTTACTCGACATGTCAAATAAAAAAGTTTAAAGAGAGAAACAAAGTAAAATACTTGTACAATCCGTTAAAGGGTAAAAGACAGGTCCTAAAATCTGAATAGCTGAAGGGCTGCTGCACCCAATGCCCAGTAATTGTTAACCGTTAAGCATGCATCCTTTAACGTTTGAAGAGTTACAGTTCCAGGGAGACGAATAAGCACCCTTCAAATAAATATGAATGGAAGAGAACAGTTTGAAGGTTTCTTACTTGAGTCAAGTCATTGCATCTCGAGCACGTCCATGTATACAAAGATGTCAAATCTGTCATATACACCTGGTGACAACAGATGACCATTGGCTTAAGTTTATTATACATGATACCACAGACAGTTTCCTTTGACTTGTGAGGTTAAAAGACAAAGATAAACTAAAGATCCATTTAAAAAGCATGACGCGCTTGTGATGCAATAATGAGCATAGGTTTAACTTACAGCTGAAGCATATTCCACGAGGGTCTTAGCAAGAGTATGATCATAGATACGACTCTGATCATGATTCTGGACAGAGAGCTCTGCGAAAATGAAAGTTTATTGTCATATTAAATGGTCCAAACTTGAACACAAATACTGAAGATCAATTTCAGATATAAGAAGATACACAGCAGACGGACAATCGTTTATGCCACGAAAAAACCATTTCAAAAACGGAAAGGAAATACGATAAACGATTCCAGCACTGTCTGGGACAGCTTAGGTTAGGTGATTAAGCCCATGTATATCCAGAGGTGAGGGGAAGTCACATTCAGCTTCTTCACTGGTCTCAACCTTATAGAAGAAGTGACTATGACCCTTCTTGGATTGGTAGCTTATGGCAGCTTTAAGCGCAAGCTTACTCTTCGAGCCAGTACTTCCTTCTGGTGTAAATTCATGTCCACTGTCAGTGTGTGCTAACTGAAGGTTATGGGAGAAACTTAGCCTAACAAAAACAGCTAAGAGTCTAAACAAGTTCAATAAATTAGAGTTTATCTGTAATACAATGTACCCTCAGTTTAATTATGTTGTATAGATATATCTGTAGGATAAACTACTACTAATACCGAGAATGGTTAAGCTTGTACGGGTGACTGCCAAGCTAAAAGGACATGGATGCTTCTATTTTGCCAATTTAAGTTTAAGTATCTTAATTCTTAAACCAACATCTACAAAATTACAGAATCTACAACTTGAATGAGATAGATACGTGAATCACTGAAAATAATGCAATGCTATGATAGCCCAAAATCTATGTGGGGCATCATGAATATTAAGATAATTGCCTTATGTTGCCCACATACTTTTTTTGTTTTTGAGAAAACGCAAAAGCTTTGCGTCTCCATGCATTGATAAAAAAGGAGTTTTGTGGAAGCCCAAGAAAGAGCGACACCCGAGATTACAACACGATGCCCCTAAGAACTAGGTCCCACCGGGAGCAGCTCCGCAAGCCCCTTCACACCCGCCGTTGCCCAATCACGGGCTTCCGCACGGATAGTGGAGAACAACCGGCAGACATCGGGCTGTGCTGCTGCGGGGCATCGAAGATGACCGCGTTACGGTGCCTCCAGATCCACCAAGCCGTGAGCCCGTGTAATAGAAGAATCCTCAGAGAAAGTCAAGCCCAAAAGAATGTAATGTTTCTTTCCTTCCTTTCATAGACTCATAGCTTATCCCTCATTCTTATTTATTCAGCCTTGTTATTTTCTGAGTGTCACCAACCATAACCATGCAACCAGAACTTCACTGTATATTAACAAGGTACTCCCTCCGTCTCAAAATATAAGGCGCCCTTTAATTCCGCTGGTCAACGCCGTGTAACTTTGACCATAATTTGTACTTATAATATATACCCAAAATTATTATAAAGATATATGAAATAAAAGAATTTTACAATAGGAATCCAATGGTACCATGTATACATTATTATTCTATATATTTTGTTATATATTGGTGGTCAAAGTTAAGCGTCAAAGACCACCTTAAAAATAGCGTGCCTTGTATTTTGAGACGGAGGGAGTACCAGGTAAGTTCCAACTACTACCAGCCACCTAATTTCCTTCTCATTCTACACAAATATACTAGAAGGTCTTCCAAATGTTTGGGCATACTCCCATATACTCCCCCAACTAACCATAGCAATAAGTGCAGTCAATTAGTCCCAGCTGTTATCTAAAGAAAGGAAATAGTCCCAGTTGTTGAACAATGTACTCCTAACAAGCAACCCCAATTTCTCTCTACATGATTACACATTTTCAAATATCTGCGTACGCGATGATGCTTGCTTTCTCCAATCACAGCAATCAGTAAGTACAGAACAAACAGCTTGATTTCTACCGATGAAGTTAACGTGGTCTTGGAACCCATTCGAGGCGGACTTAGAACAGTAATCTCCAACAAGCATAGAAAAAAATTGGGAACTGAAGCCAAGAAGGGCATGAAACTACCTCTTCCATGACAGGCGGAGAGCAGCAGGAGCGCCAGAACAGCGACCGCACTGACCCGCCTCCATCTCTCCATGATCCTGCAGGCACATCCAAGCTACTATCGTGAGAGAAGCATGAAAGAAGAGGAAGCTGGAGGGGGGCACTGACTGTCAGTTGTTTCAGGCTTACTCTCATCAGGAGAGGATGGCACAAGGTAAGTTGGGGCAATTTTCGTTGGTTTTCTTACTCGAATGTCATACCAGCTCCTAGGGCTGGGGATACATACTTATAGGCTGCTAGCCAGTCGAATATGCTAGTCTAAGATGCTAACAGCAATCCTAACAGCCAGTCCTTTGATGCCTATCCTAACTGACTGTCCTAGATACTTGACTGTCCTAGATGCTTGCCTGTCCTAGATGCTCTCTAACTGCTGGTCCTACACAAGGACCTTATCCTGCAGTTTTACACCGACCAAAGACCAAGACTACAGTACAAGACTTATTCAACATTCTCCCCCTAAGTCTTGTGCGTCGTCTTGTGGGTGGGCTGGACCATCCCAATCCTGGAGCAGAGTTCAATGAACTTGATCCTCCCAAGTGGCTTGGTGAGCAAATCGGCCAGCTGATCCGTGGTGTTGATGTAGCTTGCCTTGATGCTCCCTTCCTCCAAGCAGGCCCGGATGAAATGGTGCCTCAGCCTGATGTGCTTGCTTCTTTCATGGAACACGGGGTTCTTCGCCAGGGCCAGAGCAGACTTGTTGTCCACCATGAGCTGCACTGATTTGGCATCCCGTCCAAGGAGATCGCCAAGGAGACGAGCCAGCCAGAGCGCCTGTGTGCACGCTGTGGAGGCTGCCATGTACTCGGCCTCGCAGCTAGACAGAGCAACCACCTGTTGCTTGATCGACTGCCAGCTCACGAGGCACTTGCCGAGGAAGAACATGATCCCGCTCGTGCTTTTGCTGGTGTCGATGTCCCGGCGTGGTCGCTGTCGCTGTACCCGACGAAATCTTCCTCCCCTGAACTTCTGGGATAGTGAAGGCCATGATCAAGCGTCCCCGCAACATAGCGGATGATCCTCTTCACGGCTTGCTCATGCTCCGTCGTCGGTCGCTGCATGAACCTGCTGACATACCCGACGGAGAACGCCAAGTCTGGCCTGGTGTGAGCAAGGTAGCGGAGGCTCCCCACAAGACGCCGGTACATTGTGGCGTCCACCTCCTTTGTCTTGCTCTCACGGCTTAACTTCAGCCTCTCCTCCATTGGAGAGAGAGCTGGATTGCAGCCGTGAGCTTGGCGAGCTCGACGATGCGCTTGGCGTAGGCTGTTTGTCGAAGCGTGATCCCGGAGTGATCCTGGTGCACCTCGATCCCTAGGTAGAAGGAGAGGAGCCCCAGGTCACTCATCTGGAACGCGGCCTTCATCTCGTCCTTGAACGTGGCCACCTCTGCATCCTTGATGCCGGTGATCACCAGGTCGTCCACATAGACGCCCACCAACAGGGCGTTTGCTCCTTTGCCCCGTCGATAGACGGCCGCCTCATGCGGGCTTTGCTCGAAGCCCATCGTCTTCAGCGTGGAGTCCAGCTTGGCATTCCATGCCCTTGGTGCCTGCCGGAGACCGTAGAGGGCCTTGTGTAAACGAAGCACCTTGCCCTCCGTGCCGGGGATCACAAATCCCGGCGGCTGCTGCACATAGACCTCCTCCTTCAAGTCGCCGTTGAGGAAGGCAGACTTGACGTCCATGTGATGAACACACCAGCCCTTCTGCGCAGCAAGTGCAAGGATGAGTCTCACGACTCCATCCGTGCCACAGGAGCATAGGCGTCGTCGAAGTCGACTCCCTCCTGCTGCAGAAATCCTCGCGCCACCAGGCGAGCCTTGTGCTTGATGATCTTGCCGGCCTCATCCCTCTTCAGTTTGAACACCCATTTAAGGGTGATCGCACGATGACCACGAGGGAGATCAGCAAGTTCCCAGGTGCGGTTCTCCTTGACCGCGTCCATCTCCAGCTGCATTGCAGCGCGCCATGCCTTGTTCCTGTCAGCCTCTGCAAAGGATTGGGGCTCGCCGTCTTCATGCGCGAGCTGCAGCTGTGCTTCTAGGTTGCGTGGCACTAGTCCCGGCGCTGGTTGATCGCCGAGCAGATTCTCCATTGTCCTGTACCTCAGTGGCTCCTCATCATGATATGCATCAACCCGCTCCTCATCTTGGGAGAGCGGAGTAGCAAACTCCACCTGATCACGCTCGGAGTGAGCTGATGGTGGTGCAGCTGTGCCTGGAGGAGTGGCTGCAGGTGATGGAGTACGTGTCGATGCCGGTCGTGGCGTCACGGGTGTGGCCACCGCCGGGTTGATGGAGGCTTGCTCAGCTGAGAGGAGCTGCCTGCTCCCCCGACCTCCTTGATGTGGATATACTCGATGGTGAGTTCATCACTCACCGGAGTCGAGCCATCATCCACAGCCTTGTCCCATGCCCATCCTCGCCCTTCGTCGAACACGACGTCGCGCGCCGTGCGCACACGTTGTGTCGAAGATGCGGTAGGCCTTTGAGCCTTCCGAGTAGCCGATGAAGACTCCAGGTGTGCTCCTGTCTTCAAGCTTGCCGATGTGGGTGAGCTCTTTGGCGAAAGCGAGACAGCCAAAGACCCGCAGATGGGAGACTGTTGGCTTCCGCCCATGCCACGCTTCATACGGCGTCCTGCCGTCGAGAGCCTTGGTGGGTGAGCGGTTGAGGATGTGGACCGCTGTGTTCACCGCCTCTCCCCAGAACACGGCCGGCATTCCTCTCTGCTTGAGGAGAGCACGAGTCATCCCCACCACCGTTTGGTTGCGCCGCTCGACAACCCCATTCTGCTGTGGGCTGTACGGCGCGGAGTAGTGGCGCTTGATGCCTTCATCTGCGCAGTAGGAGGCGAATTCAGCAGCTGTGAACTCGCCGCCGTTGTCGGTGCGCAGCACTCGCAGCTTGCGGCCGCACTCAGCCTCTGCAGCAACTTGCGCGCGCCTGATGGCGTACGCTGCCTCCCCCTTGCTGCTGAGGATCACCACCCACATGAAGCGGGAGAGATCATCGACGAGCAGCAAGAAGTAGCGCCTTCCTCCTGGTGTGGCTGGTGTCACCGGGCCACACAGATCGCCATGGACGAGCTCGAGCTTCTCCTTGGCTCTGAAGCTCGCCTGCTGGGGAAAAGGATGGCGTCTGTGCTTTGTCATCACACAGACGTCGCAGAACTGCTCCACATGGTCGAGGCATGGCAGGCCTCGCACCATCTCCTTAGCACTGAGACGCTTCAGGGCCTCAAAATGAAGGTGCCCAAAACGCTCATGCCACTGCCACGCCTCGTCGTCTCGACGAGCTGCGAGGCAGACAGGTTGTGCCACCTGCACCTCAAGAACATAGAGGCGATTTGCACCTCGAGTTACCTTAGCAAGGAGGCGCTGGTGGCGATCCCATATGCGCAGGATCCCATGCTCGATCATCACTCGCGAGCCATTCTCATCCAGCTGTCCCAAGCTGATGATGGAATTCCTCAGCGCGGGGATGTAGTAGACGCCGGTGAGCAGCCGGTGCTCGCCGGTTTTGGCGATGAAGATGACAGAGCCCACGCCCTTGATCTCCACGGCGGAGGCATCTCCAAATTTGACGGAGCCTCGCACCTCGGGGTCGAGCTCAGCGAAGAACTCGCGTCGACCAGTCATGTGATGAGTGGCACCGGTGTCGAGGCACCACCCATCAGCCTTGTTCTTGCCGGAGCCATCAAGAAGAGCATGCGCCTTTGGCTCATCGAGGTGGAGGAGAGCTGCTGCAGATGGAGCTGCTGCTGGCAACTCGACGCTTGCGTGCGTCATGAACAGGGCTCGATCCTCCTCCACAGCTTGTGCAACATTGGCTTGGCCGCGTTGTTCCTCCGCAGCCTGTGCCACGTTGGCCTGGCCACGACGTGGCTGCCGGCACTCCTTGGCCCAGTGGCCAAGCTTGCCACACTTGTGGCAGCCATCATCTTGTGCTGGCTGAGGCCTGCCAGCGGCACCTCCACGGGCACCTCCACGGGCATCGCCATGCCCTCTAGCTTGGAAGCCTCCGCGCGATCTGCGCGGTCTGCCGCGCCAGCGACCACCTCTGGTGAAGGAGGACTCCCCCTTCTTCCCGTCGCCTTGGCCGGCGTCCCACTGCTCCCTGGATAGGAGCAGCTTCCCACCAGTAGTGATGGGCCCCGAGAGAGGCTGCAGCTCGTCGGTGTCGACGACCTTGAGGCGTCCAATTGCCTCCTCGATCGTCATCGCGGAGAGGTCCAGCAGAGACTCGATTGAGCGAGCCATCTGCTTGTACTTCTCGGGGATGCACCTGAAGAGCTTCTCCACAGCCCTCTCCTCGTCGTAGGTGGCATCGCCGAATTGCACCATTTTCTGCAGCAGAGTATTGAGGCGGAGAGCAAAGTCATCAACATCCTCACCTGGCTTGAAGGCCAGGGTCTCCCACTCCTTGCGGAGTGTCTGCAGGGTGGACTTGCGCGCACGATCGCTGCCGATGCGTGCCGCGGCGATGGCGTCCCAGGCCTCCTTGGCAGTTCGCTTGTTGGAGAGCGAAAACTGCATCTCGGGCGGGACTGCGGCGATGAGGGCGTCCAGCGCCCGTCGATCCTCATGCTGGTCGACAGCGCCCTCCTGCACTGCCTCCCACATGTGCCGCACCTGGAGCCTGATCTTCATGATCGCGGCCCACTCGACGTAATTGGTTTTGGTGAGGGTGGGCCACCCAACACCGGGACCAACTTCCCTGACAACAGTCCGGACCCCATACGGGCCACGGTCCTGGTTGTCCCAGCCGCCGTCGCCGTGCGCGTCTCCTCTTGGAACGCCACCGCGTGCGTGCTCAGCTGCCCATTGCGCCGCCCGCTCTTGCGCCGCGTCGTCGCCCCCTGCGTCGACGGCGCTGTTGGCGGTCTCGGAGCTGTTGGCGCTGCCAAACAGCGCCCTAGCCTCCGCCGCAGCCACACGGGCTGCCTCCGCCTTCTCTGCTGCTTCAACCTCCGCCCTGGCTGCTGCCAGCTCCGCCGCTGCCAGCCTCGACGCCCTTGCCGCAGCTCTAGCGGCCTCCGCAGTCACTCGTTCACGCTCCTCGGCTTCTGCGCGCCCGGCCTCCTGCCGACGCCGCATGCTCGAGGTAGCCGTGTGATGAGAGTGACCTGTGGACATGGCTCGCTGCTGGGGGGCTGCGTGCTGCTTCCGACGAGCTGCTGCTCGACAGTCCAGAGGGAGGTGAGTAAGCTGAGGCAGTAGGGAAACTACAACTACTGGCTGGGGTTGCTCAGCTCCCGGAGAGAGGTGAGCAGGAAATGCTCAGGCTGCAAGATATCCTTGCTCTGATACCACTTGTCAGTTGTTTCAGGCTTACTCTCATCAGGAGAGGATGGCACAAGGTAAGTTGGGGCAATTTTCGTTGGTTTTCTTACTCAATGTCATACCAGCTCCTAGGGCTGGGGATACATACTTATAGGCTGCTAGCCAGTCGAATATGCTAGTCTAAGATGCTAACAGCAATCCTAACAGCCAGTCCTTTGATGCCTATCCTAACTGACTGTCCTAGATGCTTGCCTGTCCTAGATGCTCTCTAACTGCTGGTCCTACACAAGGACCTTATCCTGCAGTTTTACACCGACCAAAGACCAAGACTACAGTACAAGACTTATTCAACACTGACGAGCTGGGTACGGAACCCTTGGTAGCATCCAAATGCAGGAAGAGAAATAGGAAAGAAAAGTCCGCGGCGGCGCCCAGAATCAAATTAGCTTCGATTTGGGGACGCCTGAGCAGAACTAAGAGCTCGAAAGAGGAAGAAGCGAAATTAGTGGAGGATTGTTACCTCCGCGGCGGCTCGAGCTCGAAGTGGCTAGAAAGAAAAGAGATTTTGGGCAAGATTGGATGTAGCTGGAGGCGGGCCGGCCAGGAAAGGAAACGGCTGGTGGTCGCTGGGCTCTATTAATGCGGCGCGGAAGGGAAGACGGAGAAGAAGCTAGAGTGGGTTACCGTCGTCGGAGTCGCTTTCCGGGCGCTGCGTCTGGAGGGAGAAGGGAAGCGGAGAGGATATGGCTCCGGCCCTCCCCTCTCCTCAGATGCTGATGATCCTTCGGTTATTCTGGTCCCGTAGTGGTACCGTACGGTAGGCTCCCAAACGAAAACTTTTGTCCGGAAACCAGACTATAAAACAGAAAGGGTTAGCACCCTGCGGAGGAATCCAGCATCTTCACCCCCTCACGCCATGATCACATCAACAGCGACCGCTTTGTTGGGTTCGGGCGCAATAATCTTTTGATAACTATTTTTGTTACTGAAAGAGAAAGTTTATATCGTAGAAGTAGAAGAAGCACGATGCAGAGGAATCCAAGCATCTCCAGGTTTCAGGTTTCGTGATGAAGGGAATACGCACAAGTCTGAGTTCCAATGGGGATTAGTTTTTACTGAGACAGAAAGTCAGCAGCATCATGCAGAAGATCACACTGCCACGGTCGGCGGAAGGGCACGTGGTGTCGGTGCCTCCTGCAGCTGCACGTGGTCGTCGGCGGCGAGTGCGGGCGACCGTGGCCACGACAATGTTTACCACTGCATTTCTCCACGTCTCCGGCTCTGAGCCTCTCTCCAGATACGTTTTTTTTAAAGGAACCTCGATACGTATTTTTTTAAGGGGAAATTGGCGGCCCACGGACGCAGCGCTTCAGGCTCCCGAGGCCGACCGATGGGCCGGGCCGGGCCGGGCCGGGCTGTTGTTCGGTCGAACCTGATCGGCCCGGACTGTGTACTCGATACCAGTATTACGGGCCTGATGGTCTTTTTTTTTCTTTCTCCCGCCCTTTGCGGGCCCTAACGCCGTTCCGTTTCCTATTCTCTCCAAGGCAACAACAAATGGCGCAGCACTTAAAATCCACTATACTGAGCAATCGTACACGTATTTTATCTATCAAGACATTATCCAGAACGGTATTGCGTGCTAATAACGATGCTATAGTGCGCTAACTTTTTACCATGATTCTCACTGGCAAAGCCCGCTCAACATGTACGTTTCCTTTTTTTCCTCTCGTGTGCCCGTTCAACCTGCCATATATTCTTCTTCCTGCTTGATCAAGTGTCGTCACCGATGGCGTCGTCAACGTTGGCCATCCGGCACCGTGAGCTAGTCATCATCACCATGTGAGGCTGACACGCTACACCGCGATCCCATCATAGATTTGCCACCATCGGTAATCGGTCGAGCACGCTACCACGGATATATATCCCTCTAAGACCCGGAGCCCTGGTGGGCACATGTGGATATGTCACTTTCTAAACATGCACCACACGGTACTTCCTACGGTCTCCCTCTGTTTAGGGAGACCCTACCCCTTCCTTTCATTCCCCATCTCTCTCTCTCTCTCTCTCAAGGCTCACCACTCCCCACCGCCATGCGATTAGGGTTTTAGGTTTGCGCTGGAGCGATGATGCTTCCTCCTCGTGCATGGGATTTAGGTATGTGCCAGAGGTTTGTGCTGACGCCGAAAAAATGATCGGCCCATGTGCAACCATCGATGTTGTAAGCGAAGGAGGTAGGCTAACGCAAGATCTAGATTTTTTTAGGGATCTTCTTTCATTTCTATTGGATTTTCTTGCAAGTCGATGATATGTGTTATTCATAAGTTTATATGAATTTTTAGGAGTTCATATGTTTTTCAAGTTTCATGTTTTTGTGTATGTAATATATGATAAAAGTTTATATTTGATTGTAGTATTTGAAACTTCATATGTTCCCACAATTCCCGGAAGTCCTAACAGTTTCTGAAAGTTCTAAATGTTTCAATAAACACGAAATAATTAAAACTTGATTCACGGTGTATCGCACGTGTCAATAATATGGAAAATGATGACATCCAATATTTGGATGTCGGAAAGTAATCGTTGAGAGGCTTCTTTTGGCACGCGGGTGACCACCACCTAGTCGTGCTCCATAGTATCACTGATTCACTCGTGTGTTAAAGGATCCGAAGGTGTTTCATTAACCTTTTCGAAAATAGCAGCAATAATACCAAAAGAAAACAAGGAATTTGAAATGTCTAAAAAATGAACTTTCAACATGTGTACATGTCCATGTCATAGAGGCACAAATATTTTTGCATGAAAAAGGAATTTTTTTCTTGTGGTATGTGTGAAAAGGATAAATTTGATGCTCGAATCATCGCTTCTTAGAGACTTAGAGCACTGTATTTGTTATTTACTTCTCGGAGCATGCCATATGTGTTTTCTACGCAAACTTTGCAGATTTGTGAAATACCACTAAGTGCCATATTAAAAGGTTTTTGCTCTGTTTCAGTCGACTGAAAATGTTTTCGTTGTCAGTTTTTTTTCTGGTCGTTCGATCGGCTTTAAGATGCGCTCTCGCTTCCGCCTAGCTGTCTCGTGCGTCTGTCTGGATTCGGGCGGGCTTGCGGTTTTCTGGACCGAAGCCCGAAGCCTGTTTATCTTTTTTTTCTTGCGCGGTCGTTTGTCTCCCTCCCCTCTCTCTCTACGGACAGCACAACACCTCCCCATTTCGGTCTCTCCTCTCCCGTGCGAGCTGTCGTCCCCACTCCCCACGAGCGCGCCGCCAGAGAGCCAGGGGGAGCCCGGGCGCTGTGGGGGAGGAGGCGATGGATCTGGAGAGGTCGCCGCCGCCCGATCAGGCTGCGGAGGCGGCAGGGGCCGCGGCGTGCTCCATCTGCCTGGATCCGGTGGCGGGAGGCGGCGGGTGCAGGTCTGTCGCCAAGCTGCAATGACGGCGACCTGAAGCTCCTCTTCCCTGCGCCTCTTGCTGCACTTCACCAACCCAAGCCAGCGACGAAGACGACGGCTAGCTGAAGCTCCTCTCCTTGACGACCTCTGCTGCTCTTCCTCACCAACGTGAAGATTTACTTGGGTTAAACCAAGCCGATCCCTCTCTCCCTCTCTAATTTCTGAATTTTCTATGAACTAGTGTTGTGTGAGGTCTCGATTTGTTCAGTGTTGAAACCTGTGTTAATTCTGTACTGTTTTGTTGATCTATAAGTACTAGACGGCAACCTGTAACCCGTGATGTTTACTGTCCCTGTACCCCAAATTGCTTCATCCCTGTCTTCTATGTTTGCTAGTGAAAGTTAATTCAATTTGTAGTCACTTTTATATGTGTGTGTCGTGAGAACTCTACCCCTATCTCAATCTTGCTTCTATCCCAGTCTTTGGTGTTTGCTAGTTAACTTGCTTGTTTAAATATGAGTTGTTATGTCCACTGGTATTTCTAAACCGAAAATACAAAAAGAAGCATTTAGTTCCAGGGTGTAAATTTCTGTCCCTGTCTTGATTGACTGCTTGTTTGTATTTTTGCTTTGCGCAAATCTGCTAGTTTAGATTTAAGTTCCTGCAAATCAACTCGATTTTGCGACCTAGCTTTAGCTGAGCGCAATCAAACGCCGCCTAGTCCCTGTGGAGAACGCGACACTCGCAGCTTAATTTGGGCGATTACCCACTGCTATATTTACAGTTGATCAATTTCTTCAGTATTTGATTTGTTTGATTTGCTTACCAACTTTTGTATTTGTTGTAGGGGGTAGTATAATGTAGACCCTATGTGTATAATTTTTGTTGGCAGTAGTGAAGTTCATTGGTGTTTCTTTTCACTGTATATGTGTTGAATATCTGCATTTTGTTGTGTGTAGATCCCAACGCATACCCACTGAATATGGAGGTGATAACTTTGATATTGGGACAGTGAAGGGTACAGTCTCTCCGGCTACCGTGATGTGATTTTTGTAATTTTTGTTCTTGGCATCACATTTTCTTTGTTCATATGCTTTGTCTTTTTTCATATCAGTAAAGCGTAACTTGTATGGTAATATTTTCTTTTGTTCATATGCTTAGTCCTTTTTCATGCGATAAGTGTAAAATTTTCTTTATTAATTTGTACCTGTATCGGAGATAATGATTTTGGTGATGAATATGTTGTGTGAAATTCCCCCATGGAGCAATCCAGACACGTTAGATGCTTGATGATATTTGCGAGTAGTGGATATTTTCCTAGATTTCCAGTGTTGTCTCATTCTTTTATTTTCTCTTTCTCTCTCTTTCTCTCTCTCTGGCTCTCTCTCTATAGTTTTAGGATTTTCCTCTCTCTCTGGCTCTCTCTCAATCTTTCTCTCTCTTTCTCTCAATCTCTCTCTCTCTCTCTATTTCTGGCTCTCTTTCTGTATTTTTTAGGGTTTTCCGTCTCTCTCTGTTTTTTTTTCTCTCTCTCTATTTCTCTTTTCTCTCTCTCTATCAGTCTAGTGTTCATTCTCTTTCTCTCTCTGTATCTGCATATCTCTCATTATTTTTCCCTCTATCTCAGTTTTTGAGTCTCAGTTTCAGTTTAGTCTCTATTTACTGCCAGGTTGTCTCTATACTTAGTTTGTGTCGGTATGTCTCAGTATGAGTTTAGTGGGCGCCGATGTGTATTCTTTCTATCAGTCTAGTCTCACAGTTTTCTAGTGTCTCTATTTAATTAGTTTGTGTCTCTATTTATATTGTCTTTGCATTTTTCATTATATATTTTTAGTCTCTTTTATTAGTGTCTCTATATTTAGTTTAAGGCTATGTCTCTCTCTCTCTCTCTCTAATGCCAAATGATGATGCTCATATTAATTGAATTTACTTATATATCCAGATGTTGTGCGAAACATGCGGATGGCCATATGGACCTTGCCAAGAGAAGAAGAGGAAGTCTTCTTTCTTCTATGTGTATCTGGGGGGAAATATTTTCTTGAGTCATTGGTATGTACATTTGTGCTTTTTCTCTGTTTTATGTCTCCTCTAGTGTTTTTGTTTGATATCTCATTGTATCTCCTCACTTTTTGATATCCTTTTTTCATTTTTTGCGCAGACTATCCCGTGTTTCATGAGAGCACAGTTTAACAACATGCTAGGCAAGATCATGCTTGCCATGTCTCCCGATAAAGATGAGTACGTGTTCGATGTGAAGAAGAAATATGACAAGACACTCATCTTTGGTTGGCCGATCCTTCTCTTTCTTTTTTCTGTTATCGGGCCGTGGCCTCTGTGTCTATTTTTTAGTTGGGCTATGGGTGTTGTAGGCAGGAGGTTGTTGGGTTCGGGCCCAGAACCGAACACAAACCCGTTAAGGTGAGAGCAGTCGCAGCCTTTTTTCGGTTTGTAGTTTTTCCGTGCGCTGGGCAGCAGGGTCGGGACGGTTTGACGTGTTGACGTATGGTTGGTCAAAAAATTCGACTGACGGCGAAATCAAAATCAGTCGACTGACAATTAGACACTCCCTATTAAAAAAATGATTTTTGTTTTAAATTTTGCTCTTTATTTAACGGATTTGACGTTCATTCCTAGGAGTATAAAAATGCTCCCGAGCTCATAAATGCCACGCTCCTTCGATATTGGTATATACTACTCCCTCCGTCCCAAAATAAGTGTCTCAAAATTGTACAAAAGTGAATGTATCTATACTTGTTTCATGTCTAGATACATCTACTTTTTGACAAATCTAAGACAGTTATTTTAGGACGGAGGGAGTATATATATTCAGAACTCGGAAGAGTACCACCGACGAGACGCTACAGTTTTCTAGCCTACGCCACGGCTCCCGCATGGGACGAGCAGCACGCGAACAGACGACGCCATTGATAACGCAGACATGCCCACGTAAATCCATCGCGCCCGCGTACTGCAACCCGACGGCCGGTGCTGCCGCTGCGTCCAGACGAGATGACCTCCAGATGGGACTGCATGCGAACTGCCGCGGCGTCGCAGGAGTGCGTGTGCCTGGAAGTTACCGGAGATCGCCCACACTGCACCGCGGTAGCCTGTACCCCGCCGCACCGCCGCGTCCGTCCATCGGCGCGCAGGCCGCGGGAGCTGGTGAGCTTTGTCGTCCAGTCACCGAACCGAAAGCCACGCCACGGCGGCATGACGCGCGCCTCGGCCGTGTGCCGGCCTCGCGCAAGCTGATGTGGCCTTCTTGGCGTGGACGCGATCGTCGGCGCCGACCGCGAGGAGGAGGACGCCGACGCCCGACGGGCTGCCACTTGTCTGCATGCATGCCTGCGTACGTTGGATCATCGACTGCACGGAAACGCTCGCGGCCGGGACCCTGCCTATAGTAGCTTTGATCGATCGCTGCGTTGTTCTAACACAGATTGCTGTGAGCTTTATGATAAGCTGGCAGGCTTAGGGTATACTAGGCGTATAGCTCGTTCGGGAAGCAGGGTTACTTGGTGAGAAGGGGTATGCTTGCTTGCTTGCTCATGATTAATCGTGCACTACGTATTTGTAGCTGGAAATGTAAATTCTCAACAATATATGTACTCCATCCGTTCCTAAATACACGACGTATAGATTACATAAAAAGTACTGTATAATGGAACATCAACAATTATAATATTGATGTTATATCAAAAGTTATATATCTCTCATCACAAAAAAGATCTGAAATATATAGCACCCCATAGCAAGGATTTATGCAGTTTAATTAGTACCAACGTTGTCAATAGACCAGGCAGGCATCTGCTGGAATCTTATCGATATTCAGTTTCAACTTGATAGCCAGTGCAATCAACATTGTGCACTCACATGTTGTTGTGTTTAATATAACATGTGCATTTTTTTAATATCCTAAAAAAGGTTATTACTAATAACCTACCTGCTTATATTTCGAAATCGTATCATTTATCATTACAGATGAAGAACCCCACGCTGCATTGCCAATTTAGTAAAACACTCTTCCTTCATTCGAATGTACTTGTTGCACATGTCGATCGAAGGAATATGAAACTATTCTCATGTTTATGAAGAACGACAACCGGGGGAGGGGAGAAATGGAGATATGTGCATTACCTACTTCGTGTGGTTGGTGGTGGTCTATTCTTGTGGATTCAAGGTCGAAAGTAGCAGGGGTGATGCAACCCGAGGGCATGAATGAAAAAAGCCCGAAAGTACCAGGGTATATCTGGCCATGGGAAGCCGGCCCGGTCGGCCCGTCCCGGATCGAAATTCCAAGGCCTGGGCCTGCCTGGGCTTGTCCATGGGCCAGACCTGGGCCTGAGATATCAGACCAGAGGTCGCATGGGCCTGGGCCTGGGCTTTGCATATTAGCGTTTCCAGGAAGAAGCCCGGCCCGAGACCCGAAAGCCCGATGGGATTTTGCAGTCATAGGTGGTCCTGGGCCTCAAATATAGGTCCGAAGGTCGGATGGACCTAGGCTTGGGCTTGGGATTTCGCCCCGTGGGCTTTGTTAGGCCCGGGCCATGGCCAGGTATATAGCAGGGTGGTGCAACCCGAGGCATGAATGAAAAAAGGGAGACATGGAGATGGGGCATTGGGTGTGAGGAGTTATTCTTTTACCAGAATCGACTAAAATTTTGTCGTGTGTGGTGATGTTAATGTTATCATCAAGGGCACGAAAAAGAAAAGAAACAAAAGAGAAGACAACATAGAAGTCGCCATTGGCGCGGAGAGCAGGATGCAAGCGGATATCTTAAACACGAGCACACATAAATGTGTCTGTGCATTCTACATCACACCTCTTGAGCTCATCTCTCTCACCAAGCCTCATATCATCCATGATTGACAAAACAAATGCGATGTAAAACTCAGCCAATATAGGTTTAAACACACTCTTCACACAAAAAAGGAACATTGAGAACCAATTTTCTAATTAATAAAGATAAACATAGCATTTTCCCCCTACTAGGATAAAAATACGACACATTGTGCAATGTGCCAAAACCCTCTTGCAACTAAACATGTTCCACTTGTCGATCTGGTCAATAGGGCAAGATTGCATAACATGTCTATGGCATGATGCGCGTGGGGTGAGTATGTGGGGGAATGGGTGATATTTTAGTGTAAATGGCAAAATAATTATCTATGATGGATGGAACATTGTCGTTCGGGTCAAACAAGAAAAATAAATTGAGAAAAACAAGTGCAATTGGCAGGGGAGGTGGGATGATTACAGTCCCCTTCACATTGCACAACTTCTTAGCAAAATCTCTTGATTAGAATGCACTGTGTTTCACTTGTTGATCAAGTCTAAAAATATTTAGCATGTCTATAGCATGGTATGCGAGGGTGGGTATCGGGGGAACTGGTAACGTTTTACTGTAATAAACAACTTATGTGGGTGATGGATTGGGCATTGTTGTTGGCGCACGACAAGAGCAGTTGGCAATGGCGGGGAGGAAAGTTAGTATATTCCTGTACATTATCAGATTATGCAATTTATCAACGTGCTCTTGATTCTAATGTACTACGTTTCACTTGTCAATTGAGTTGATAGGACAAGATTAAATAGCATACCTAGTATGGCATATGAGGGGTGGCATGCAGAGGAGTTGGTATGTTTTATTGTAAATGATAACATAATTATTCGTGATGATTGAACATTGTCATCGGGGCACAACAAGAAGAATAAGAATAGAACACACATGTAATTGGCAGGGGTGGTATATATGGGGGTGAACGGATTTCTGTACCCCATCACATTACCAAACTCTCTTGATTCAAATGTATATGTTTCACTTGTTGAACGAATTAATAGGGCAACATTACATATCATATTTTTATCATGGCGTGCGAGGGGTGGGTATGTGGGGGAACTGGTGACGTTATAAATATAAACAACAATAATTTGTCGGTCGCGAGTGAACATTGTGGTCAGGGCACGGCAAGGAGCACAAAAAGGGTACATCAAATGACATAGCATGACGTGCGATGGGGGTGGGCCTGTGGGGAGAGTTGGAAATGTTATACCGTAAACGACAATATAATTTGTCGGTCATGAGTGAACATTGTCGTCGGGGCATGACAAGGAGCACAAAAAGGGTACAACAAATGACACTGCATGACGTGCGATGGGGGTGGGCATGTGGGGAGAGTTGGTAATGTTTTACCTTAAACGACAATATAATTTGTCGGTCATGATTGAACATTGTCGTCGGGGCATGACAAGGAGCACAAAAAGGGTACAACAAATGACATAGCATGGCGTGCGATGGGGTGGGCCTGTGGGGAGAATTGGCAATGTTTTACCGTAAACGACAATTTAATTTGTCGGTCATGATTGAACATTGTCGTCGGGGCATGACAAGGAGCACAAAAAGGGTACAACAAATGACATAGCATGGCGTGCGATGGGGTGGGTATGTGGGGGGGTAATGTTTTACCGTAAACGACAACATAATTTGTCGATGATGGGTTAGCCATTGTCGTCGGGCATAACAAGAATATAAGAGAAGAACAAATGCAATTTCTAGGCGCGGGACGTTTGTGCCGCACCCCCACCCTCCGGTCGTACACACGAGAGGAGAAAAATGTGGTAGTGGATTTTGCATGGCACATACAAGAGGAAAGAAAAAATGGTCATGAATTTTGTATGGCTTGGGTCTGACAATTGAATTTGACCCCTTGACCCATGATACTTGACCCCTCCTCTCTCGCGATTATTTCTCCCACGCCGAGGGCTACACGGCGCGTCGTCTGCACGGCTTATCTTATCACATTGGCAAAGGACAAAGTCCTCCTACCTGGCCACCACCACAGAACAACATAGATATCTCTACCCCCTCACACAAAGTCTTCTTTTCCAGGAGAGGAAGGGTCCAGAATGTAGGTGTTAGTTAGGGGAGCCTTATTGTAGACTCTTCTATATCCAAACACCCAAACGTTTACACCATCTTTGTAGCAAAAGGGAAATGGGTACGAGACAAAGTGCATCACACTCACTCCATGACAAGCACTGCACCCCTATATATACCTTGCACTGACACACACATCACACATCTCCATCTGCATCAACCATGGTTTTGCATAACTGAATCATCTCGTTCAACAGCCATGGCCATTACAGATAGATATATGTAGCAGATATATATGAGATATATATCCAACGCATATCTCCGTGTATAGCTTGTAGCCATGGTTTAAATTACGTTAGACATTGCTTGTTTTTGTGGGAGTGAAAAAGCTAGCTTGATCGGCGATGGACCTGGCCGACATGTACGCCTTGCTGGTGCAGGGGAACGGCATCTTGGGCGGCGGGGGTTACCTGGCGGACCCGACGACGTGGGGCGCGTGGGCGCACCAGGGACACCGGCTGTGGGCGTCCATGTCGGAGGAGTTCTGGGTGTACGTGTACAAGGTGCGGCGGTGCCCGCAGCCGTGCAGCCACGACTGGACGGCGTGCCCCTACGCGCACAAGGGCGAGCGCGCGCGCCGCCGCGACCCGCGCCGCTTCCCCTACGTCGCCGTCTCCTGCCCGGACTACCGCGCGCAGGCGCAGGCGCAGATGGCCGCCGGAGGCGGGCAGCCACCGCCGATCTGCGGGCGCGGGCTCAAGTGCCGGTACGCGCACGGCGTGTTCGAGCTGTGGCTGCACCCGTCCCGGTTCCGCACGCGCATGTGCGAGGCCGGGCCACGCTGCGCCCGCCGGATCTGCTTCTTCGCCCACTTCGCCCCCGAGCTCAGGTGCGACGACCAAATCGTCGCCTCCGCCGCCGTGCCACTGCCAATGGCCTCCCTGCCGCGGTCGCCGCCGCGCATACTCCAGCGCGCTCCATCTCCTCCTCCGGCGTCGCCGCCGGTGGCGGCTGTTCCACGTGACCTGGTGTTCGATGATCTGGCCCTGCAGGCCACCCAGGACAGGCTTCGGCTGCTGAGCCTGTACTCTGCCTTCGCCACCGACACCGTTTTTTCCGCCGCTGCTGGGCCACTGCTTCCACCATGCCGCCGCTGATGACCTTACCGGCGGGCGACGGCGAGGATGTCAAGTGCGGCCATTGCGCGGAGGAGGAAGACTCCGCGGTGAACGACTACCCGCACTTTGATTTCATCATGGACCTGGTGAACTAGGTAACTGAGGTGAGGAATAATTACCGGACGATCGAAGGGTCGATCCAGCAAGAAGTGTCACTGCCTGCGCGCGTGATTTGCGTCAGTGCGTGCAAGCGTTTCTGTCGTGTGTGTGCATGATTCTTAGGTTGTTTGCATGTCATGCATGGATGCCATGTGGCAGGTGGTCGATCGATCGGACCAAGAGAGAGCTGGGAACGAAGTGCATGCATGTGTACAGTATATAGCGTGCCTGCTCATAATAAGTGTCGTGTCCATGTGAATTTATCACATGCAAAATGTACATTGCAAAATTGCAATTGTTAACGATTATGTCGTCTTAGTAATCTACCAATCTGTCGATTTTTTATCCAGTGTATATTTTGTCCCTCAGTTTTTATTCAGTGTAACTTTCATCACAACAATTAATTTTTGGCGTAAACTTGGTGAAACGTACAATTATCACATCTATCAAATGTTCATGTTCATTTTCCTATGCACATGCATAAATGATTTGTTGAAGTCGATGCTTCTTTGGTTATTTTGTTTTGTAGACAATGTGGTTTATTTGTAGCCAACATAGAATTACATATTTTCTCATTGAAAAAAGCATTTTATTTTGTGGACCCCACAAATGTTTTTTTTCAAACGGAGGCAAAAGTTTTGCCCCAATCTATTAATTAAGAAGAAGAGAATTGCCAGTTAATTAGCGGAAAACCGGGCGAAAACCAATACAAATGAACCACATGCGGACTACTCGCAAAGCAAGAAACCCTCTAACCGCACAAATGACCCAACCATCACTCTGATCCCACAAATGTTAGGTAACACACTCAAATGGAAACCCAACGGGTTTCCTCGTCTCTAAGAGGGTGTTGTTTTTTACCTCAAGTTTACACCACCATAAATTTAGCTTGCTAATTTCTTATGGCTTGGACAATATTGGCAATGAAAAATGGAGTAAAATGGGAAAAGGAGCAATCACATAAGCCTCTTCAACATGGTCACCACGGTCTACGTGGCAAGAAAAATGTTGGAAATCGTCAAAACAATGACCAATGTTTTTTATGTCATGATGACATAAACCTCTTCAACGTGGTCACCACGGTCTACGTGGGGAATGGCTTGATCCTTTTGGTCTTCCGCCTGGCTGATGGCTCCACCCCTAGTGGCTCCCGAGCTCTTCGCTGCCTCAAAGCAGAAGGACTGTTCAGTGCATGATGCTCTCACTAACAAAAGAGTGGATTTCTGACCTCAAGAAGGACATTTTCATGGTGTGTTCACTTAGGGCTTCTTGATATTGTCGTCCTATCTCCTAAGAGTGAGGACATCATTTTTTGGACCCGCACGGGACAATGGAATCAATTCTGCCAGCTCCGCTTATAAAGCTCAATGCATCGGCTCCTTGGCATCCTTCACGTAGTTATCTGCGTGAAAAGTAAATGGGTTAGGTTGAGATTCCAAGTGCAGAGTGTGTAGTAAGTGGAAGATGTGTTTTCCTCACGAGGGGTGACTCGAGGGTTTAATATCGAACTCTCGGGGAATCAGTAGTGAAGATTTATCTTTCCTATCCTTCTTTTGGTTACCTACAAAACAAAGTAAATGTTTTGGTCCTCAACCTCACCTAGTGGTTGTCAAGCACAAGGTGTGAGAATGATATCAAGATAATATGCAATGCAAATAAGAAATAAATATGCAATGGGGTAAATAAATATGCAAGGATGGTGGTAGCAATGATAAATGATATTTTTGGGTTTTATATGATGAATGCAAGATGGAAAAGTATTTTTGTATTTTCGGATTTTTAAATGGCAGAAAATGGAAAAGTGGTAAAAGTTGTTGGAAAGGTGTTTCTTATGATTAAAAATGGACCGGGGTTCATGGTTTCACAAATGCACTCTCTCTTTAATAAAGTGGTAGGCAATGGAACACTAGAGTTGACATATGAGATTGCAAACAACAGTTTAATGACAAGTTATAATTATATGGGCATCACGTCCTAACATAGAGACCTTTTGGTTATTAGTCTCTCTTATACTCCACCAAGATGCGAACTAAATCATAACACCTCAGTAATTAAGATAACTCAGAGTATAGCAATAAGTATCATGACATGAAGTTAAAATAAGAACATGCTAGATCTAGTCATGGAGGAAGTGGCAATGGTCACACCCACACCTCCGGTAGCATGGTATTTTTTTATCCCTAGTGAGGCAACAAAGTAAGGTAGAGATACCCAAGTGGATCGCAAAACTTTCTCTCACGTTCACTGCACTAGCCACCCCCCGTTACTCCAACTAATGCACACGTTCCCCCTCACACGCTCTCATAAACATGCTTGATCACGACAAGTAAATAAGAACGGGGTACATAATATGCATCTACTTTCATAACTGAAACAAAACCATTGCAATCTCAAACATATATTAACTCATAAAAAGATCCACCACAAAGGTATTACATAGATGACCGTAATCATGTTCAGCAGCTCATACGGTACTAATTAGTGAAGCTCAAGAGAGAAGAGAGATACATAAGTTACTTCCACAAACCCATAGTCCAGAGGTGGACTACTCCCTCTTCATCATGGAGACGGTGGAGAAGTCGTTGGAGAAGATGGAGACCACGCCGGCAGCGCCCCGCCGGAGTTTTCCCCCTCCAATGTGCAACTCCAGGTCTCTGTTTCGGTGTTTCTGCGGCGCTCCCTTCCGAAGGGCGTCGGGACTATTTTTATAGTCGGTTTTAGGTCAAGGCGGAGTCGTGGACGAAAAGATCGACGGCAACGGAGCCTTGAAGCTCCAGATGGTGGGTCCCACGTGGCCCAGGTACCTGGCCGCGTGGGCCACCCTCTTTTGGGCCTCGGGCCTCCGCTTGTTCGCTTCCTTCGCTCCCAAGTCTTCTTCCTTCCAAAAACTGATGCTCGTAAATTTCCAGGTCATTTGGACGTCGTTTGGGTCCCTGAAACATTAAAATATGGAAAATAGGGTTTTCTGCCTGCGCAGGGTTAATTCCATAAAAATACGAAAATCATGAAATATTCCAAAAATCATTATAAAACAGTGATATAACCCTTATATGATGCAAATATGACTGGAATATAAGTAAAATAATGCAAAGTTCATGTATGCATTTTACATGCATCACATCCTCCTTCGTGAAGCATACTTGGAAGGTTTGCCCCACCCCCCAAGTATGGCTTCTTTGCATAGCTCGTGGTCCAAAACAGATTGTCATATGACTGCTTGGCTATTAGAGAATGGCCACATCAACCCTCTTGCTAACTCCGCAAATGTCAGCCCGAGATGACCCGACTGTCGGGTCCCGACACCTCATTTTTTTATTGCAGCTACTCTAAACCCATCTAGACTGGTGCGGCTTCCGGGCTATGATGCCCATCTCTGCTAGTGTCTTGTTGCAGGCAGTAGATATGTGCTACAATATTGCCATGCCATCATACCCCTTGCAACTCCCTTGGGATCTGAAGTCGGCTGTCATCCTCGTTGCGTGGGAAATTTGGAAGGAGTGGAATGGTAGGTTCTTCACAAACAAATCTTTGACTTCGTCGATGCTTTTCCAAAATATTAAATATCTTTGACTTCGTCGATGCTTTTCCAAAAGATTAAATATGAAGGCACTAATTGGATGCTAGCGGGTGCGAAAAAGCTTTCAGAGATTGTTCTTAGGCTAAGTTTTTTCCGCGGCTCTTGTCGTTCATGTTTGCTTCTCCTATATCAATAAAAAGGTAAAGCTTTTGCCTTGTTTTGAAATATATTTTGGCATGAGACGATGAGAGAGAGAGTCAGTGTGTGTGTGTGTGTATGTGTGTGTGTGTGTGTGTGAGAGAGAGAGAGAGAGAGAGAGAGAGAGAGAGAGAGATAGAGAGAGAGCTAAGGGTTACTCCTTGAGCTCTAAGGGTGCATTTTTTTTTCTCCCGGTGAAAGGTCCCAAACATCTATATTTTGTGTGTAACCAAATTCACCAATGGTTTGCCCCAGGCTTAGTTGTCCCATGGGTTCTATGGCCGGGTATTAGGCGTGGATCTTGGATGTATTGTGCGCAACTAAACAATTGTTAGCCAAGGTGGCCAAATGTGGGAATATGAAAAACACATTAATATGATAGAATTGCACATGCAAAATATAAGATTATGAGAACATAAGAAATTTGCGAAACTGGGTTTTCGACTTGTAGGGGTAAGAAAACACAAGAAGCCTACAATGCATAATCAAACTAAGGTAAGCAGATGAAAGGTAAGATTAGGTCATCAATATGCAACTTATGGCATTTTCTTTGTTCTTTGTGCATGAGAATGTTAAGAAAATGTTTGGGTGGGTTGTGGAGTTTTTTTTCCTTTAAAATCAAAATCAAAGAAATATTTCCTCCATTTCTCCCATGTGTTTATTCTATAATCAATGGAATGGATAATGTCATCAAAGAAAATTTCGTATTCCTATATTTTCTCCACTATTCCTACGAACGAAAAAGGCCATGCCTTCTTTGGTTTCATATGACCAAAGTTTGTTTGATTGCATCACAGATGAAAATTAGTTTCGAGTCAATGCTAGATTTTCTTGAAATCAAGTGAAACTATTCATTTGAAAAAATTCCCACGTTATTCAAACCTACGAATCAAACAACAAACATAAAAAAAACACTAAGGATTTAAATCCTCCTTAATTTCTACGCAAATACTTCAAATCAAAGAGGCCCTAAAGGAAAACAAAATATTTATCACCATTTCTCTACTGCGCATCTCAAATCCCTATATCACCATCCATTCCCATAGGATGCAAACCCCACACAAACCATCTGCAACAAGCCAACAACGACCAGAGTACGTCTTTCCCATGTAAGGCATGCATCGTTTGGTTATTTCAGGCCACCTAAACTTCCACCTAATCCCTGCTGACTCCTGCCGTGGAACCTCCAGGACTCCAGGGTACATTGTCTATGTGCAGGAGAGCTGCGACAAGAGTGATAGCCACGTTCGCTTAACCACCATAGCTAGCACTGCCCACCACAGGCGTCAAACCAACCAACCATCCACCCAGCTCCCATATCAAGGTCGCTCACTGCACACGAAGCCCTCCACAGTACCTGCAGCTTCCTCGCGCCAGTTCAGTTCAGTACGTAGCTAGCTAGCGCGAGGCTCGATCTGCGGCATGGGGAGATCGAGGGGTTCTGCGGCGGTGGCAATGGCGGTCGTGGCGGTTCTGTGCGCGGCGGCCGTGCTGAGGGTAGGAGCGGACGACGCCGTGGACGAGGACTCGCCCGGGGCGTCCTTCATCTTCGGGGACTCGCTGGTCGACGCCGGGAACAACAACTACCTCTCCACGCTGTCCAAGGCCGACATGAACCCCAACGGCATCGACTTCGCGGCCTCCGGCGGCACGCCCACCGGCCGGTTCACCAACGGCAGGACCATCGCCGACATCATCGGTAAGGAGCTAGACGTTTCAGTTGCCATGCATGTTTCACTCTGTCACGTAAATACAGCTTACTGATTCGTGTCGGAAATTAAATGCCATGTACTCGATCTCTTAGGGGAGATGCTGGGGCAGGCGGACTACTCGCCGCCGTTCCTGGCCCCGAACACGACGGGCGGCGCGCTGCTGAACGGCGTGAACTACGCGTCGGGCGGCGCCGGGATCATGAACGGGACGGGGCGGGTGTTCGTGAACCGGATCGGCATGGACGTCCAGGTGGACTACTTCAACGTGACGCGGCGGCAGCTGGACGACCTGCTGGGGAAGGCCAAGGCCAGGGAGTTCATCCGGAGGAAGGCCATCTTCTCCATCACCGTCGGCTCCAACGACTTCCTCAACAATTACCTGATGCCGGTGCTCTCCGCCGGCACCCGCGTGGCCGAGTCCCCCGACGGCTTCATCAACGACCTCATCATCCACCTCCGCGAGCAGCTCACGGTAAGTCGCTAATTAACCACACACACGCAAGGCTTTCATCAGCTCGACAATGGCGTACGTGCGTGTGCTCATGAGTCATGATCGATGTGGGATGCAGCGGCTGCACGCGCTGGACGCTCGGAAGTTCGTGGTGGCGAACGTGGGCCCGCTGGGGTGCATCCCGTACCAGAAGACGCTGAACCGCGTGGGGGACGACGAGTGCGTGAAGCTGCCCAACACGCTGGCCACGCAGTACAACGCCCGCCTCCGCGAGCTCCTCGTCGAGCTCAACGGCGGCGGGCTCCCGGGCGCGAGGTTCTGCCTGGCGAACGTGTACGACCTGGTGATGGAGCTGATCGCGAACCACGAGAAGTACGGGTTCAAGACGGCGAGCGTGGCGTGCTGCGGCAACGGTGGGCGGTACGCCGGGATCGTGCCGTGCGGGCCGCAGTCGAGCATGTGCGACGACAGGGAGAACCACGTGTTCTGGGACCCGTACCACCCCAGCGAGAAGGCCAACGTGCTGCTGGCAAAGTACATCGTCGACGGCGATAGCAAGTACATATCGCCCATGAACCTCAGGAAGCTCTTCAGGCTCTAGATCGACCGGTCTTGCTTCAGTTTGGGGACATGTTTTTTTTTTTGGAATTTGATTAGTGCATATCGCCCATGAACACATTTGATGTACATGAATTTGATGCATGATTGCACCTAAAGACGCGTCTGAATAGGCATGGCTAGATCGCGGTTACCCACCACGAAAGACGTCTGCGGTCGTTCCGGCACGCTAAACGACAAGTTATCCGAACACCGCCACAGTGTAGAGGAGGAAAAATGAGGTCCATCATTGCTGTTGGAATTTACTAGTATTTACTAGCCTAAGATAAATTCAGAAATTTTTATTGGCACATTATTATATTTTGTTAATTGGGAAAATTAATGAGTCATTGATTAATTAGTAACGGTCACGTTTATTACGGCCGTTTCTAATTCATTAACAGACACGGTTAATACAGCCGTTTCTGAGTCATTGATTAATTAGTAACGGTCACGTTTATTACGGCCGTTTCTAATTCATTAACAGACACGGTTAATACAGCCGTTTCTGAGTCATTGATTAATTAGTAACGGTCACGTTTATTACGGCCGTTTCTAATTCATTAACAGACACGGTTAATACAGCCGTTTCTGAGTCATTGATTAATTAGTAACGGACACGTTTATTACGGCCGTTTCTAATTCATTAACAGACACAGTTAATACAGCCGTTTCTGATTCACAAACACGTTTATTGTGACCGTTTTTAATTCATAAACGGACGTGTTTAATACGGCAGTTTCTAAATCATAAACGGACGCGTTTATGAGGGCTGCTTTGACTCCCAATCTGCACTATATAAAACCAAACCAAGCCAATTTTGGCACATATACGCAACACATGGTCTCGCACCACCGTTCCAAAACCTTGCGCCGCCGTCTTCCAAGTCTTCTCCATCCCGTCTTCCGGCGTACACCGGTTGAAGGGACAGTAGGCCTCCGGAACCCCGCCTCTTGTGATCCTGTACGGGAGAGGGGCGATCAGGTTTTGGGGAGCGCACTCGCGCGACTACTGGCATCGAGTTCTTCCCCAATGACGACTTCTTCCCCGACATCGGCAGCCTCTTCATCGACGACATGAGCGACAACAACAACGCCAACGCTTCGGCTGCCGCTGCACCGTATGATTACTTTATCTTCCTGTTTACGACACTGCTACAGTTTCTGCTTGTAGTAGTTGCTTTAGATTCGTTCTATTTATCTACTATTGAAGTAGATCGCATGATTAGTATAATTCTGGTTATTCTAGTCATAAACTATTTACTGTTTTCGCGGATTAAATCAATAGCTAAATTGATTATATATTCAACAATTGCCACATCCCTTCTCTATATCCGTCGCCGTCATTCTCGTATATATGCTTTTCATCATTGATCTGTTCGAGTCGAAAAGTGAAAAGAGTGTCACCGTCCCCTTCTTCTCCCTGCCACCGACACTTGCCTGTACACCCTGCCGGCCAGTGGCGGATGCAGAACCAAATCACCTGGGGTGCCATCTCACTGTTCATGGCTTAAATATATCATGTATAATTATTTTTAACAGATTAATACATATAGAACAAGGCCAGTTGATTAATAGATTAAAAGTGTGGATTTTTATGGGGTGCCCATGGCACCCCCACTGGAGCGCTGCCGCCGTACCGCCTCATCACCCCGTCATCCTCGAATCTCCACCTCCGCCGCTTCGTCGCCACCCCCAGACATCCCTCTAATCCTCCTCCTTACCTCGTGTTCTTCAGTGCCGAAGAGTTGCAACACTATCTAGCCTAAACAGAACACCGAACAGGTACAGGTACATCTTCTCCCAGGCGATCAAAAGCGATCTAGTATTCATGCCTCTCGCCGGCGAAGCTGCCGGTCCTACCACCTCTGGTGGCCCTTGGGCCTCGGAGGTGCGGCGAACTGCAGCCCCTCGCCGGCGAGAAGGTTTTCGTTCCCTTTTTAAAGGTTCTTCGAGTGTCTTCTTTGGACGGTGTGGCGGCGGCGACATCCTGAAGGCAGAATAAGGTCCTTCCTGTCCTATCATCGCTCCGGTGGTGCGCCTAGTACCGACGGAGGGCGTGTGGAGTTGTGTGTCCGGTGAATCTTCTCAGATCCAGTCCGTTCTCGTGTTCGTTCGTGTGGTTGTAGGTCTGACTCTTCTGATCCACGGTTATCATCATTGGCGATGGTTGATGCTCTGCTGCGTTGGTCCTTCGGGGTCTTAGCACAACGACTTCCCGTCTGTCTACTGCGACAAGTTTTGTCTGGCTCCAGTGAGGACAACGGCACGCATTCGGCTCGCTTCATTGCTTGTAGTCATCGCTAGGTGGTCTAAAGACCCACTCGTAATTTTTATTATTTTTGGGATTATTTGTACCGTTGTTGTTGATTAATAGATCGGTTTGCCTTTTCGAAAAAAGAAGAAGAAGAGTTGAAACGGGAAATTCACTTTGACACTGGGTGCATATGCACCCGGTATTTGAAAAACATATTTCAAAATGTCAAAAAAATCTGAATTAAAATTTCGCGGATACATCTTCATATTATATGTGTTCACAAAGTCGTTTCACAAAAAACCGATATATTTTGTGCCTTGCGTAAAAAAGACAAAAAAAAAGTGTCGTGAAAAGCCTTATTTTACACCAAAATTTTACTTTTTTATACAAGCCACAAAAAATGTCGATTGTTCGTGAAACGACTTTGTGAACACATAACATATTAAGATCTATGCGCGAACATTTTTTTCCAAATTTTTTGACATTTCAAAATATGTGCATATGCATTTTAAATAAAGGGTGCACCCAGAGCCAAAACACCACAGTTGAAACACTAACCATAAGTCGCTGCACCCCGCATTCTTCAGTTTAGGGCTCACACTAGCGCGGTGAGACGTTGGAAATGTTTCGCTGGTACCTTATGGCCCATTAAGCCCAAACAACTTAACCAGAGTGCCAGCCCATCTCAGGCCGCCGCCCTCCCCGCTCCCAAACTCTCCCTCCGCTCCTCTCCTCCGGCCGCCGCACGGAGCCATGCAGGCCGCCGCAGCGCGCGCGCGCCGCCTCCTCGCATCACCGGCGGCCTCCGGGATCCAGGCATCTCTGTCCGCCTCCAACCGCGGGTGCGCGGCAGGCCTCCTGCCCCATCTCGATAATGGCTTCCCCGCCTCTTCTCCGCATGACGCCAGGAGCTTCTCGTCCCACCTCCCCCGTGAGTTCTCTTGCCTCAAAACAGTTTATTTACCTACTCGCGGTGACCTCAACACGATGCTCCGCCAATTGGCTTATGCGGCATTTCGTCGAACTGGTCGTGGGCACGCGAACTGTACGATCTCGAGCTCATGGTCTCAAGGGTTTCATTTGTTGAACCCCGTTCCTGTTTTAGGGGTAAGCTGTGAGATGTAGGGATAAGGGGATCCGAATGGATTATGAGGGTTTAGGGGTTTAGGTCGATGGAAATGACCTCGAGTGGGTCATGCTCTGCAACTTGCTTTGACTTGTGCGTGATAGTTTTTTTTGGACATAAGGCAGTGAATTATGTCGATGCCGAGTGTTTCCAGGATATTTCTAACCAGTTAGCCGTGTGACTTGGGGATTTGGTTAGTCGCATATGGTTTCGAGTCTGTATCCTGGTTGACTAGCTTCTTGGTGAGGCGCTTTGTGGACGATTTGTTGGATTATTAGTTAAGAGTGGCTATGCAGTTGCTTTGTGATGCATTGCCTTGCTTGATTTATTCCAGTAGCTAGTAATATGTCGACATAGAAGATACTCTAGATTTGTAAGTGTCCACATGCTTGTGTGGTCGTTTGGTTCGCATAAAAGCCAGATGGCTGTTGATATTACGGAGCCATGGTTATTCGTTCATTTGTTAAACCCCGCTCCTGGTCGAAGGGTAAGCTGTGAAATGTGGGGATAAGGGGATCCAAATTGGTCATGAGGGTTTAAGGGTTTTGGGCATGGAAATGTCCTTGAGTGTGTCATGCCCTGCAACTTGCTTTGACTTATGTGTGATAGGTCTTCTGACATAAAGCAGTGAATTTCTGTCGATGCCGAGTTTATCCAGGATATTGTTAACCAGTTAGCTGTGACTTGGGGATTAGATATTTCGTATATGGTTTAGTATCTGTATTCTTGTTGACTAGCTTCTTGGGGAGGCACTTTGTGGATGATGTGTTGGATTATTAGTTAAGAGTGGCTATGCAATTGCTTTGTGGTGCATTGCTTTGCTTGTTTAGCTAGTTATATGTCGAATATAGAAGATACTCTAGATTTGTAAGTCTTGCTTCTGTGGCAGTTTAGTTAGCCTAAAAGCCAAATTGACTGTTGATATTATGGAGCCATGTTTGTTCGTTCATTGTTCTGTTACTTCTGATCCTTCGTGAGCATTTGTTGCTCCTATGAATGTAGCATCACATTTTTTCTGTGAAAAATAATTTAGGTAGTGCAAACTACTTGCAAAGCAGCCGACCTAACTATATTTATTTTGATAATTTAGGTACTTCGCTATTGCGAACCGTAACGTCTCACTGGCAGAGTAAGAAATCAGTGTGCTATCACATGTCAAAAGCTCATTTCGCGACAGAATCAAGCGACATCGACCAGCCTAAAGGTTACTTTTGAATACTATGCTCTACCCTGGTTGTGCCATTGTTTTTTGTTCTTTCTCTACCACGAATCCTTGGCAGTGCGAGCTGCATTCGATAACTTACTAAGTTTTACTAGAGTTTAGCACCCATGACCTTATCAGTTAAAACTGCAGCATTTGAAGTATTTCACCATCTCGTTGATGAGAACTGAGTGGATCAGTGGTAGGGGCAATGTCTGGTGCAATTAAGTTAACAAAATATTGTAACCTAGTTTGTTTCTTCTTGGAAATAATCAAGGGGTCCCTCCCTTTCTACTACTGCATCAAAACATGTGTTTGTAAGTCCCGGTACCAGCCAAATTTAAGTGTGATTCATAGCAAATTCTCTTTCGTTGCTGTAATAATAAAATATCCCTTAGACCTTAACCTGTTGTTGAAATATGTTGAAGTGTATAAGTGAATTGTCTGGCCCTTTCCATCAGATCGGTCTTCTGGAATAGTGGTCAGCGCATGAAGCTTGACATGGTATCAGAGCCAAGGTCTCGAGTTCGAGTCCTGGTTTGCGCAATTTGTTCTAAAATTGTTGCTGCCCCCTCTTTGTCCACGTATAGGCCTCTTGAGCCATACCTCTGAGACTCGCGCGCCGTCGCTCTCTTCCGGTTGCACGTGTTGGCCTCTCCCTCCCCGAGTCACACGTGAGAGGGGGTGTTGAAGTGTATAAGTGAATTGTCTGGCCCTTTTCATCAGATCGGTCTTCTGGAATAGTGGTCAGCGCATGAAGCTTGACAAAATCAACATTAAAAGATCACCGAAGAACTTTTGATATGTGCGCATAGATGCCTTCAGATTCATTACTGAGATAGATAGCAATTGTTTTATGTATCAGCAGTAAGATAGCAATGTAAGAATTCCTCTTACAAGTATTGAATTACCATCTAACATCTGGACTCATCAGGGCTTTTGCCCTGACTCTTAAGTGTGATTCTTAAAAAAAATATCTTACATTGCTGTAATAATATACCTTAGACCTTAACCTGTTGTTGAAACCAATATTAAAAGATCACCTAAGAGCTATTGATATGTGCGCATAGATTCCTTCAGGTCCGTTACTGAGATAGATAGAAATTGTTTATGTATCATTAGTAAGATAGCAATGTAATAATTACTCTTACAAGTATTGGCTTGACATCTATCATTTGGACTCACCAGGGCTTTTGCCCTGACTCTTAACACTCGAATGAATATTATGATCTGACATTCGTTTATCCTTTTTGACCTTTCCTTTTGGCTATTAGAAGTTCATAGACATATACTTCAATTACAGAAAAGTCAAAACAGTTTCACAAATCAAAACAAGTAGTTCAATGAATTAGGTTTTCTGTTGAATTTACTTTTTATTCGAATGAATTTATTTTGCATGCTTTATATATTTATTTATCCATCTGAACAAGTTTTTGTTTAGACACACGCCGTTGTTACAATAATGTAATGCGACACATATGTTTCTATCTGGCCGTATCTAATCATTGCGGATTCCCGATTCATCAGCCTTCCCTTTGGCATATTTTTTCTTAATATAATGTTTCCATTTGCTCATGTCAATGTTGGCCACAGAATCTGCAGAGGAGCTGTACCAAAAAATGCTGAAATCCGTTGAAGCCCAGACTATGCCTCCAAATGCCTGGTTATGGTCAATGATCAGTAGTTGCTCCAGTGAGGAGGACATCAAACTTCTTTTTCAAATTTTGCAGAAGCTAAGAGTATTTGTAAGTCCCATCCATTTTCCTCGTATATCCAGAATGCGTCCTTTTGCCACCCTTGCATGCTCTGTGTGTATTTGTTGTATCTTATGTGTACCACTTGGAAAGCAAGTTTAGTATACTTGTATGTCATTTAGTATTATTATCACAACAGATGCTTATTTGTTGGTATCACTACCCAGTTTGGGACTGGGTATGCTATGTAGTGTTGATTTCAGGATCTTCTTATTTCTATGAGATATAGATGCTCACTCAGACGAGTTAAAATAGAATTTCTCATTATATGTTAAACATATTGATAAATTTCTCTGATGATTTTGAATATGCATATGGAACACGGTTATATGCTATTGGATCATGATGTCAATTGATTGGCCAGAATTTTTTATTCCTAGCAATTTGTTGTCAGTCTTTTATTTCCCCTTATAGTTAATAGTTTCCTTCCAAATGTTAGACAGGCAAGGGTGTTCTTTGTACTCCTATTTATATATTCCTATCACTAGGTGCTATCTTGAACCGTCATATTTTTTATTGATGCAGAGGCTATCAAATCTTCGCATCAGTGTGAACTTCAACGACCATCTCTGTATGAAAGTTTCTGAGGCTTGTGCTCGTGTGGGTGTCCTCGACTATGGTATGGTTCGATCTCAAAGATTCTTTATTACTCCCTCCGTTCCAAATTAATTGACTTTCATTTGTCCAAATGTGGATGTATCTATACTTGTAACATGTCTAGATACATCCAAATGTGGACAAATTGAAATCAATTAATTTGGAACAGAGGGAGTACGTGTTATCTTTGAGTGATGATGGGCCATGTGTTCCATCCCAGCCTTTTGTTCGCTTATGAAATATTTGTTTGATGTACTTGTAGTATTTAGCTCTAGATTGCCTTGTAGGCTTTTTGCGTTCTTATTAATCCTAATTAAAACAGTTAAGCAATGAACTGTATAGATATTCAAACCGGAAAGAACATGCCGCTAAATACATTCATGCTAAATTTGCACGAATTTGAAACCGTATCCACTAGGAAGCATTAGATCAAGTTGACATGATATGATAATAATGTGTGGCACATCTCAGTTATATAAGTGTTATCTTTCGTGTACTGCATGGAAACAATAGGGTTTTTCCAGTTTCTAGTTGTGTGGATAAAAGAGTTACTGAACTTTGTTGTGCTGTTTTCTGTGCGTCAATGCCCTGTTCCAGCTTCAGAATTAAGGCTATGATCATGTTTGGAATGGATGTATTTTTTGTGTGTGCTCCAGTATTTAATACCAGAGCACACACAAAAGATACCTCTAATCCAAACAGGCCGTAATGGAACCAAAAACCCTCAATTCACTTTTTGTACCATGAATGCAGGGTTGAAGGTTTTATGGAATCACAATGTTTATGGAATAACGCCAACCATTGGTTCTGCCCATTATCTACTGGTATTCAGTCTTACTAGTTCTTTGATCACTTTCCAAATTGCTTTGTAATGATTTTCTCCTTCTACAGCAACATGCTAAAGAGCACAATGATACTAAACTAATGGAGAAAATAATGCAAGTCCTTCGGAGGAATTCCTTGCCATTACAACCAGGCACTGCTGATATCGTCTTCAGGTATGTTAGCATATTTTTTTTGTTGCTATTTGCCAATGTATACCATTTTCTTTCAGTTCTTTATTTTTTCATACTGTACCATGCCAACTTTTACCCTTTTAGATTAATGCAAAAATGTGCATAGATCTTTAGAGAACTTAAATCAATTCCGGTGCTTTACTGCATCATGGCAAGTCCTTTCTGTTTTGCATAATAATTCTGACCAACTTTGGCCTTACTTTTTAGCCTAACAAATCCACTAAATGTTATTTTAGTAGGCTATGAAATACATAAGTAAATTTAATCATGTAAATCTTTCAGAAATGGTATCATAGAGTTCGTTATGACTTTGATTTGTATTTTAGGTCATTATTAGGTATTAATTCCATGGATAAATATTGTGTTATGCAGTATCTGCTATAACGCTGATAGATGGGATTTACTCTCAAAATATGCGGCAAGATTTGTTCAGGCCGGAGTCAAGTTGCGTCGTACTGCATTTGACATATGGATGGAATTTGCTGCCAAAGTCGGTAAGCAATTTTACTCTTATGTAAGTTATAGTGTAACATCCAACCTAAGCCTAAGATTAGCTGTGTTAGAGGTGCATTGCTGTTTTCGGCTTCCGGCCAGAAGATGAGAAATTTCTGCAAGTTAGAGATTGCAAAGTATGGTTGCTGCTACTCGACTGGCACGCTTCTAAGGCTGTTAATATAATGATTTATTATTATTATTATTTTGGATTGTGATAATAATCATTTCGTTTGCTTACTAGTCAAATCATGGTTTTTCTTGTTGCTGTTTAAACTTTAAACATTTGGATTTTGTACGAAGTTTTGTTCTGTGAAGGATGCTTTCTAATACATTTCTGCTTCTGCAGGAGACTCTCAATCTATATGGGAAGTCAATAGTCTGAGAGGGAAGTCTGTCAAACACTTTACTCTTACAACCGGTTTTGCATGTGCAAAGGTAATTGTTCCTAGTATGAACATTTTTTGTTTGTAGTGATAAACTATGATGCTGATTCTTCTAATGTTTATTTTGTGAACTTAACTAACTGGATTTTACTAGCAGTGTACTAAATCGTCTCGTAGCTACCGCTATATCACATCACTACCTGTTTTTTCTGTACCATGAACTGGCAGTGTTTCACACCTGTTGTGCTTAACATGACTACATTAATTTCTTCTAATGGGAGACCTGTTATGAATTGTCTCATTTCAGGGGTCGCTGCTTGAACGGAAGCCGGAAAATGCCGCTGCCACCATTAAACTCCTTCACAAGGTTGGTTACACAATGCCTATCGCTACTAGATTTATGTTTCTGAAATTCTGGTTATTGCTTTGTATCGACCAGCAGCATCTTATTTGCTTTCTGGATAGCAAGATTCATCGGTAGTCTTATTGTCCGACTGCATCCTGTTATTAGACTTATATTTGTATTCCTCAATACTAGAATTCCTTCATACCGAGAGGGCAAGAACATTGCACTCATTTTTGTTTTAGGATGACAATGACTCTTCCTCAGTCTTAATGTCTTTCATCTTAGTTTGATCTCATGCTATTATTATCATTTTTAGTATTCGTATTTTTTTACAACTCTAGGGAATCTATATACTATAATAGTTAGTACTCAGTTCTTACTATGCAATCCTTGTAGAGACATTTCCCGATGACATTTTTTTGGTTGTATATAGCACCTCCCTGATCAGAAGAAACCGTTTGTGAAAGATGAACTCGAAAAGCTTGTTGCTGAATGGACAACAGAGGTGATAAAAAGGCAGAAGAAAGATGATCGGAAGGTGACAATTGGATAAACGATCTTTGGTTAAATTTCCACGTCTTTAGCTCCTGGTTATAATAATGTTTATACTCGCTAGCCTACGCTCTCACACCAATTCTTCTACTACGGAAAATCACTGGGTACATGAAAATGGGCTGAAACCTGTGCATTCAACTAGTAGTAACAAAAACTCTTCATATTCCAGGCAATGGAGGAAGCTTTGATTGCGGACATCCCTAAAATGATCAACTCCATGACAAAGTCAGGCCTTGACATTTCCGTTGATCTGGACAAGCTTACCCCTCAACCTGAAGCAGCGTAGAGAAGAAACACTGCTGCTGCACAGCTCGATGCAGCAGCTGCAGATCCTAGTACACCTGATACCTGGGCAGAACATTTTTAACTGGGCCTGTGATGCAAGCTTGCAACCACACGGTAGCGCTAGCCTCTTGGGTAATAACGTGTACACTTTGTTGTTTTCGTACGTTAGATAAAGATGGCAAAGCCTTTTCGGTGGAGGCACATGCAGTTTATTCTTCAGGACGGCTAATTCGGAACAAAATATTGAGCGTAACACTGTTTGGAATTACTGTATGTTTAATTAGAACTCGTGTTCTGAATAAGTACAGCCGCTGGTGGTGCCGAAAGGGCACTAACCATCTATACTGATATACAGTGCATGAATAAATTAAAACATTGCCTGTTCATTTATTCAACATGTCGTGGTGCCAAACATTTTAAAATATATTGCCTGCCTCTTTCATTAGTTCGGATTTTTGATTGAGTTGTGTGGTGCATCAATTCAATATGGTATCCCGATTCCTCCTTCGACATGTGGAAGAGAGTACTGCAACTTGATGCTAACAGCTTCTCAAGAACCCATCTAGTACTCCAGCCCTATCAACACTGCTGCTCAGCAGAAGCACATTGTCCACATAAAAAAATTAACTAGTAAGTAAGGAGCTAGAGAAAAATGACCTGCACTTCGTTGAATTTCTTCAAAATATCAATTTATATGTCAATAAAACCCACCATACAAGAATATGAGGATTAAAGCTAGAACTTGCAATGTCTTCCCGACAACCTTTTTCATGGATTTCCACTGAAGTCAGTCAATGCACCGAGGAAGATGGAAACGTCGGAACATCCAACACCACAGATCCTTCTCGACGCCGTGTCAACAATTTTTTTATGATAATATGCTAAATTATGAGCAAATTTCATGGTAGTTGGACAAGGTGCATCCAAGCCTTGGACAGCAGTCGTTTGTTGTATGTGCATGCAAGTGTTGCGGCACATACACTCGTCAGAAAATTTGATATCTCTATGATCTTTTATTCTCACGGTTTGCTGTATTGCCGCATACACATATGACGACACATGCTGGTTTGGTTATTTCACGCTGTTTTTCCTTCATCCCCATAGTTGCTAGTGCTTCATTATTGACAACATCGAGTGTTTTGTTTTTGCGGGGAAAATTACCATTTATTCATCAATTGTCAAGGCAGTATAAAGAAAAATAATAGTAAAATAAATTACATCCAATCTGTAGACCACCTAGCGACGAGCCAACACAAGGAAGAAAAAAATAAAAGATGGAAGACCTGCAAGTTTTCCTTAGCGGCGCAATACACATGAAGAAGAGGAAACCCCTCGCGATTTCTCCTTCCGAGCGGCGTGGGACGGCAGGATGGAACGACACGGCCATCTTCGCGATCTACCTACCCTTCCCCGGTTCGCAAATTAGTCTCACATGTGGAAGTAATTCGGTGATTCTCTATTATTTCCATGTACGTTGGTGACTGCGTTGCAGGGCCCTTTTTCGCCCAACGTCATCTAATTTCATTTGGTGACTCTGATAGCTGCTGCATTGGACTTGCCCTAATACACTACTTCACCCAGGACATTTGCATATACAAATTGAAGTAAATATAATACGCTAGACAACTCATTAGTTCAACAAATAATAAGATGCTCTTTTACACAGCGAGAGTAGACCTAGAAGGCCCTTGTTGAGAGTATACATGAGCCGATCTTACCCCCTAGCACATATGATATTTTTCTGACGTCAAATTTCACTTCTCCTAGAACTACCTTTGCACTGGTGAGCATGGCATATTGACGAGTTGTATGCATCTTCAAGAACTAGTTGTTTTGTACAACATTTATTATTCTAGATAACATTATTTCTTTAGAAGCTTCTAACATCGGATTCAGTCCTCGACAATTTCCACAACCAGTGGTTGTTCTGTCTTCATACATTATACAATTATCACAGGTAGTGTCATCCTAGGACTGATGAATAGCATTACAGGAATGGACTCTAGCGAATAATACATACAGTTGATTTGAGGCTGATGTAATTACCTTCTGGTTCATTGTTGGGGATAAACATGCCGCAAGAGCATTTTATATAGAAACTACACTACTGAATACTGATCCCAGAACTTTTTCATATATAAATTCAAGTATATAGAATACGGTAGAGAACCATAAGTTCAGAAAAAATTACGAAGCCTTTACACAACAAGAGTAGAACTACATGGCCCTTGTTCATAATATACAAGAGTAGAGCTCACTCCCTAGCACATATGAGCCTTGACATGAAGATGTCTCACAGATATCAATATTGTAACACACTTGGCCCTTAAACTACATATAAAGGCTAATTTAGCTAGACATAGAGCCTATAGCAGATTTAATGTCATTGGCGATATTTTTGGCATCCGCGGCAATACCAGCCAATCCTCTCCTCGCCAACCCAGCACAATAGAGCCCATTTTCACCTTTCCAATGATTCGGATATTCTTTGGTTGGCAGTCCATTGTCATTTAACATGCTCTCACCATTCTGCACTCATAAATAACATATAACTTGGTTAGAAGATGTAACAAGTGTTGCTTAAAAACAATCTGACTTACGCAAAATCAATTGTTGTTACCTTGAGCTACATATTTGCTGTGCTCTTGTATCCAGTTGCAAACACGATTGCGTCAAATGAGATTTCGTCCCCGCTTTGAAATTTAACTATATTACTCATGATCTTACTAATGCTTCCTTGAACCTATCAGAGGTAACGAAAATGTTAGTAAAGTGACATAGTAAATTAATATATGGTATATATAAGGTTTATATCATGTTCGAGAATATACTTACTTGGATGATGTCTTTTTTAATTAACCCAACAGTGCCAACATCAATCACAGCAGATCGGCCTGTTTTTGACTTGAGTATCATTGGGCCCATTTTTGGTATTGTGATGCCATGCCTTGATAGGTCTCCAAATATGAATTTTGCTCCCATAACAAGGAGGTTATCCACTAGATTCAGTGGAAGATGGTGGGCTAGTGTCATCCCCAACCGGATTAGTTCCTTTGTCATTACATGAATCTGCAGCAAAAAAATGGGTCAAACATCTTGCAACATGCAAGATAAAAAATCATTTTAATGGTAATAATACTAAGAAAGTGTATCTCTATAACCAAAAAATTATATAGTGAACATACCGGGCTTCGTATAACAATCGAAGTATTGGCACCATGGGTTGCAAGGTCGTACGCGATTTCCATCCCAGAGTTGCCAGATCCAATGACCAACACGCTCTTACCAGAGAAGCTCTTGCCTGACTTGTATCTTGACGAGTGGATGGCTTCACCCGGAAAACTGTCAAGTCCGGGATCACCGGAATATTCTCTGCACTATTCTCACCACTTGCCACAACAAGGAACTTTGCAATGAAATTTACTGTTGTGCACTCCGCCATGTCGCGAGCCACGATGGACCAACACTTCTTATCATTGTCATATGTGGATGACTCCACGCTAGTGAGATACTTGGGTTGAATATTGAAACACCCAATATAGTCATCCAGATACTTGACAAACAGAGCTTTTGGTATGTATGTTGGTGCATCTGCTGGGTATGACATGTGCGGTAACTCACAAAACTCCTTTGCAAGATGTAGCTTCAAGCGATCGTATGCGCGGTTGCGCCAAAGAGACGCGATGCAGTCCTCACGTTCGACGATGACATAGGGAATGGAGAATTGGGTAAGGCATGCTGCCATCGCGAGGCCTGCTGGACCAGCACCAACAATCAGCACGGTGACATTCTCCATTGTAGAACAAAAAGAAGATTTGGGAAAGTTGTGGGATTGGGTTCTCGGTGGTAGGCTAGGAGACTTAGAATAGGACGAGGTGTTTGTTTGTTGGGTGCTGGATGGATGAGATAGTCGAATGT
Organism: Poa pratensis; assembly: GCA_947311845.1. Classification (NCBI taxonomy): domain Eukaryota; kingdom Viridiplantae; phylum Streptophyta; class Magnoliopsida; order Poales; family Poaceae; genus Poa; species Poa pratensis. The sequence continues at coordinate 124,002,975 of CAMZMU010000063.1, read as the reverse complement.
GAGGCATATATATGCTTGTGGATTCCATGTATCAGTTCTCTTTTGTGACTGGTTTCAGATTAAGGGGTGTAGGAAATGGTAATGATCAATTGACGGATATATCCTACTTTATTCAGTTCCTCTATAAATTGGAATGTTATAAATGCCATTGTTGGTGTGGAAGTATATCGTGATACAGAATAGGCAGGAAATGCAATTTGGATTGTTTACATTCTTTTGGAAATTTACCGGCCGCGTGTAGTTGATTAGTGTTTCTTTCCTTTCTTGTCTTTATTAATGAAAATTCTTATAGGAAAAAGATATGTACATATTTTATATTATCCAAACGTTTCTTACCTTTTCCAGCACTTGGTAGGATATGGACGAGTCAACGTTTTTCGACAGTTTAACTCAAAAAAAAGTTACCCAACATGCATTATTGATAGGATATTACTCCGATTTGATTGGTACTTTAAAACAGCTTGGATAAGTGCATCTTCACTTCCCAGCATTCAGGCATTAGACTAAGCAGACCACAACATTTCTTCACTTGCCCAGCATTCCGGCACATCTTATTTCACTTTTTCTATTAGTTGATGGATCGAGTATATAAACATGTGTACTCAAACGTCTTATGCGCGTGCAAATTTGAGGGTACACATGTGATGTAAAGTAGTAACATCTGAAATTTATACTACAATAAAACGAAAAATATACTTCATATTTTACATGCAATTTGTATTTTAAAAAACATGACGTGCCGTGAGAAGCCGTGGTTCATTGACGAGAACAAGGAATAGACCTGTGTGCAATGCATCTCATGCTTCCGAAGACAGGAAAAATTAAAAAATATTTAAAAAATTAAATTTATTATCAAGTAGATATCTCATATCGGGCGTTGCTTATTTTGCTATCTTTGTAACACGTGGTAAATAATGAGTAATGAAAGGACTAAGGTGCATAAGCACGACTTAATTACAAAAGAATGACTCCATTAAAATTTGAAATTTGCAGGTACAAAAAATTGAAATTTGTACTTTAACTCAGACATTTGATCGCAAAATCCTTAAAAGAACTAAGCTCCTAGGAATAGAGCTTCCTTGTTGCTCCACGTGTCAAACTGCCATTGGTTTAGAAAAAAGTTAAAATAATAGTATTTCCCTTCAAAGTACTAAGCTGCCTAAAAATAGAGTTCTCTTATTGCTCCACATGTCAACCTTCCATGGTTTAGATAAAGGTAAAAAATAATATTATCTGTATACAAAATTTATTTTCTATCTACTACATATAATACTATGGTGTTTCTGAGTGCAGTGTTTTGTAGACCGGGCTAAATGTAGCCCTTTATTTTGAAGATTTGAAATATTATTTTTAAAGTGTCAAAAAAATCTGAAAAAATATGTGCGTATAGCCATGGATATATCCTACAAGGATACAAAATCTTAATATGAAATTTGTTTTATTCTACGCTACACAAAAAAGACAAAAATATAGATCGAGTGTGTGAACATGGCACCTCCAAATTCTGTCGGAATTTTTCTTTTTTACATAACCAAAATATTAAGAATTTTGGATTAAAATTTGCACAATTGTAGGATAAGGTATAAGCTACATCCAGATTTATTTTTATAATTTTTTGAAACTTCAAAATACTATTTTTAATAAAATAAAATATAAGGATACATGCATGTAGCCCGGACCACAAATGCCTTTTTCACGATGTTTCTCCTTTTTAGAGCATTTTCAATAGCTGCCCTATTTTAGGTCATAATTGTTTTTAAGTCATTTGAAGCTAAAATATCTCTAAATGTAAATTTTGTCATATTTTGTTAAATAAAAAAACACCAAGTGTTGCAGATATAAAACACTTGGGCTGATGCTATATAGTAAAAAGCAAAATGCGCACGCTAACTGTCCATCGGAAGTTTCGTGTCGCCCTCACAACTCTTCTACGGTGGTCATCGCACCTCTTCTCACATCGATTTTGCCTCGAATCCGACAGTTCCGCCACAACTCTGACCAATTCGGCTGCAATCCACCACCATTGTACAAGGGCACCGCAGATCGGGAAGGATTCGGCATCGAGGGATGCCGACAGTCGCTCCAACCCTCGGCACGCGGCCACCATCTACTCTCGCCCGTATTAGGTCATTTGGCCCAAAAATCTTGCTCCAGCAGTTGTACTTGATGTAAATTTCCTAGTTTTTTGTCAGACAAAGAAAAGTGTTGTAAAACTAAATATTTGGGCCGCTGCTATATAACAGAAAGGCCAACACGTTTAGGACAACTACCAATCGGACTTTCATGTTGCCCTCACGCCTCTCCTCCAGTGACCGCCGCCGGCTCTTCTCCCATCGATTCGGCCTCCTGGAATTTCCCGTGGAGTAACAGCAAATATTCTACTAAGAAGGTATATCTTGCTCTTATAAAACCAATTGCTGCTCCATCGCCTTATAAATGGATCTGGAAATCCCCATGCTTGCCGAAGCACAAATTTTTCTTCTGGCTGTTGATCCAAGACAGATTAAATACAAAAGATCTCATGAAAAGAAAGCATTTCTTTGTGGAATCAAACACCTGTGTACTATGTGACAGGAATGAGAAGGAAACTTTGATGCATTTGTTCTTCACATGTGACTTCAGTCAGTCAATTTGGGACAAACTTGATATTCATTGGAGTACTGACAGACAACTTATTGAAATGCTTATTGATGCCAAAGACAGTTTATCTAATATCTTCTTCAAAATTGCCATGATGGCAGGATGTTGGAGCATTTGGAACCATAGAAATAAAATCATATTCGATGGCGAATTGAGGAGCCTCGATACATGTTATTCTTTTTTCAAAGATTCTGTAATAATGATTAGGCATAGAATTAAGCCTAGCCTCAAGGAGGGCATGCAAGACTGGCTCGACTTGTTGTAATTTACTTTCTGAACTATTGTATTTGTGTGTAAATGAGAAAATGACGCAGTGGGGGCCTTCCCCACTGTCCTACCGCGTCAAAAAAAATCGATTCGGCCTCGAATCCGGCAGCTCCGCCACAAATCTGCCGATTCGACCGAGAATTCACCACCACTTCTCAAGGGCACCACAGATAGGGAGGGATTTGGCCTCGAGTGTTGACCTCGCTCTCCTTCCGTGCGACCACCAATGACGCCCTTTTGTAGTTTCGGCAAACGAGCCACTCGAGCGGCCCTCCTCCCTTCCACTTTTTAATTGTGTCTCCTCCTTCCCTGCCAACACGAGCACACGTGACACACAACAGCTCTGCCTCCGACTGAACCTCGACTAGCTCCGCCTTGTGTGGCTCCTCCGCCTCTACACACCAGTTGTCGGGCTCGCCTCGTTAAGAGATTAACAAATCCAAAGGTGTTACTTCTGTATTATATAGTTTATATTGCATGTGCTAGACCAATACGTACAATATTTTACTAAAAAGGGTATGAATTTGTACCTGATCATGTATGAGAAAGTAATCTTTAATCAGACCAGTATGTCATGTATTGATAACCGAAATAATATCATCGAGCGCAGCAAAGCGCGCCAACCCCTTCTAATAGTACTGATTCAAACTAGAATTCATATACATAGTTGGACTGTAAAACTTAAATACACTTTCCATCCTAAAACTAATCTCAGTCTTCTCCCAATCTTATTCTTCAAACCTGCTTCAGAAAACATCAAACGAGAGGTTTGATCGGGGAAAAAAATGACAATTCGCAACTACTACCTCCATTTCAAAATATAAAATGTTTTGGTAGGCAGTCTGGGCATTCCTAGCCTAGCCCGAACGGCGATAAGCATGCGGGTTAGGTGGTTGTGGAGTATGCGCACTGACCCCTGCGTACTCGACATGCAGTTCTCGAGAGCCAAGCGACATGTGGCCGACCCTTCAACAGGTGCGTGACGACTACGAGCACTGTAGCGAGGCGAAGACGCGCTACTGTCACCGACCCTCCCACACCGGAGCAGGGTAAACCTTGTTGTAGTAGACAGTGCGAAAGTCGTCGTATTAAGATCACATAGGACCATCGCACCAGCACAACAACCATCGCCGATGAAGAGAAGTGTAGTTCGGAAGAAATCAAACTGTAGACACACGAATATAGATAAACAAAGACCGGATCCAGTCGGATCCGACATTGAGTGCTTTGACAACATATTTTAGAAAGTATTGGAAGTATCCACATGCTTCAGCCGTATCTGCTATGTTTTGGTTGAAGCATTAAAACACATGTCACGGTGCTTCAGTACTCATTTGTATACCATGCTTCTACCTTATCTGTTTCCTACTACCTAGAAAGGCCAGAAACATGCTTCGATTACAAGTTCAGATATCTGCAGGCACATGCCTCGGTGACACAAATCTTATGTTTCATAGTCAGAGCGCTACACAAATTCAGAAAGCAAAAAATGCCTCCACCAATGCAGATGCTAAGGAAATAGACGGACATATCGATAAAAGTTTACTGAATGACAGACACAATTGGGAAACAAAATGAAACAACACAATGTAGGCTTTGGATGTACTTTTACGAAGTTACCCAATGATGGATTGTTAAATGGTTGATGATCTGACGGACAAGTAAAAGGAGGAGCACCACGGACAGCACGTGTCATTTTCACACGGGTTTGGCAAGGTTGCAGCCGAAGGCGTAACGCCTGGACTTGTGCCTGACCATCCTTCCAAGACCTTGTGCGCCACCGCGCTCCACCTCTACGCCGGTGAGCACCGCGAAAAACGACGACGTCTCATGCTGATGCTTGAGGCCGTTCACGAACTCCATCAACACGTCCACCAAAGTATAAAAGAACCTGGCGATGCAAAACCTGCCGGAGGCCAGCGACACGAGACGGGTCTCCATCGGGACCCAGCTCGCCGGCCAAGGCAGATCGTCCCACGCCATCAGCGGCTCGGGCGCCTTGCCGGCTGACACGTCGGACATGTCGAACGCGTGGAGCTGCCTGTGGTCGCGCGAGAAGCCGAACCAGAGGACGTGCTCGGGGACGTACTCGCCGCGGCCTCTAAATGGCAGCGCCCAGTCGCCGGCCTTGCTCCATGTTTCGCTCTTCGTGTCGAACGTGTACGTGCCGACGCCCACCGTGGATATCCAGATCTGCGAGTCGTCGACAACCGTGTGGGCGCAGATGTCGGAGTCGTCTTCTTCGGGGATCATGGTCATCTCCAGCTCGTCGTCTGTGTCGGGCGAGGTAATAATGGAGGTGGAGGGAGGGAGCGCCAGTGCCACTTCGTCACGGACGACCGGGTGTCGTGGACGAGAGCCTGGAAGAAGTTCGTCTGGGGCCACCGCCTGAGCGTGTCCTTCATCATGTAAAGATCATCGCCGTCGCCGACGGTGATGGCTCAGGATGGGTTCGAACGGCATGGGCATGCTGTAGCGGACCATGTTGAGTTCTGCGTCGTAGAGGATGGTGCGGCCGACGTTGTCCACGGCGACGATGGCGTCCCCGCCGCGGCCGGCGGACATGAACTCCATCCACCCGAGTCTTCCATCTTGGGTTGGCCTGTCGAAGGAGATGGCGGGCCTACGCAGCGGAGCTCTTCTGATTTTCGCTGGATCTGTTGATCCTTCGGTTGTCGACGTCGCTGGTGCGGTGACTCCGGTGGGGTAGAACAGCTTTGCTGGATTTATGCGGTACAGGCTGAAGGGGGCGACGCCGTCGCGGCCGCTCACGTGTGACACCGCCAGATTCACAAACCAGCTGTTCATGGCGTTCCCGTCGAATCCTCCCTCCGAGTCCGATATACTTTTTTTTTCGAAACACAGTACAACGCAGACGCTCACATACACGTGCACATACTCACCCCTATGAACGCATACACGCACACCCTACCCCTATGAGCACCTCCGAAAGACTGAGCCGGCGGTCGGGCCATGAGATTGACGAAGTCACCACAAGCGTCTCGCTGTCGACGGGAACGTCGTCTCCCACTAAAGAATATTCCGCCTAAACGAGAAACACCAGTGTCAAATCTAGGATTTAAACTCTGATGTACTGAGGGTACAACCACCCTTCTAATCATCTTGTCACAAGCTCCAGAAAATAAGCTGTTATTGGTACCCGTCACGGTAGATAATCGTCACGTACGCTAATTTTTAGGAAACTGAAATTTCTTCTAATCTTTCGTCGATAATTCCATCCGTCGATTCGTTCCCTCGCGCTCCTGCTGTGGTGGGCTGCTCTTGAGTTCTTGCGTTCTCCTTCAGATTTGAGTTTCATGATGTCATCCGTCAGGTCCATCGGATATTTTGTTCCCCGGCCAGAGAAAAAGAGGGACAGCGACGGCGCCACCAAACTCACTACAGGAAAGATCATGTATACCGAGTATTTTGGCATTCGCCGAGTGTAGAAGGTGCGTGCTAGGCCCAGGTCCCCCTAGGGCACCCCAATTTTGTTCCCTCTTTTTTTTTTTGCGAGAAACGAGCTGATATTATCACAGAGTTCTTACAGAAAGGTCCTGAGACAAAGGCAAAATTACAACGAAGTCCCTCAGCCCCCATTGACGAAGACGACGACGAGGACGTACGCCGGCGCGCCGCCGCCACTGCTCCCTTCACTCCTTGGATACGGAACAGCCCCTCCACGGCCGGGAAGTCGACGAACTCGGACCCGAAGCTCCTCCATCCAACGCCATCGAAGCCAACGCCCTGCAAACACAGCTCGAAACGATCCAACGAACACCCGGAGACGCCGTCCCGCGAACTCCGGCGAGGGGAATACGCACCCAGCAGCTCCGCCGAGCCCCGAGCGCGCAGAAGACAGAAGATCGGCAGCAGCGCTCCAAGGACCACCACCGCCGGAGCAGAGATCTTCCGCCGCAAAACGCCACTCCGGCCGCGCCAACCGCTCCCAAACGCCGCCGGCAAGCACCCACACCGTACCTACACTATATACACGCCGTAGATCGGGGCTTCCCCATCCTCCCGCTGCCGGAGCAGCCGCCGGAGGGTGAGGAACCCGCCGACCCAACGGCGGCGAGGTGGAACGACGCGGTTCGCCCAAAAGTTCGCTCCTCTCTACTGTGGATGGGGAGAGGATAAGGCTCCAAGGTTGCCTCAGCTATTTTGTTCCCTCTTTTCACCGTACATTCATCATCGTGTGCACAGAAATTAGGGCAGCGCGATTTTGTATTTTAGCCTCCACTTTACGGAAAACAACTCACACTACACAACAGTCCAGCCCGCTTAAACGAAGGAGTATATCACGTTGTCCACGACCTTTCAGATATTTACAGCAAAAATTCTCGCCTCTTGTACAAAAAAAAGGTTAATAACACTAGGGATACACAAACTTGTCTTAGATGTGCATTTCATACACAAACTTGCAATATGTGGTACCGTGGTACACAAACTTGACAACCACGTACCTAGCGTGTGCCACTTATCTATATGGCATACATGTGTCGGCAGCGGAACACTAATGGACCAAAATCAACCCGATTGTCGAGTTTGTGTACCATAGATTTCAAGTTTGTGTATGAAAATGCACATGTGATGATAGATTTCAAGTTTGTGTATGAAAACAAGGTGGTTAGATGATAGAATATCTATTGGTGTTTTTTGACTATTCTGGATCGAATTTGTTTTCTTGGACTGCAGAACACAAGCTGATGTATCGAGGTCTAGTACATAATAAGAATATAAAGCTCTTGCAAACGTGACAACCAACGTTATTTGGGTTCAATCAGTTCTTAAATAGCTTGATATTCCACGAGAAATAATTCCTTATATTTTGGGTGATTACTTGGAATCTATCTACATATCATTGATCCTATATTTCCCGCGAGTAATAATCACATCGAAACAGATTTCTACTTGTCAGGGAAATAGTTGTAGCAAAGAAATTGGAGAATCGATGTATTTTTTCAAGGTTCACATTTTTCTTTGTTTCGAGGCGAGTCTCGTACTATTACCACTACGTACACACCATCGGGCAGCTGGCCTTCATGCAGAGTATTCCTGATGCTTTCACTAAATCACTTTTTTTAAGCGCAAAACAGTAGGGAAAATCCCTACTATTTAATTTTCTATTTTCTCAAAAAAAACACAAAGTTATTATAGAAGTGTTCATAAAGTGTCCACCCATTTGGTCATTCCTTCTTTAAGAGAAGGTTTAGCTCTATGTCTAACAAGATTAAAAGAGGACAAAAAATCCTGAAAACAGACATCCAAGTCAAATATTGTGCCCATCAAAGATGCATCTGTTCGATGGTTCCATAGACTCCAGCAGCCCACGATCATGGACTCCTTGAAGCATACAAGTTTGTATCTTTTTCTAGCATCAATCAGCATGTTGATCAGATCCAAATCAGTATTCCATTCCAGATTCAACTTCCACCAGAAATTCCTGCTGAAATCGCATTCAAAAAACAGGTGCTGGAAATCTTCAGTAGTACCCTCAGAGCAGAGTACACAATCGTAAGACTAAATCACTTCTTGTTGGACTAGAAGTAAGTTATATATTTTGTTAGGATTGTGTACACCGGTCTGATTTATAAAGATTTGGTTTGATCTCCCTTTTTATTGATTATGAAGTGTGTTTTCCTACAAACAGTGCATTCTTGGCCTACAAGGTTTTCCCCCTATATTAACACAAAGGCATGCCGAGACGAAGTCATTAGCTGCCACGATCATTGTATGATCTACCGTTGTTCTAGCTGACAGCGTCATGGTCCCCCATGCCCCTCGATCAAAAACATTATGACGTCACCGGATGCTGCAAATTGATGAGCATGAAGCCGTGGTCGCTCGAAGCTCAGGCGGACTACGTCGACATGCGCTACCATGTCCACCTCGAGCTGGAGGGCATCAAGCTGCACGCTTGGGATGTCGACACCGTCTCCCGGGCCATCGGCGATGAATGCGACTTGGACTACATCATGGCGCGCTCGGTGAACCGCGAGGACGCCTCTTCGCTTGGCGTCTGGGTGTGGACCGACAACCCCGACCTCATCCCGCGCGTCAAGCGCCTCAAGCTGCCGGCCAGGGCGGCGCCGGCGTCTGCTCCAACCGTCGGCAGGCGTGCCCTGCGCTCCCGAGTTCTGGTCCATCTGGTTGGCTACGAGGACTTCACCGGCGTTGAGGCCATTCCGGGCGTGCCGACGAAGCCGAGGCGCACGGAGCTGTTTGACTGGGAGCTCGGCGTCATCGACGGCGAGCGTGGCCCGGCGGACCCTCGCGACGCGCCTTGGGACCTCTCTGGCCGCCGTAGGGACGATGAAGACAGGGGCCGCGACCGCGACAACTCCAGGGGCTGGCGCGACACCCTTCGCCGCAGTCTCTCTCGCGCGGCCCTCCCGCGTGATCGCAATGGCGACCAAGGCCGTGACCGTGACCGTGACCGTGACCGCTCCTCCGCCCATGGCGCCCATGCGCTCCAGATGCAGCTCGATGCCGACGCCCACGTGCTCGCCGCCCAGGCCGACGCACTGGCTCTCGCCGCCCAGGTCGACGCGCTGGCGCTCTCGGTGGCCGTCCGCGGCAGTGAGGCTGCCCCCGCGGCTCCTCCCTCTCCTCCACCTCGTCGTGGCCGGCGTGGCACCAGGAGTGCGTCTCCTGCTGCCGCAAGGCGCAGGTCACGCGCCGCCAGAACGCCGCCATCATCCTCAGTCCACCCTGGCTCCCCCACATCCGTGCTGCCGGCATCTTCGCGCGGCAAATCCAAATCCATGCAGGAATCCTCGCTGCTGCTAGGCCAGTTCATCGCCACTCCACCAGCGTCGGCTTCGGGTGAGGCGGCCCATGCCCTCGCTTTCCTCGCCCCTGGCGGCCTCGTGGCCGAGCTCTCTCCTCTGCGCCCACCTGGCTTTGGGAGCCCTCCGGTCGTGTCTTCGCCTGGGCGTGCCTCGGGTACCTTCGCGCGCTCACGCAGCTCCCCGCCAGCCTCGAGCTACACTGGCTCTCTTGACGACGACGCGACGCTGCTGGCTCCTCTCTTCACCGCCAGCCAGGAGGCATTGCTCTCGCCCCCGACGTCCACCCCACCGGTCCGGCCACGCAACAGACGCAAGACCATGGCCGGCATGACCATTTGCCGGTACACGGTTAAGCGCCGGTCGAGCGCTAGGATCAAGGCTAACCGCAAGGCGGCACGGGTGGCGCAAGCGGCTGAAACGCTTGTCTGCCACAACCTGGGCATCATCCGCGACGGAGAGGTGGTGACGGAGAAGGCCCTCGCGGAGTTCTCGCTGCTCTTCAAGGACCAGATGCAGCCGCAGGTCATGACGGGAATTCGCAAGCTATTCAAGGTCGATACTGAGGAGGATGATGCCATGGATGACGCCCTGATCAACCATGGTGGTGCGGCTGCACTAGACCACGATGGTGAGGCTGCAGAGGTGCTTACTGGAGATGTTTGAGCTGCTGATAGATCTCGCAGCTGGGTCCTTTCGTCGTTTATCTAGTTTCCCAATGTTAGCTCAAAACTATGTCTGTTCTTTGTGCCGTGATGAACTTGCTACTGCTACTGGAGTGTGTTCCAGCTACTCGTGCTCTGCTTCTGTATGCCATTTGTGCTCTGCTACTGTGTGCCATGATGAACTTGCTAATGCTACTGGAGTGTGGTCCAGCTACTCGTGCTCTGCTACTGCATGCCATCTGTGCTCTGCTCTGCTACTGTATGCCACTTGTGTTTGTTCTTTGGAGTCCCCATAGTTTACCATGTTAGAACAAATTGTTAACACTCTGAGCTGGAACCCGAGAGGTCTAAATGACCCAGATCGCCGCACCGCTGTCCACGAAACGATTGCCGCATCCTCCTGCCACATTGTGTGCCTCCAAGAAACCAAGCTATCATCGATCTCGCCCTTTGACGCTTGCTACCTAGGTGGAAATCGTCTCAAGAGTTTCATCGAAAGACCGGCACTTGGTACCCGTGGTGGCATCCTCATGCTTTGGGACGACGCCGTGTTGCATGTCACAAATGTTCAAGTGGGAGAATTTTGTCTTTCGGCGCATGTCCACCCCCTTAACTCCGACATCGAGGGGGACTTCAAAATCACGACGGTTTACGGGCCTACTAGATCGTCCCGCAAAGATGATTTCTTTGCCGAGTTGCTTAGCCACAAGCCCACCGTTGGGACGCGTTGGCTAGCTCTTGGCGACTTCAACCAAATCCATCGGGCCCGTGACAAGAACAAGCGGAATGTAAACCGGAGTAGAATCAACCGCTTCCGTGCTACTCTTCAAGCGTGTGAGCTTCAAGAAATACACCTCCAAAACCGTAGATTCACTTGGAGCAATGGAAGGCTAAACCCAACAATGTGCAAGCTTGATGCCTTCTTTGGTAACACCGAGTGGAACCTCCGTTTCGACACTCACATCCTTCATGCGTTGTCCTCCTCCCTCTCGGATCATTGCCCACTCCTACTTGCCGATGACACGGGTCCTCGCCGCCCTCGCACTTTCAAGTTTGAGAACTTTTGGCTCCGCATCCCCGGTTTCAACGAGGTTGTCAACAATGCTTGGAATGCCCCTACCGCCCATGTTGAGCCTTGCCATGTTCTCTTTCACAAGTTACAACACACCGGCAAGTGTCTTAGCCAATGGAGCCGGCGCATCCTCCCTAATGCGAAGGTCATGTTGCACGCCGCTCTCCTTGTCATACTCCAACTTGATATTGCCGAGGAGCATAGGGTGCTATCCTTGGAGGAGTTTCAACTTCGCAAGCGGTTGAAAAGAAAGGTCCTTGCCCTTGCCGTGGTTGAGAGAGCTCGGAAGAAGCAATCGTCTAGAATCAACAACCTTCGTGAGGGTGATGCCAACACAAAAAAAATTCCATCTTAGAGTCAACGCGAGGAGAAGAAAGAACCACGTACATAGGCTCAAGCACAACCATGGATGGGTCACCGAGCACAAAGCCAAGGAGGAAATAATTCAACACCATTTTGAAGGGGTCATGGGGAGAGGAAATGCCCGGGGCGCGACTTCAATTGGGAGGAAATCAACTTTCAAGAGCCGGACCTCTCCTCCCTTGGTGAAGATTTCTCGGAGGATGAGGTCAAAAAAGCAATTGATCAAATGCCGGGGTGCAAGGCGCCCGGTCCGGATGGCTTCACGGGTGCCTTCTTTAAGAAATGTTGGGGCACAATTAAAGACGATGTCATGAAGGTGATAAATCAATTTGGCAACCTACACTCGGCAAACTTTCATTGGCTCAACTCCGCAAATATTGCCCTCTTGCCTAAGAAGGATGGTGCGGAGGACATCTCCGATTTTAGGCCTATTAGCCTAATCCATGCAATCGCTAAGATCATCGCCAAGGTGCTTGCCCTTCGTCTTGGACCCTTCATGAACGACCTCGTCTCCAAAGCCCAAAGTGCTTTCATCAAAAAAAGAAGCATACATGACAACTTCCTCTATGTGAAGAATTTGGCAAGAAGGTTCCACAAAGGAAAAACGCCGGCGCTTCTCTTCAAGCTTGACATCCGCAAAGCTTTTGACTCCATCCGGTGGGAGTATGTTCTTGACCTTCTCCAACGTCGTGGGTTCCCAAGTCGGTTCCGTAATTGGATCGCCGCGCTTCTCTCGTCCGCCACCTCTCGCGTCCTCCTTAATGGGGTGGCCGGCCTCCCCATTGTGCATGGGCGCGGTCTCCGTCAAGGAGACCCTCTATCGCCTCTCCTTTTTGTCCTTGCGATCGACCCCCTCACTCAAATCCTTGACATTGCAACTCGGAATGGGCTACTTCACAAGTTGAGAGGTCGCGGGAGCATTTTGAGGACCTCCTTGTATGCGGATGATGCGGCAATCTTTGTGGCTCCGATCAAGGATGACATTGTAAACCTCTCCTCCATTCTTCGTGGTTTCGGTGAGGTCCCCGGCTTGTGCACCAATTTCGAAAAAAGCTCTGTGGTTCCCATTAGATGCGGTCTCATCAACCTTGACGATGTCCTTGCCGGTCTTCCGGTGGTGCGTGCCACCTTCCCCATGAGATATCTTGGCCTCCCGCTCTCGGTGTGGTGTCTAAAGAGGGTGGATTTCCAACATCTTGAGGACAAGGTGGCCGGGAAGGTTCCTACTTGGAATGGCAACCTCATCACCGCCATTGGCCGCTCTACCCTTGTCAAGTCGGTGCTCACCTCCCAAGCAATCCACCATATGACTCCCCTCATTGTCCCTCCGGGCACCTTGGAGTACCTCAACAAAGTGGAGCGTGCCTTCCTATGGGCGGGCAAGGATAAGGTCACCGGAGCGCAATGCAAGGTCAATTGGGAGACGGTTTGCCGCCCTCTTGACCTCGGTGGCCTTGGCATCCTCGACAATGACAAGTTCGCGCGAGCCCTCCGCTTGAGATGGCCTTGGCTCGAGTGGCGGGATAGGGAAAAAATTTGGGTCGGCACCGGCAACCCTTGCACATCGGTGGACATGGATCTTTTCTATGCCTCAACTACGATTACGGTGGGAGATGGAAACTTGACTTCTTTTTGGGATGCCTGACGAGGGTAGACTCATCAAGACCCATGGTTAAGGTCCCTAGGTTATGAATATGGGGAGAGAACGTGGTAGAGCTGGAAGTATCGTCGGCTGACAAGCAGGGCAAAGATTTTACCCAGGTTCAGGGCCCTCGTGTGGATGTAACACCCCTACGTCCTGCCTGTATGTTATTGCTTTGTGAATATGATGGTTACAAGAGTCCCGGCGAGATGTCGATCTCGCTAGGGTTTTGGTGGCTCTGAAAGTACGTGGTCTGGTTCGATGGCCCTCCCAGTCCTTAAATAATAGGCTGGGTCTCGGGTGTTCGTAACCGACTCGATTTACAAGTAAGGAAACTCTAAACCGACTATTGCTTCGCTAAACTTGGAGGATACTCCATCTTCGTGGGCCTCCCTTCATGGGCTTCATGTAGGCTCTGATAGTTGGGCCTAGTCGATACGTGCACCAGGTACCCTCAGGGTAGGGTACCCGATAGGCATTCCCATGTCAATGCCCCTTGGCTTGAGGGGCAAAAACCTAGAGATGTCGCTCCTCTCATTTTCATGGTGTCCAAAACCAAGAAGTGGAGTATCAAGAAGGCTATGGATGACTACGCTTGGATTAGCAAGATTACCCTTGATGAAGAGTTCTCGCATGACCACCTTTCCCAATTCATTGAGCTTTGGATCCTTCTTCTTCATGTTGTTCTTTTGGAGAATGTGGAGGACACCATCATTTGGAAGCTCACACCTAACGGGGAGTATTCGGTGGCTTCGGCCTACAAGGCTCAATTTCGTGGGGCCGAAGCATCAAACATGAAGAGCCTTGTTTGGAAAGTTTGGGCTCCACCCAAAGTCAAGTTCTTTGCTTGGCTTGCTCTCCGAAAAAGGCTTTGGACATCGGACCGTTTGGCTAGGCGTGGGTGGCCTAATTGTGGGCTTTGCCCTCTTTGCAACCGTGTGCCGGAGACCATCACGCATCTCTTGCTTGGTTGCCGGTTCACTACTCGTCTTTGGGGCCTCATCAAGGATTGGCTTGGCATCCACGCTTTGGATCCAAGTCAATGGACGGACCTCTCGCTCCCTAGTTGGTGGCTCAAGATGACGTCTCCAAGCCGCAAGGCCTTGGCCTCCATCACCTTGCTTGCATCTTGGGAGATTTGGAACGAGAGAAATGCTCGTGTGTTCCGGAATAAGTTTGCGCCCCCGACGGTTGTTTTCAATAAGATCAAAGCCGAGGCTAGGCTTTGGGTCATCGCGGGTGCGAAACGTCTTGGAGAAATAATGCCGGGAGAGTAATCCCGTTTACTTTTCATGTTGGGCCAAGCGAGCTTTCTTGTTTCGTCTTGGTCCGGGTTTGTAAACAACTTCTATCTTAATTAATCGAAAAGGGCAAAGCTTTTGCCCACGCTTCAAAAAAAAAAGAACATTGTTATCTCTTCCACAAACATACTTGCGCGTTGTGTTCGTGCGTGGAGTACTTTGTACTGTTCACAACAAGTTGTTAGTCCGTAGGGGGTGTTTTTTTTAAATGGTGATTGAGTGCCACCTAGAATCATGAATAGTGTAAGTTGTTTGTATCCGCATGTGTTGTACTTTTGGTGAACCCTAGCCCTAACCCTAAAAATGGCTAACTCTAATTTATACTAAACTTCTATACTTCGTTACAACCCATTTTCTTAACTTCTGATCTTAAATAATACTTTTTTGTTGCTTATTTATCACTATTAATGATGTAACAATGTTGCCAGTGGTTATAGTGTTCTAACACTACCGTTCAAAAATGCACTTATGTAAATCAATAATAATTTGTAGAAAAATTACACCCATTTACCGAGACATAGCTAGACAATATTACGTTCAAATGATCTCAGTGTTAGTCTGGGTTTTCAAGGGTTGCTCCTGTTCCTGTTTGTTTCAGTTTATCAATTAATTTTAGCATGTTTGTTAAATAGGTAATGTTAAATTCATGTAACATATAGATCTATTTGTTGTGGATTATTTTGTGGCACTTGCCGAATTTGTAGTGTATATATACACATGTGTTTTTATTTATGTAATTTTAATATTTTTAAATATCTTGGTAGAAAGCTCCAAAATTATACGGTCTAACAGATATATAGAGAGAGTTTTGTAGTGTGCAATTTAGTATACGGGATGGTTATAAAATTCAGTGTATAAGGTGTTTATCCAGGTGCTTAATTGTGACCGAATCATCGATATTCCTGGTTTATTGGGGTTTCATGATCAAATGTTTATTACATGTACTCCCGTTGGTAATAATCAGCTGGTAGCACAATATTTCGCTGCGCATCCATACCACATTTCATCATATATAAGCAGGCAATGAGGCAATTGTATCAAAGGGTATATCAAATTCTTTCATGATGGTGTTGTTAACACACAGTTTGAAATTGCAATGGAACAAGTTGAAACGATTTTCATCCGAAATTTGTGTGGTGGCACTATGGTTGTGTTATTCTCTCACTTGTCTGAGAAGTGCAATTACCGTTAAGATGTGAAGTATGCAATTTTGACTAGCAATTCTTTGCTTCGGGATGACCTGCGGTTAAACGACTTGCTCTATGAACACTTTAGCACGAAGCATCTTTGCATGAAGAGAAAAAAAATGAAAATTGCACGGCAGAGACGTACTCTCCCTCTCTTCCCACGATCAACATATTTTACTCTGTTAAGATAAAGTTTTGACCAGCAGTTACTTTTAATACACGATTTATGTGATACAAAATCAATATCATAGAAAAAATATTTTAAAGAGAAACTAGTGACACAAGTTTCACTTCATAGATCATTGTAGTCATTGAGCAATTGTTGATCAAAGACCAACTAGTCTCTACTATATAATATGTCTTCAGGTGATGGTCCGTTTTTCACTTTTCGATTTTACCCTTGCAGTGGTAGGATAATTACGGAGTATGCCACCGCCAAAAACCTGTCCTGCTCACGCACAATCCTATCAGGAAAAACTCGAGAGGAAAAGGTTTCTCTCTTCGTCTTACGCGAAACGGTAAAGAAAAACAAAACTCTTGTACGAATCCAGTTCCAATCGAGTTCGGCTTACGCAAGGAAAAGAAAAAAACGATTTGGTAAGTGCTCGATGGGTTAGTTCGTTTTCTACGCCGAGTGGTGTATCCGATGGTACGTAAACCAATGGCAAAAGCCCCGGCGACCATGCAGGAACGCAGGCACGACTCCTACCAGCTACCGATGACCAACGAATTCATGGACTCTGCTGCTACGCTCCGCCTCGCGCCCTCCTCCGAGATGACGACCACGTCCACCGCATGCTACTGATACCACGGAGACTGGACGCAGCCGAAATCAGGGCCTCAAGCGGCGGCGGCCTGGACGTGGCCGACGACGGCAGTGGATCAATCAAGGTCGTGTCGTGGCGGCAACCAGACTGGGCGACGGCGGTGGGCGGCAGCCGAAAAAATAAGGGTCTCGGGCGGTAGGAGGCAACATGCTGGAGGGGCGCTTCATCAATGGATTCGAAACCCAGGAGATGCTCTGCTTTGTGCTGACAGGGAAAGTTACCTTTGGGGAGAACACGGATGCAGACGCTCAAGTAGAGAGAGATAGAGATGTGGCAGGAGCTGCTGCTACCTGCTATGGGAGACGTTTTGTTCTGGCCTTGGACTCATGGACATCCACGAGACCACGGGAAGACAAGCTAATGGAGCAGCAGGAGAAAGAACAAGATAGTTGGGGATCGAGAGGTGTGATTTTCACTTGTAGACACACCTAAGTTTTTTTTCATTATTGAATAACCGAAGTTCCTTTTTTTTAGAAAAATAATCGGAGATGGTGAAGATAATTAAGGATTGGAGGATTTTTATCTGCTACAGCAAACATCATAGACCAAATCTAAGTTATGGAATATATAACGATCACATATATAGAATCAGGTGGAGTATATAACGATCACACATAAGTATTTTCACTAACACAGGCAAAATATTTGTCCTTTGAAGAAGTCAAATTCACACCGTAACGACAGAGGCGAAACCGGAGGCGCTCACTTTTCCTCCCGTGGTCGCCGGCGAGGCCGTTGGTCCTTCTCCCCTCTGTCGGCTGCTTCGGCGGCGGCGTGAGGAGGGAGGGACCGCGGCGCCTCGCGTCGGGCGTGTACATAGGGTAGGGTTAGGTTTCCTGGTGGCGCTGTGTGGGGGGCGGCGGCGCCGCGTCGGTGGTCTGTGCACGAGCTCGGCCTCCCTCTCCGGTGAGGACCTCTGGGTCGGAACCGGCGGGCTCGTTGCGGTAGATTCCTGCCATCCTTGTGGGGTGGTGAGGCTAGGGGTTCGGCCGTCTGTCTCTCCGGTGGCGGCGGTGCTGATGTTTTCTGCTTCAAATAAGGATGCTTCTGATCTGCAGCTGGTGGCCTGCTTGGAGGTGGCTGGTGGTGGATCTGTGAGCTGCTTGTCCATTCATGGGGGTCGGTTCGGCGGCGACCTCCATGTCGTGGATTTTGTGCTTGGTCCTCGCCGGCACGGCGACGTGGTTCCTGGCGTCGTCGTGAGGACATGGAGCTGCTGCGGCGGGGAGCTGGTGCCTGGCGCTGGCTCTCTTCACCGCTTGTACAGGAGAAACTTTCTGGGGTCTTGGAGGCGTTCGTCGGCTTTCGGCGCGGTGCTCAAGCTTCTACTGCTCGCCATGGTGGCGTGGGGAGGTGTGCTTCGTTCAGCGTGCTCCGGTTCAACAAGGCTTCATCTCTTCTTTCTCCGGCCGGCGGTGGTGGCGAGGAGAGAAGGATTGATCAAGGAGTGCTTTCGGCGTCGACTCCGGCAAACCGTGTTCGAGCTCAGCGCAGGTATGTCTGGAATAGGGGTGGTTGCGGGGAGGAGGCGCTGTGGCCGTGCGTGTTCAGCGTGCTCGGTTCCGTCGCTTGCGGCGGGCGGCTTCTGCGGTCTTCTACAAGAGTGGGGGTGTTCTCTTCCCCGGGTGTTGCGGCGGCCTGGTGTCTTCCTCTCCGGCGGCTTGTTCGGTGTTGGTTTTCGGCTGAAGGTCTTGCGGTGGTTCAGCGATCTTCGGTTGCTGCTGTTGTGTTGAGTTCGTCGGTTTTGCTTTCCTGTGTACGTTGGTGTGTTATTTGCTTTCTTTGTGGAATGTACACAGGTTGGATCCTTTCAAAAAAAAAAATTTCACACCGTAACAGAATCAGATGGAGTATAGTTTTACATCCATTTATATTCTTTAGAGCACATTACTTAGTAAATTTAACCGTGAATGGATGTTAGCTGACAAAAAATATTGTGGTATACTTTTGTGATCCCGTAGCAACGCACGGGCAGTTTGCTAGTATTGCTAATATGTTTGGTAATTGGCTTGTTGGGATTGACAAGAAAATTAAAGCTCGTATTCATATTGCCGTTTGTGCTTTTGTTTGGGCAATTTGGAATTGCCAGAATGATGTTGTTTTTAACAAGATTGGAAATGCTCATTTTTTGCAGGTTGTTCATCGCGCTACATATACATATTGGATCCACATGTGGTCCTTCCTACTCCCGGCCGATCAACGGGAGCTCATGGATCAGTGATGTACCCGGATGGCGGTTGTTCCAGCTATCTATCGGTGTGGCTGGCAGCATTCTAGACGCCTACAGCATGTTTAGAAGCATCTTTTTGTCGGTGTTTCGTTGGTTGGTTCATGTGGCCACTTTGGCTGACATTTAAGTTGTAATTTTTATTTCTAAACACTAAACGTTTATTTTTAATATAAAAGTTGTGTGCATCATCCCGATGTAGAGGCTGGGAACTCCCCATTTTGAAAGAAAAAATTATTGATCAAAGAGTCTTAGAGCATCTCTACTCGCCGCGCTCAAAGCCCCCCCCCCCCCCCCCCCCCCCCAAAAGGCCTTTGGGGCGCGCCGAGCCAAAAACGGTTTCCACTCGCGCCCCCAAAGGCCGATTTCGTCCGGGCGCGCCCCAAATTTCGTCCGGCGCTACCGGCCCAACCCCCTTCTCTGGGGGCCGTGGTGGTAGCGCCGGACGAAATGAAATGCGCCGTGGGGCCAGCCGGTCAGCATCACGGCGCCTCAAATTAATTCATCGCCGTCGGCCCCGCAGTTCTTTTGCCCACATCGCCGCGCCGCCATCTGTGTCGCCGCTCCCACCCCCGGTTCCGACCGGCGGTGAAGCTCGCCGGACTGAGAAAACCACCCCACGTCCGACTCTCCTCCGTCCTCCTCCGCCCGCCCGCCGCTTCGGAGCTCGCCGCAGCGCCTAGAAATTCGTCGGCGACCTCGCGCGCCCACCTTGCACCGAAGGTGTTCGACCAAAGGTAGTCGTCGACTTTTATGTTATTTTCGCCGGCGCCGGCGACAGGACGTTGATTGCGTTCCTATTTCCATTCCTACAGATGGACAGCGACGACCAGTTGATGGCGCAGATGATCATGGAAGAGGAGGCGGACATCGACGCCGAAGAGGATGAGCAATTGGCCATTCTTGCTTGTCTTGCCCAGCTCCAAGCTGATGAGGCCGCATGTGCCGAACCCAAACGAGGAGGATCACATCCAGGGAGGAGGAAGAGCAAGCAAAGAATGAGGGTGGAGGGGCATTGCATGCTGTATGCCGACTACTTCGCCGACGATCCAAGGTTTGATGCAAAGGATTTTCGCCGCCGCTTTCGGTTGAGGAGGGAGTTGTTCAAGACGTTGGTGCAAACAGTCCGAGAGTATGACCCCTGATTCAAGTTGAGCAAAGACGTCGTGGGCATGCTCGGCTACACATCGATCCAGAAGTATACCGCCGCCATGAGAATGCTTGCCTATGGAGCTCCTGCAGATGGTCAAGACGACTATTTGCGCATGTCAGAGTCTACAGCTCTCAAGGCAATGTACAGATTCTGTAGAGCAGTGGTGGTTGTTTTTGGTCCACACTATCTGCGAGGACCAAATGAGCAAGAAACGGCTCGCATCTTGGCAACAAATGCAGAAAGAGGGTTCCCTGGGATGCTTGGTAGCATTGACTGTATGCACTGGAGCTGGAAGAACTGTCCATTTGGATGGCAAGGATTATACAAGGGTGGTCATCATGGGGTTTGCAGCGTGATCCTTGAAGCTGTGGCTGACCATGAGACTTGAATTTGGCAGGCTTTCTTTGGGATGGCAGAATCTCACAATGATATCAATGTGCTCCAGTGCTCTCCGGTGTTTGCCAAGCTTGTTGAAGGTCATGCTCCACCTGTCAACTATGAGATCAATGGCCACCAGTACACCAAAGGCTACTACCTAGCGGATGACATCTATCACAAGTGGTCAACAGTTGTGAAGACAATCTCGGCACCAAATGGCAACAAGAAATCCCATTTTGCCTCGCAACAAGAGAGCAAAAGAAAGGATGTCAAGCGTGCATTTGGGGTTCTTCAGCAGAGGTTTGCTATTGTCCGGTACCCTGCTCTCACTTGGTCGACCGAGCAAATGTCGGAGGTCATGAATGCATGTGTGATCATGCACAACATGATCATTGAGGATGAGCGTGACAATCCAATGCATGACCCTCTTCCGTTCGACTTCGAGGGTCCTCTGGCCGATGTTGATCATGAAGTGCCAGCAGATTGGACTGACTATATCGCCGCACAGATGGAGATCAGAGATGAAGCTCTTCATGAACAACTTCAAAACGATCTAGTGGAGCATTTGTAGGTGCGCAAAGGATTAGCCGCAAATTAGTTGTATGAATAATTTTTATTTCATTGTGCAACTTCATCATTTGTATAACTATATGTGTGCTACTATTGTTGAACTATATTTGTGGAACTATATTTGTGGATCTTTATTTTTTGATGTTAGAATTGATCTGGGGCGTCTGTTTGGGAGCGGTGAGTGAAAAGAGGGCGCGCCCAAAGGCGCTCTTTGGTCCGGACGCCCCCCCCCCCCCCCCCCCCCCCCCCCCAAAGCGCCCGCGCCGGCTCAAATCCGGACACGATTTGGGGGGGCGCGAGTGGAGATGCTCTTAACGAAGCAAAACATAAACTGGGTGCGTATTTTTCTTCTTCTCTGTCAAATACGTCCCTGTTACGAAAAGCAAGCGCGTAGCTACGGCCGGCGAAAGGACGCTCGTGATGCCGAGACGCCTTCCGGTGAAACGGCGGCACCTGATCACGACGCGGGAGGTACATGCACCGACTTTGCCCGATTCGCCTTCCTTTCTTGGCGCGAACGAAACGAGAATGCGCAAACCTCCACAACTCCTCCAGATATAAATACGGCGCAGGATCTCTCATCTGTTACCTCTTCTTCTGCCTCCTCATCCAAACCGCCTCTCCTCTTTCGTCTGCGGCAGCGGCAGGGGTTGCAGGAGAGAGGAGACGGTCGAGCGAACCGGCCGGAACCGCCGCCAGCCGTAACGTACGTCCCACCCAGATGCATGCCGTAACTGCTTTCTCCGTCGTTACTGCTCTGTTTCTGTTTCTTCCATGATCGATCTAACGCAGAGAATATATGAAACCGATCGAAACGGCAAACGAGGTGACGACGAAGAAACAGGAGTGGCCGCCGCCGGAGATGGATAAGAGTGGCAGGGGCGGCGGCCGATTCACTGCAGGAGAAAAGCGTCAGGGTGTTGCTAATTAACTTCAGTTTCACCTGCTGTGAATTCGCGATCTACTTGCGATCGAGTAGCGAGAGCCTGAATCGACATTAACGCGATTTTTTCGTCGTAACCGAACTAAAAAAAAGTTGTTTGATCTCATGTGCTTGATTATACAGGGTTTGCTTTGCAGTTGATTCATTGGTTCTATGCACGCGACCGAGATGAACATCCTAATTAATTCATGATGTTCTGCTCTGACTTCTGAGTCGTGACTAGTTGTAAACTTGTGATGCTGCGGTTTTCCCTTCAGACATCTTTACCATGTGCTTAATTATACAGGGTTTGCTTTGATTCATTGATTCTACAGGGTTTGATCTCATGTGCTTAATTATACAGGGTTTGCTTTGCTTAGGGAAGATTGCGTCTTTCCCTTTTGCAGTTTGATTCATTAATTCAGTGCACTCGACCGAGATGAACATCATAATTCATGATGTTATGCTCTGAGTCGTGATTCGTGAGTACTACTCCCTCCGTTCCATATTAATTGACTTTCATGTATCTATGTTTGGATGTATATGTACATGTAACATGTCTAGATACATCCAAATATAGATATATGGAAGTCAATTAATTTGGAACGGAGAGAGTAGTTGTTAACTTGCGATCATGCGGTTTTCCATGCATCTATGTTACCGATTCACAGCCTGGCATCTTTAAAATTCAGCCTGTAAAAGAAACGTAATCGTCTGCATGTAAAATTCAGGTTGTGATTGAGTTGTGCCTAGTTGTGATTCTGCGGTTTTCAGTTCAGGCATACATCTATGTTACCGCTCATTCGCAGCTTCGCGTCTTTAAATTCAGCGCTTATCAGTCCATTAGCATGAAAGAAACGGGACAGTAGTCTGCGTGTAATTAATAATCGTGGTTTAAACACTTCCTACTTGTGTGATCTATGTACACATTGTACAGCTTAGTTTCATTACGTACGCGTTTTGCATCGCTCAAAACACTACTGATCTTCACCAATATTCGACAATGCAGGCCCGGACAATCCCAAAATCATCATCCAGAGTTCCATCCAGACTGGTAAAACAATTTCAGGATGAGAAGCAAAGAGCATCTGCTTCTTGTTCTTTCCGTGGCGGTGGTGATCCTATCCTCGCTGTGCCCCGCAGCCAGTGCATGGAGCCTCTTCTCCTCCTCCTCTAAACCGACGAACCAAAACAGCGCGCCGCCGTTGCTGCTAGACGGCACGGTGGCCGACTTCTCGATCGCCGGCAGCGACCCGAGAGGGCTCAAGCTGCTGGAGGGCGCGCGGCGCAAGATCGCCGCCACCGGCACCTGCTGGAGCGAGGCGTACCGCGGCCTGTTCGCGAGCTGCGCCGAGATCATGGCCGACAAGGAGCGGCAGTCGAGGCTGGAGTGGCGCCTCAGCGGCTGCTTCCAGGAGGACTCCGGCCGCGCGACGCTGCCGCCCTGCGATGAGCGGTCCCGCAAGCGGCTCTCCGAGTCCGAGAGCAAGGTCTTCCTCGAGTTCTTCCTGGAGACCAACACCCTCTGCCACCAGCTCCAGGCGGAGGCGTTCAAGCAGAGCACCGAGAGGCTGGTGAACGACCTGTCGCGGTCGGCGACGGCGGCGAGCCAGAAGCTGTCGGCGATCGAGGAGAGGTCTGACCAGATCATCGAAGAGTCGACCAAGCTTCACGAATCCATGTCGCCCATCGTGTCCCAGACTGGGCAGCTGGCCGCGGCTTCCAACAGCATCAAGTCCCGGATCGGCGACGTGCTGGAGCAGTCCGCGGCGATCGCCGAGCAGTCCAGGCAGATCGCGGCGGCGCAGGCGGCGCTCGGGGAAGGGCAGGCGGAGATGCGGAGCCGGATCGACGCCGGCATGGCGCGGGTGGAGGAGGAGTACGCGCGGCTGGGCGAGGAGATGGGGAGGCTGAAGGAGGAGGCGGCGGGGATCGAGAGGGAGGTCAGGCTTGTCGGCGACGCCATGGCGGCTAGGATGGAGGGACTGCAAAAGACCGCGGACGAGATCGGGAGCGCCGCCAGCCGGTCGCTGGAGAATCAGAAGGAGCTGCTGGATGGGCAGGCGACGGCCAAGCAGGGGTTCGAGGAGCTCCGTGGGTTCCAGGCGAAGGCGCTCGAGGAAAGCAGGGAGGCGGCGAAGAAGCTGGCGAGCTTCGGGCGGCAGCAGCAGGACGAGCTGCTCGCCCGGCAGGAGCAGATCCGGCAGGCGCACGGCCACCTCATGCACAACTCGGAATCGATCCTCCGGGCTCAGGAGGAGTTCAGCGCGAAGCAGGCAAACATCTTCGCGGCGCTGGACAAGCTCTACGTGCTCCACAACGCCATCCTGGTGGAGTCCCGCTTCATCAAGGCCTTCTTCTTCTACAGCTGCGTCGTCTTCCTCCTCTACCTTCTCACCAGCGCCAAGCAGACCTTCGCCATCAGAGGCCACCTCTACTTCGGTAGTTACATCTTCAGACTGACGAACTTTTTTCTTTCTGCAGTAACCTTGCTGGATTCTGAAAATTGTTGTGCTGATCAAACCAGGTCTGTGCATCACGCTTGCGGTGGAGGTCATGCTCATCAGGCTCGGCGCCGACGACGGCCTCACTAGACCATTCTGGATCGCGTCCAAGGTGATGCTGCTCCGGTCGGTGTTCCTCGCCGCCGCAGCCGCCCAGATCCTACACGCCGTCTTCGCCTTCAAGTACGTTCATCGGATCAGAATCTTCACTTCATTGCAAATCACATTTTTAGTTTGGTCTGATTTTGCCCATTTTCATTGCAGGGATTATGAGGTGCTGAACCACCAGCTGCTCCAGACGCTGGTGGAGAAAGTCCGGGTAATTGAAGACGATGCTGGTGAGTTTTGAATTTTGTACTATAAAATGACATGGAATCTCCTTTCGTTTTCAACCATCCCCTTGCCGCCAACTGATATTTGAATTTTGAAACCGTGATTTCTGGTACGAATCTTGACTAACTACTTTATCATCCTTTGTTGTCTGCCAATTTTTTTTTAATAATACATTTTTTTAATGAAATTCGAAAAATATTACGGAAAACCAGGAAATTCCAAAAATAATACGGCCTCGGCTAGTACTGGACCGACAGGACCTCGTCGGCCAGAGTTGGGCCGAAAAGCACTCGTCGGCTTAACTCCAGCCGACTGCTTTGCAGGCCTGCGGCCGACAGGCCTGTCGGCGTGACGTGGCCTCCCGTCGGCCCAAGCCTGGCCGACCGGCCCCTTATCGGCCAAAGCCTGGCCGACAGGGTGCTGAATAAGGCTCGGCCGAGCCTTCTTCTTCCTCCCATTCTTTTCTTCTTCCTTTCTTCCTTTCTTTCTCACAGCAGCTCCCTACTGCCCGATCTGTCAATCCAACCAACAATTCTTCCTGCATGTAGTGTTAGAGAGTTTAGACAGCTCAGATATACATTGGGTTATG
Source organism: Poa pratensis (assembly GCA_947311845.1). Classification (NCBI taxonomy): domain Eukaryota; kingdom Viridiplantae; phylum Streptophyta; class Magnoliopsida; order Poales; family Poaceae; genus Poa; species Poa pratensis. The sequence continues at coordinate 123,977,544 of CAMZMU010000063.1, read as the reverse complement.
ATTTTGTGCAATTTCGTGTTGTTTGGTTAGAGCAATGGTGTAGTTTAGGTGGAGGTGGTGGTGGTGGTGGTGGTGTGGAGTGGTGGTGGTGGAGGGTGGTGGTGGTGGTGGTGCAGCGGCGGTGGTGACGGTGGTTGTCCATTGAATCGGCACGCTTCAAGGGTATGCATTTTTTTGACTAATTAGTATTTACTGTTAATTATGTACGCATTAGTGTTAAGGTGGTAGTGTGATATTGATATTGCTAGGTATTTATTGCGCTACTAATATTAAGTACATAGATGTTGCCGGTTATAACAGTAAATTGGTGTCACATTAGTGCGCATCCTTCAATTAGTGTGGATCAATGTTTTTAAATTAGAGTATGTTTTTATCTGTCATAAGTGTGGATCAGTGTTTTAAATTTAGAGTTTGATTTCATCTGTAAGTAGTCTGTAATTTAGACTTTTAATTTAGCTGCGCGAAGATATGGAACAAGTATATTTGATCAGTCCGGATGTGGATGAGAACCATCGCGCAAAGATATTACAGGAGCGTAGCCTCGAGCCTCTAATAACTCGAGGACCGAGGGAATATTGGCAGATACACCCTGCTTGGGAGGAGAGGTACATGCCTAATTGATTTTTACGTGTCATATATTATCTGCATTAATTTTCTTGTTCGCTACATATATATGATTACGAATTTATATTTGTTTGCAGGTTGAAGTGGGCTGGGCTTTTACCTTTCGCGCGTCTAGTAGAGGCCACTGCGGAGTCTTCATGCATGGTGATAGACAACTGTCTTCTCACATGCTTAGTGGACAGATGGAGGCCCGAGACCCACACGTTTCACTTTCGATGGGGTGAGATGGCTCCTACTCTCGAGGATGTATCTTTCTTGCTTGGGCTGCCGTTGGCGGGTCAGCCCATAGGGCCGTTGCAGGCCCCAGAAAATTGGGAGCACGAGATGTCACTTCGCTTTCAGGGTATAAACCCTAATGCTGGAGTGTTTAGGTCAGAGAATCACGGACCTAAGCTTGGATGGTTACTGGATTTTCAGGTACGCACTGTTTTATTTACATGCATCAATTTATATACAGAATGCAATGTTTCGCATGCATCGTTTCATTTCACTGACATAATTTATTTTGAAATGTACAGATACAGAGGTTTCCTGCTGGCATTCCGCTGAATGCTACACAAATCACTAGGAGCCTTGAAGCATATATCTTGTGGCTTATGGGGAAGGTGATGTTCACGGAGAACCATGTCACCACTATTAGCAAGAGGTACATCCCTATTGCTTTCGAGATCGCGAGTGCTACTGCGCCAGAACACATTACACAGAGGAGTTGGGGATCAGCTGTATTAGCGGCTACTTACCGAGCTATGTGCAACGGGTGCCATCTACTGTCGGATACAGCATCCATACTTGGATGTCCCTTGTTGTTGCAGCTTTGGTCATGGGAGAGGTTCCCAATTGGACGACCAGACGTGCGTGCACACGAGGCTTTCCCAGTGGATGCGTTTTTTGATGCTGATCACATAGACATGCCTACTTTTGGTTTTATCTGGACACGTCGTCAGGTATGTCTAATCTACGTATTTATCACAATTGTTATATTTTTGCCGACTTGCAATAAATTTTGTGTCGTGCAGAGACGCTTTGCTCATTCACAGATGAGGAACTGCTACGAGCCATTCAACGAGCAGTTCGACATTCTGAGTTCGGGAGCGGTAATCTGGCGACCGTACACGCAAGCAAAAAAGGAGGCTATATACCCGGGTGGTATGTCTGACCTGTGCACGAGAGATCGCGCGTACTGGATGACAAAATCAAAAATTGTCTTTGATATCTGCGTGGAGGAGATGGCCCAGCAGCGGGTTATGAGGCAATTTGGTCTACGACAAGAGGCACTTCCTCTGTCGACAGAGGAACATGTCCCACCTAACATCCACGGGTAGGTTTAATTACGCATTGTTTATTTACGCATTATTCAATTACGCATCCACAGAGGAATTGTCTAACACTTACTACTACTGTAGGCTCACAAGAAAGGGAACTAATAGGAGCGCACTATCGTGGATGCGGAGGGTTGGCAGCTACGTTGCAGAGTGGGAAACTGCGACGACACGAGTCTGGCAGGAGGACCTCGTGTTTGATCCTGACCTATTCAATTCGTACCTGCAAATTTACATGACCTCAACCCGGATACGCATTACGTATGTCGAGCATCCTGAGCTTACACCGGCTCCTACTACGTGGGATATGTATCCGACCCAGTCTACTGCAGGCTCCAGACAGTACGCGGTAAGAGATTAGTTAATTCTTACAAATTTTGCAAAATTATGTACAACTTACTGATAACGATGCAAATTACAGGCTGAATTGACTTACCAGCTACAGACGGAGGTGTCCGATTACAGACGTTCCCTATCGTCTGGCCCTCTATTGGACCGGCCGCACCATCAGTCCTTCCTGCAGCGCTTCGAGCAGAGGCTGCGAGGTATCTACCAGGCTATCACGTGCACACGTGCGTCTGACGTCGATCACCGCCAAGCAGCACAACGCCCACCACGTCATCCACCGCAACGGCCACAGCCGCAGCCGCAGGTGACGCCTCAGGATCGACATCAACCACGACCTCGTATGACGTCGCACAGAGCACCCTCTCCTGACCAGGCTGGAGGCTCGACGTCGCAGCCGTCGCCCAGAGCACCCTCTCCTGACCAGGCTGGAGGCTCGCATTGGCAGCAGCAGTTAGTCCCACGACAGGCTATCAGCTTCGACCACCTCCGCAGCCACATGGTAAGTACCTTGTAAATTTGTATTCACCACGCTAAATGCTACGTACTTCTTTCTTAATGTTGTATTGCATCCAGGAAATCGTCCGTCTACGTCCGCTCAGCAGTCATCTGGATCCGCATGGGAGAGTGAGCACGACAGTGGGACCATACCTGAAGTACGCACACAACTGGACAATTGGATGGGTATGTACAATACTCCTCCACCCTACCCCACACAGGAGACGCAGGATGATGATGATGCTGGATCACTGATTCCTGGACGTGCGGTTGTGCCACCCAACAGGCTGGGTTGGACTCCGCCAGATCCAAACCTTGCCAGACCTCCGCGCATGCGCAGACGTCGTCCATGAGACTTCCGGTATATGTGGTCGACGCCGTGGTCAGTGATATCTTTGGGTCATATTCGTATTTCGATTTGTATGTCAGACATATATGTATTTCGATTTGTATGTGAGACATATATGTACGAGACATATTATTATGTATGTACGAGACATATCCTTCAGTAGTTCTACGAGACATATTATTATGTGAGACAACTCTCCGTTACAACTTCAGTAGTTCTACGTACATATATGTCTCACATATAACTCAACGATAACTAATTCTAATCACGTGGAGGTAACTGAGTACGAAAGTAATTCGAATCAACGACTTCACTTCCCTCTGCCACGTGCTCGTGTTGGAGGCATGAAGTCGTCATCACTATTTTCATCGACGACAGCCTTGGATGATCCACCACTCTTCGCCTTTGATATAGCCCTCTTCACTGCTTCAGCGTGAAGGAGATTTCCAGGCCCATCACGACATGCGCCAAAAAGCATTTCCATCCAACCAAAATGAGGGATCTCTTTGTTCACAAACTGTCCATCGGCAGGCCAGTGCTGGACATTCACAAAATCAGGGGAAAAAAGTTAGTACGATAACACTAGATTCTAACATAATATAAATTCGGTACTCAGTTACCTTCACGTGAAATGCATAGGCCTCCGGCGAAAAATGGATTATCTTTGACTTCGGTGTCATAGGCATGTCCCTAAGCCCCGCCTCAATAGCTTTTAGCTCATTAATTCTCTGCCACTTCCACCGCCACCCATCAATTTCATCCCTAATTTCTTCAGGGGTCATCTGGATTTTGGCTTTTTTGGCTATAATTTCTCCCACCTCACGAATGTTGCCCCACTCACTAACTAGCTCCCTATAACAGCTCTTGGGCCTACCCTCCCTAATACTACCTTCAGTCCATATTGCGGCGTGATACAAAACACACCACGACCTATGCTCCGAACTAGGACCCGAACTACCAGACATCGTTCCTATCCGACTGAGGAAATAACCACGCACCACACCCCTCCTCCATCACCAAATCTATTGGGGTATATATATAGGCTCACCCAGGAGAAGAAGAGCGGGAGAAAAATGGCGGGAGAAAAAAGGCGGGAGGTAAATGGCGGGAAAAAAAAGGCGCGAGAACTATGGCGGGAGAATTAGGGCGGGAGAAATATGGCGGGACAAGAAGGGCGGAAAAAATACCGGGAGCGACAAACGGGAGGGAGAGAAGAAGGCGGGAAAAATAAGGCGCGAACGGGCGTCGCCGGGAAGGGCTGGCGCGAAAAATTGTGGTTTTATTGCCCTGTCGGCCAGGCTTTGGCCGATAAGGCCGGTCGGCCAGGCTTGGGCCGACGTGACGCCGAAAGGCCTGTCGGCCGCAGGCGTGGCCCGCCATGCAAAGCAGTCGGCCAGAGTTCAGCCGACGGGCACTTTTCGGCCCAACTCTGGCCGACGAGGTCTTGTCGGCCCAAATCTGGCCGAGGCCGTATTATTCCTGTAATTTCCTAGTTTTCCGTTATATTTTTCGAATTTAATTAAATAAATGTATTATTAAAAAAAAATTAGCTTGTTGTCTGGTCCAGTAGACAAGATGTGCCCATGGAGTACAGGCAGTGATGATGATGAAAAAAGCCTCAGTGACTATTCGTGGGTCTTTGATGAGCTACAGGAAGAAGTGGATAGCGAAATCGATCCAGATTTTGTGCTCCCCAAAGATGAAATCTGCAGGAAGGATCACCTTTTCCAGGAAGAAATCGGCGAGAACTCACTCACAGCATCAGCCGCCACGAGGAGATACAATCTTCGGGTGCGCATTACACCACGGTGACTGCGTCAAAGTAGAGCATATAGATGCAGAAGCATTTCCAGAAGTTGGAACTGTGAAAAAAATTCTAGTATTATACTTTAGAACCGAAGGGCGATGCAATCTTTTTTACAAACCCATATTCAGCGTTTTTGAATCTACAACTGAAATTATAAGATATAATAATGTGGATACTTGAAAGAGCATCAGATGAAAGAAATATTCATTCTAACATGACATATAGCTGCTGCTGTAAGAGTTAGGAGTGAGTTGCAATATGCAGGTATTCCCTCCGTTCCAAATTAATTGACTTCCATTTGTCCAAATGTGGATGTATCTATACTTATAACAAGTATAGATACATCCACATTTGGACAAATGGAAGTCAATTAATTTGGAACGGAGGGAGTAGATCTAAAAAGTTGCATCACTCACTGAAATGAATCTAACATGACATATAGCTGCTTATAAGAATGGAAAAAAAGAGATCCTAATGTACTCCCTCCGTCCAAAAATAAGTGTCTCAAGTTTGACAAAAAGTGGATGTATCTATACATGTTCATGTGCTCCCTCCGTCCAAAAATTTCTTTCCCTCCGTCCAAAAATCATGTATCTATACATGATTTGACTAACTGAGCTCCCTCTCCGATCTATACACTGATGTTCGAAAAGAATCCGTACATGTAATGAATTCATGGATCTTTGATAAAATTAATCGCTGCTTGCCTTGATTGTAAATCAGATCTCCCAGCTTCCAGCAATTTCTTTCCCTTAAATTTTAGTATTGAAGAACTCTTATGCACCAATCGCCAAAGAACGTATTATCGAGCACGGGCAGTCGATGGTTGTTTCGAAGAACGGCCAGACTTGTGTTTCCGCTTCTGGTTGCCTACAGAAGGGTCAACCAATGGGCCAGACCAAGTAGGCACAGACCCCTTCTCGTAAGGAAATACGGTGCTGAACGAAGAAGGATCTGGGGGCTCGAAAGTAGGTTCCATATGATTTGAACAACCCAATGGATACCCAAGTGCGCCATCCTGATGAGGTGGAGGGAACTTTTCGCTCTTGCTCTTCGCATTTGCATGCGTTATGAGCCGTCTTTTCTGTAAAGAGTAATACTGAGTCAGCGATATAAGTTGAAACATGGACACAGAAAGTAAAAAACGGCTCATGAAGATGAATAAAATAGGAAGCCAAGATAATTTGTCATACATCAATATTCACTTGAAGTTCCGCATTTGCCTCCGGTGCTGGAACAGCCCGAGGCCGATCACGTGTCCTTGTCTTCCTAGCTCCATCACCATTAGGTCTATTACCAGCGGCTCTTAAGCTGTTTTTTATCCAATGGATAAGCCAATTTTCAATTTATACAGTGCAAAATCTCTGCTTATATCAGCCATGAACAAGGTCAAGACGTCGTAAATGGAGAAATAAAAGATATTTGCAACATTTTCGGAAAGAAACATAAAATATATATCAGAAAGGTACAGACAAATTGCAGCATGACACCATGACTCATGATGATGTCTAAGCAATTATTCCCAACAAGTTCCCAAAAATACAGGAATCTTGGCAGTTGGCACGATAACCAAGACTACTTTTAGTACAAATAAGTATACGCATAGCGGCCCACTGGAGTTACCTTTTGAATCAAAGATTTTTTTTTCTTTCTTATGTTCTGCTGTGCTAAATACAGTGCTATCATGTTATGCTTGTTATCAAGCTGACTGAAGCATTTTAGAATACTGCTGTGTCATTGTCCATTTTCCAACTCAGTCTGGGATAACTTCCAATAAATAAATCACATTTTTCTTTTCAAGAACAGCCCATCTATGCCATATGACTTTGACTGTGCATGCTTTCTAAAAAAGCCTACATGTGTACATTTCTAAATCATGTGAAGAGCTTAAATGATATTAATGAGCATTCCCAAATATAAGGAATAAGGAGAATTCAGAAAAAACAATATAACTTTCTGAGGGAACGAGTGTTAGGATTACAAACCGTCTAGCTTCTTCATCCCTTTTTTTTGCGTCCATCTCTTTGCTTGGTGGGTATTGGGGCAGACTTGATGGATCACAAGCATGCGGTTCCGTTTTAAAGAACTGTATTGGTAGTACCAAAATGTGAAGGCTATTAAGTATTGTGTTACAACATAAGCAGCAAAGTAGATGTGTAACAAAAAAATCTAATTAAATAACTAACCCTCCAACCATACATTCTATGCACAAAGAACGGAATTCAGGGTCCAACATATAGATACCATGATAAATGTCATAATCCCATTAGGCAATTTTCAGCATGATTTCGTGACTACGAACATATAAACTGAAACTCTGTATACAGATATAGTGAGAAATCGTGATCTCAATGTGATTCCGATGAATTGGATTTAACTCTAACATCAGTAGGATAACGATTAATTACCAATACTAAGTTCCAACAAATAGATATAGTAATCCAATTTATTGGCACAACTCATATAAGTTCCAGCCCATGCACTGGAAACTTCGAGCTGGTGTTACCACTTGGAAACAATGAATATTCACTAATTGACCAACCGCTTCAGGATCTTTTCCGAAAAGACGATTTAGAAAACAAAGTGATCAGCACAAATACTGAAGTGATCCTAAGGTCATCCTTGTGAAAATTTATCTTTTTTAACTAACATCAAACAGGACCAGAATAGTAAAAAAACTCGGACAACTTACATCACTATTTAATGCAGCAGTTGCTGTCAACCGATCAGCAGGATCTATTGAGAGGAGTGTTTCAATCAGCCGAAGTGCTGATTGCGGGAAATCTTTGAATGTATCTGCTATTCTCCTTTTGTATGGCTGCTGGGGCTTAAATATGGTTGCATGAGGCAACTTCGACTTTTTCCAGTATTCTTCAGCAGGGGAACCGCATAGCTTAAATATTTTATGCAACTGTTCCACCTAAGAAAGAACACATGGTTAAAAATGGTAAGCCTGATGACCAATAAGAACTTGCTCTGAAATGAGATCATTTTCATCAGCAAGGCCATCTTGCACTAGACCTGCCTTTCAAAATTAATGTAGTTGGCATTGAATGTTTGCCAGGCTATAAATAGTACTTCAGCAGAATCAATCTTAACCAGAATCAATTTCAGTAACACTTATTTTGCAGTAGATGCTCAACTGAGTTTTGAAGGCATTTCAAGCACAACAGTGTGGAAAAAGAAGAAAGCTTTCTACACAGCTAACCTCAGTCCGTCCCGGCATAATAGGTTTCCCAGCAAGCAACTCGGCAAGGATACACCCGGCACTCCACAAATCTACGCCTACGCCATAATCCGTAGCGCCCAACAGCAACTCCGGTGGCCGGTACCACAGTGTCACCACCCGACTGGTCATCGGTTGCTTATGGTTCGGGTCGAAGAAGGATGCCAGACCAAAGTCCCCAATCTTGAGCACACCATTGTCATCCAAGAAAATATTCGAGCCCTTGATGTCACGGTGCAGCACTCCCTGGTTGTGGCAGTGTTCCAGCCCTGACAACAACTGATGCACATAGCACTTGACCTGCGCGGCATAAACACCTCCATCAGACTCGACTAGCTCCGCCAAATTCTACTCCCGGCAAAATGATGCTGTGGCAGCAAAATGGGATCTTGACCTGGGGCAGAGTGAACTTGATGTCGGGGCTGGCAGCGAGGCCGGCGAGGTCGTGGACCATGTAGTCGAAGACGAGGTAGAGGCTGCATGACATGCGCGAGGTGGCGAGGCCGTCGAGCTTGATGACGTTGGGGTGGTCGAGGCGGCGGAGGATGAGGATCTCCCGGGCCATGAAGCGCACGCTCTCGGGCTCGAGGTTGTCGAAGCGCACCTTCTTGAGCGCCATGATCTTGCCGCTCAGCGAGTCCCGCGCCTTATACACATTGCTGTACGTCCCTTGCCCGATCTGAGAAAATGAAACCAGCTTGTCAGAAGAAGAAAAATGCAACAAAAAAATCAATTCTTCCGGCGGGCATGGATCACGGAGCTGTGGGGAGCTCGGGGAGGTGCCGGGTGGGGGGGGCGCGGCGCACCTTGTCGATCTTCTCGAAGGAGTCAGCGCGGCGCGGGGTCCAGCCGTTGATGGCCTCGCCGGCGACGGCGGAGAGCCAGGCGGGCCACCCGGCGGCGACCTGCTCCCCGCGCGCCTTGTTGGCGAAGCTGCCGCCGAGGCGAACGTCCGCGTGCGCCGCGGCAGCCGTGCCGTGCCGCGACGACCGCGACCGCCGCTCCCTCTTCACCGGCGCGGCGACGGCGACGATGCCCGACTGCTCGACCTTCTCGTCAGCCTTCCCTGCAGAAGCAGCAGCAGCAGAGGCGACCCCCTCCTGCTGCTGCGGCTGCGTCCGGCGGCGGGAGGAGGCGACCTCGGGGCTGGGGGTGGAGTCCGCGGAGGGGCGGCCGTGCACGCAGCCCATGGGGACGGACGCTCCCTCTTCACCGGCGCATGGGGAGCGCGGTCTCGTCGGAAGGCGGGAGGTGGGAGGCCGTGATCCGGAGGCGGCGCCGGGGCTGAGGGGGCAGAGCGGAGGTGGGAGGTGGAGGTGAGGGTAAGTAGTAAAGTCGCGAGTGAGGGGAACGGAACGGAGCTGGTGGGGATGGAGGAGTGGAACCCAACCCAACCGGTTTCGATTTGACTCCGGCGGGTCTGCACTGCACCTGCACCTGTATCTATCCCTCTGGATGTTTTCTTGCGCCCGTGTCATGTTCCTGTCCTACAGAAGAACCCTGTTTTCATGGAAGAAAAGGTGAGGCAAAACTATTTCTCTATGCACTATATGGAATACAAAATGTTTGCTTTATGGACATTGCCATAGTCCTAAGAAATGCTACTTTCACCATCATTTATAATTATAATAAATAAATATTATAGCATTATTCTGGTGTTTAGAATGCAGGTGTTCTTTTTCCTCTATAAATGGTAAAACTTAGAGTTGTTTGACTAGGAGTACAAACAAAATCTGAACCACTCACCGAAGTTGACTAGGAGTACAAGCAAAATCTGAACCACTCACCGAAGCGGTATACAAGTTTCAAAATGAATTACGTTTTAACTCGGAGATGGTGAACACTGAAGAATTGATACACTGACATCCACAAAATACATGATATGTATGCATTCGAGATGGTAGACGTCAACGTACGCAATAAATACATTGTACCTATGACGGCGAAGGGTTCTCGGCGAAAGCGATGGCATGTTGAGACTTGGTCGGTATAGTGGTTGTGGGCATGCGTGGACCATAGATGACGCCACAACGGTATATGAATAAGTGTGCGACTGTGACACGGTAGAGACAGAGACATACTTTAAAATTATGTTTTGGGGAGACTTGTGTTTTTTTTCTCCTAACCATTTTAGACTGTATTATCTTGGATGAAAGAACCTTACAAAATGGTGTTGGCATAGGCTTAAAAATGGTATCTTGTTCATCAGTTATATATGTGCAACACATGCTAAATCACATACAAAATAACATACAATACGGAAACATGTTTCATAAAAAAAATGGTATCTTGGTCATCAGTAGTATCATTCTGATGTTTTGACTGCAAGTATTTTTTTTCCCTTAACAAATGTTCAAACATTGAATGTTTGACATGTAGAAAAGTTCTAATGACTTACATTTTAGCTCAGAGGTCTCCCTCCATGTTAAAATGTATCGCATCTTAGTTTTGTCTCAAGTAATATTTGCATTTGTATTCACACGATATGTTCATGCGCCATCGGTTGTTTATGTTGACGTACATAATAGATACACGTCATTCTTGGAAGAAAAAAAAACGTACCTTTGACTGCTAGAGGGTTATCATCAAAGAGTGATGGCACACTGAGACTTGCCTGAGTTGTTTGTGCGTATGCACCATGCATAGACAACGCCATATTATTAAACTTAACAAGTGTCTAACTGTATCTTAGCCAAGAGGATCAAACGATAGCATATTTAAATTTTATGTTGTGGAAAAGATGGTCTTGCATCGAAAAGTCTAGAAAACTTGTCTCGTGTAAATAATTCCTCTCAATCCACTTGGTACAATCGCGTTCATGCATGTGTGGAACGAAATCATCTGTATTAAACAATACATTTTTCTATTGTCCATTCATGATTGCTGGCTCTTTTTGGATTCTTGCATGTTCTTTTTGACGCTCTTGTGATATTGATATTTTCGTTTTATGGGGTGACATGTCCAGCCAGACCTCATGAATATTAATGAAAAAAAGCATAAAGGCCTCTTGCAATTTAGGTTGCAGATGTCTCACTGGGGAGGGGGCAATAAGGCACTAGGATGATGCATTTGGGGCTTTTAGGTGTGCCGAAAGCCAAAGCTTTAACAAGGTCAATAAGATACTATAATGACTGCTTTAATTCATGGGACATTTGACTATATATGCGTCATTTTCATCCAGCATTTCATGCACTACTCTAGCAAACCGTCAACATGAACGGTGCGGAAGGAAAACAAAAAACCATGTATCTTAATCCAACTTGGCACGTAACCAAGTGTTGTTTCGGTTATATACTTGAAAGGTACATATATTGCTAAAAATAATTGGCCAGAATGTGTATTATTCCCTCTCTTTTTTTAATATAAGATGTTTTAGGTGTTACACATGTTGTCCACATGCACACTAAAATAAGTGAACATGCACACTTAAATCTGTCTACATATATTTGTATACATGTGCATGTGAACAAATGATAAAACATTTTATATTAAAAAACGGAGAGAGTAAAAAGTACATGCAAATTGATCTGTCGACTAAATCTCTGCCAGTGGTTTGTGGGACGGGTTCAGATAAAACAATGACGACGACATGCAGCAGTCTCTCTCTATCTCTCTGTCTAAGAAGTAATGTTCACCATCTCTGAAGCTGTGTGCAGTTGTGTGTCTGTGAAATGGTGAATCCCAAAGCAAACTAGCAAAGAAAGGACAGGAGAAAGAAAGAGCTCCAGGAAGAAAGGATCCGTTTCAAAAAGAAGAAGAGAAAAAAGGAAGAGTTGCCTTCGAAGAGAAGAAGATGTCGGCACCCGTAGCTTCAGCCGGTCCTTGGAGTACGGAGCCACCCTTCACGACGGGGGGACAGCGATACTGGGTCGTCCGGCATCTGCTCAGCTGTATGTACACTGTTTACTACTGCTACCTAGCTTCTCCATGTGATTACAAGTAATCACCTCTCTCACGGTTCGATTCCCGCATGAATTAGGAAAAAATCTTCCTAATTTCAGGTGCAGTTTCTGACTTCTGAGAGCCTGCAGCTGAGAACTACTCTTTCCGTTTCTAAATATAACATGTTTTACATATTTCCTATATGGTCTAGATACGGATTGAAGTGGGTGAGCATATACACTAAAACGTGTCTAGATACATGTTAATTTCGAAAAAACAAAAACACTGGCACTACTAATTGGAGTGCAAACAATTGAAAAGAAAAAAATATACTGACACGTACTGTATGAATGATGTCCCGCTACTATCATGAGCTGTAGTATTAAGTTTTTTCTTCCTCTGACGCGTATGAATGAACGATGGTCCACTCTCCCATCTCTGGGTGGGTATATCCTGTGGCACCTTGAATGATGGCAACTGGCAAGGATCCAAGGGGTGAAAAGAACAGCACAGTGACCGACACGCTGGGCCCACACAGAAAAACTCGCTCCTATACCCCAGGCTGTACTTTCAGTTTGATTTGATCCTCTCAAATAAGTTGACTATCATATTCAGGGGAAAAAATTTCCAGTCTCCCAACTGCTACGATGTAAATGATTTGCCGGGACACTATGCACTAGTTCTTGGCAGCTGGTGCATGGACAGATTCAGCTTACACTCCACTGATGCAGTAGTACGTAGGAGCTAGCCAAGGTTAGTTGTATGATTGCATCATGGACTGATTAGTTGCTGCGACCGCTGTGATTGAGAGATGGGAGAGAGTTTAGGTAGGTTATCTACCGAAACCATGAGGTAATGCTCCTTTTGACTCCCCAGGAACAAGTAACACTGGTTCAGGTCAATCTATGGCTGCCTGGAGATGTTAGATGTTAAAATATGAGGGCAGCAGGTTACAGCTACATTTGACTATTAGCAAAAGCCCTAGAATTATTTTAATCACCAAAGGCCGTTGAACACATTAGAGGTGCGACAAAATAATGTCAACTTGAGTGTAGTTTTCATCCTACACAGCGACCTGAATGAATCGGCTGACCGGATAATAAACAAAGATGATGATAACAGACGAACATAGATTTAAGATAGATACATCATCCTCACCTGCTAACTCACAGAACGAACATAGCAGACTTTATAGATGAGGGGAACATAAGATTCAGCATTGCACTTGTTACCATCACTGCCGAATACTCGCAAGTTCAGAAATGTAGGGTTCGTCGCGGCTAGTCCTAATGTGACACTCCATTCTACAGGAACTGGACGATGTCTCAAATCGACGCTACTCAAAACTTTCAGATGATAGTACAGCATTACACCACAAATCTCGGTCATACTTCCGTGCAACTCACTCGTCAGCGTGCTTCTTCTTCTTCTTCTTCTTTTCCTTCTTGGCAGACACGTCGGTTTCCATGGGGGCGGCATCCTCCGATTTCTTCTTCTTTTTCTTCTTATCACCGTCCGTGTTGGACGCTGGCGACTCCTCAGTATCCTTGGATTTCTTCTTCTTCTTTGACTTCTCACCATCCACTTCAGCTGTCTCCTTTGTAGGTTCTGCCTCTTCGTGTTTCCTCTTCTTTGAAGCCAATTCTGACTTCTTTGGTGTTTCTTCAGTGGAGAGCACCAGATCTGCTGCTGGGTTGTAAGTCTGACAATGACAAATAAAAAGCATCAGGTTAATCCCACACACAATCGTTCATAAACTATTGAAGTAGTACGGTTCTATTTGCCACTACAGAACATATAGCAAATCGATATAATAACCTGAACATTCTCTTTCAGTCAAATATTACCGTGGTTCATCAAAATGTCTACATTTACAGACATAGAGCAAGTTACGAACAACTTACTTTAGCAGGCGTAATTAAAGCCCCAGCACCCTTCCGGTCCTTCTCATACGCTTCAATCTTGGGCTTTCCTTTAGTGGAACCCGCAGACTTCCCAAGTTCCTTGCCCTCAAGAACTCGAAGCCGTGTTTCAAGCTGTTAAAACATTCAAATATGTAATCTGTATCTCATGTATAGTGTCAGAAATTGCTTCCACACCACGGTAACAAGTACCTTGATCCTGCTCTCAAGACCCATGGAGTTATCGTCACCGTCAGCAAGGGCATCATATCTTATGGCAAGCGCAGATTTAGCAGCAAGTGAACGAGAGATCTTTCCCTTGTGCTTCGGAGCTGCTTGTCCAATTAATGATGCATGGTAGATGAGCCCATACTTTGGTGTAGCATGCTTTGTCTTCAGAGCTCTGAACAAGGCCTGCAGACAATTAACTTGATTAAGTCCCAACGGGTATACCTCCAGTCGGATTGCAGCAAAAAACAAACATTTTTCAAAAGCATGGCAGCAGTCAACTAATCAAGAAGAAATAGTAATTTAACACTGTATTCAACAAACCTTCTCTGCCCCTAGTATCTGAATAGTGCTGCCAGGCTGCTTTGCAAGATTCATCAAACTACCACCATGTGCAATAAGGCGAGCACCAACAAGTTCACCAACAAGTGCAGTCAAGTTGGGAGCAATGGTATTCATCCTGCTCTTTAGATAGTCATAGAGCTGGGCTCTGTACTCAGAGAGAGATAGAACTTGATCACACAGCTCTCTGATGTTTGATAGGTCAAGATCATTAACTTCTGTTCCCATGGAAATTACGGCTGCCTCCTTCAGCTGCGCTTCAACGTCCTCGTCGAGTATCTGAAGAAAGCAGACGCTATCAGTTACAACAAAGCTTTAGGCACACACAAGAGACAAGTGTTGGAGATGTGTAGACAACTTACATCAGAGAAATCAAGGTTGACTGCATTAACACGATTGCCCATCAACTTGACAGATTTCGCGTAATGGATATTATCTGCAACAATTTTTGTGAGCTCCGGGAAGTGCCAGCCATACCACTCACGAACCCTCATAGCGTAAGTGTTAAGCTCCTTGTCGAGATCATCCAACAAGCCAATGGCCTGAATGATCATAGTATCAACCTACATAAATGGGCACATTCATAAATTTTCTTTCATGTCAGTTTGCACACACGAAAAAAGAAATAATACGCTATCAAAAGGATAGCATAACCAGCTAACAGTTTGAAGCAGTGAGAGCAAACAATTAGTCTCGAAAGAATCACAACAAAACAGTAGCAAACTCACCTTTTCAGGGCTGAACTTCAGCTTATACCTAGACAAGCTGTGGGACAACCCTAGGCTCATCGGACCTAGATCATGTTCAGCTAGTCCAGACATAAGTTCAGTGAGCTGACTCCTCAGCCCTCTCATCAGTTCCATCACAGCACTGTTGTGAAGGCAGTCAATTTTCTGCAGAACCACAACACCATAATCGTCAGTGATACAGTGGTGCTGATCATTTCATCTGACTTGAAGAGCTGCGGCCCCAAACTCACCAGCTTGTCCTTGATAGCGTTACCAAGCTTAGAATCAGCAACGGCCAGTGTTTCACCATCACAGTTCTTCTGCAGGAACTTGCGCAGACCCTTGCTAGGCTTGCTATCAATCAGCAAAGTTGCTGCTGAAAGGGCATCAGAAGTGTTCTCGAACTTGTTGAAAGCCTTCAGCTCAACCACCTGATATAAAATCCATTACAGCAAGTTGGTGGTTATCTTCAGCAAAACAGAAAGCCCGGTTGAGCACTCAACAGAAATCATGCCAGAACACCATATAAAGGTCACATGAACTAAGCATGTCACATGAAGCTGCCAGTAATCATACAGCCTACAAAAATCTTCTTATAGGGGATCAGTCCAGCCAATCAATACTGAACTACGTTTGTGTAACAATTAGCGTGGAAAAATATTAACTTGCAAGCTGAAGTGTCCATCGGTGAACTTGCACTGCTAGCATATGAAAAGGCAAGAACTTGCCGTGAACCTCTGGGCACATACAAGTCGTAACTAGGTAATCCAAACAGCCACCTAAAATACGCATTTTTTTTCCTCCAGTAACAAGTTGTGGTATCGACTAATTACAGAATAACAACTACACTATGCAATATTTACAGCAGAAACTCAAGGCAGAGGCTCAAAGATTCAACCTTTCTCGCTTTGTCCGACGAGGCGAAATCCTTCCACAGATCCTACAAACCAAAACCACAGAAACCATTAGCCAACGAACCAAAACGAACATATCTCGCGTAACCACGACACATGCACGGGTAGAGGGAGAGACGTAGGAGAGCCAATCACCTCGACTTTGCTGAGCTTCCCCTCGTCCAGCACCTTGAAGAGGGCGAACCCCGCGGGCGTCTCGAACAGCACCAACATCTCCTCCTCACCTGCCAGAAACCAGTACACACAAAAGAAGCACGCACGCGTCAGCACACGAACCAGGCCGGGGAGACGCCGCGAGAGTTCGCGAGAAGGAAGGCCCGGGCGGCGGCGGGAGGGGCTGTTACCTGTTTTAGAAGGCAAGCGATGGAGGAAGGAGCTGGGTGCTGGCGGCGGCGAGGGGAGAGAGGGGAAGGGTAAAAGAAGGAGGCGCCGCGTGAGGAGGGGAGAAGAAGAAGGCGGCCAGGGTTTTAGGGCTCGCCTTATATTGGCCGAGCGAGCGGCCATGGAGGGGTTTAACATGGCCCACCTCGCGCGGTGGGCCATTCGGACAGGGCCGGGTCAATCAGGCCCATTAGTTTGTCCACTGATGCGGCCGTGATGAGAGGAGGCCGAGACCGGTCTTGCGGCCCGTGAAAAGGAAGAGGGCTTTAAAAACTGAAATTTACTCTTTTATCTTTTGCTCGTTCTTTGTTTGTTTGGTCAAGAAAAAATGTACGGAGTACAACATAATTTCGAGCGTGTGAGACACGAAAAATATTCATAGGAGGGTAATCGATGGGAAATCCAGTTCGGCGGGTCCAAAAAAGAATTTTAAAATGTTAAAAAAATTTGAAAAAAAATATCGGGTGCACATATAAACATTCTATGTTCGTACAAAAAACAATCGGGATGAAAAGACATTTGGTGTGGCCGGTGTAAAAAGACAAATCCCCGGTGTTCAAAAATGCCTCTGCACGTAACATTTTTTTTCTTTTTTATACCGGTCACACAAAATGTTTTTCGATGCGAAACTTTTTTGTACGATAGAAATTTTTCATACGAACACCCGAAATTTTTGTTTGAAATTTTTTAAAAAATTTAAATGCGCTTAAAATGCATTTTGCAAAACGGGTTCATCTGCACCCGTGAGGCAAAACATCATGTCCGTAATTGATGCGGTAGTGTTGAAGTGTATTCTCCAAAATATGAGAGGCTTTATTTATAGAGTCGAAGGGTGTCGTTGTGCGAAATTTCTAGTGGACACATTTTTATGTACACTATCTTTACTATTAAATGGGAGTTCGTAGGTACGTAACTGGCAGAAAATTTCGTCCAACATCCTTCGTCCGACATCGCTACCTCGCCCGCAGGCCCATCTAGCACGGACGCGGCCAGCAAAAACGATCGCTCCCTTGACCTCGTATCTTCTCTGCCCAGCGCAGCGCCCCCAATCAGCGCATCGCCAGCGCCATCTGCTCCGGTGCTGCCCTCCATCCTGCTCTCTTTCGCTCGGCGTCCCAGTCCCCAACAACCACGCCGCTGCCGCTGCCTCACGAGCCCGCACCACCCACGGCGCGCGCATCTGCACCGCCGCTGCCTCCACCGTCTCCCCGTCCTCGTCTGCCCACAGTCCTCGTCGCCGAGAAGCCCGGCGTCTCGGGACTCCCCACTGCTCCTACGACCTCTCCCCCGAGAAGCTCCGCGCCAAGATCTCGCCGTGCGACGCGCTTATCGGGTGCTCCGGGAACGCGGTTGGGCGCAACTTCTTTGAAGCCTCCGGGGGCGGCCCAAGGGTTGGGATCGACAACGTCAATCTTGCCGCCGCCACCTAGCATGGATGCCTCGTCGTCATCGTGCCTACCGCCAACACTGTCACCGCCGACGGGTCGCGCAGCTTTTTGGCATGGCCAGGAAAATAGCCAAGAGCTGAAGACCGGTGAGTACGCTACAATCTGAATTGGGCAATATGTTCAACGCTCCTAGCGGTGAGTACACTACAATCATCGTTACTTTCATTGTGCCCAACATTCGTGCAGTCATTTCTTGTCTCATATCTCATAGAGTTGTTAATATCTATCAGCGCGTGCATCCGAAATTATTATCTTATTTCTGTGAAAAATTAAGAACAATACCTCCGGCTGGATCCTAATATGAAATTATGCAAATGGGGAACTGTTTAGATTAAATTTACATCCTCTCTGTCAAACAATAGTTTGATCATTATTCACAAACAGAATCATTTGGTCTTCTGAATACCAACTTTGTGAAAGTTGTAATACGTTGTAGCTGTAACCTGATCTAGATCTCATCACTATTACTGATGCATTTTTTTGTTCACAACTACGAAATTTCTCATTGATGTATTAGTGGTGCGGGAGGTTGGACGGCACGAGTTAATTGCGCTGGAGGTCACACATCTCGTCACGTACGTGCACATTGGTCACACATCTGGATAACGGGATTTTTTGGTCACACATCTCACAATTGCGTGCACATTGGTCACAAACGGGAAGTGTCATCCCGTTTTGGACGGTAAATTTTCAGAAAACCCCCTGGAATAATATTAATTTTACAAAATGGTCCTCCTAATTTTACAAAATGGTCCTCCTAATTTTACAAAATGGTCCTTCTAATTTTACAAAATGGTCCTCCTGATTTTTTAATTTTACAAAATGGTCTTCCTAATATTACTCCAGGGGTTTTCTGAAAATTTCCAGTCCAAAACGGGATGACACTTCCCGTTTGTGACCAATGTGCACGCAATTGTGAGATGTGTGACCAAAAAATCCCGTTATCCAGATGCGTGACCAATGTGCACGTACGTGACGAGATGTGTGACCTCCAGCGCAATTAACTCATATTGGAGGAAGCAGGCCATATCGAATTCATTGTCCATTGCATGGCCGGCGGAACACCTTCATCCATGGCAGCCAGTTCATACTTCACTTCATCAGAACATTATTTGGTTACTACTAGGGGATTGCTACTTCCGCTCTGTTTTTATCTGAGGTTCTGAACACGTTGAGTGGAGTGCCATATAATTGTGGTTATTTATTTTACCTTCATAGTCTTGAGTTATAACTCATGAAAGTAGCAAATTATTTTACAAGGACGGGGCATTGCCACTCCAGGCTCATTCTAGATGAAAATAAGTGTCTTTCTGAGAAAGAGAAGGTAATATCATCCAGTGTGCTTCTCCTCCAGATTTAATGGCTGATGCTTTCCATCTTCTAATAGATTGATACAAAGATGTACTCCGCCTCCCTAGATTTATTGTCATGGTTCTTGCTAAATATGGTGATATGTATCTTCAGTTATATGCATCTCCTGTGTTGTCACATACGGTTTGTTTTACAATTTAAATAATATTGTCCCAAATAATCCAGTTGAAGGATAGTGGGAATGAATACATGTATAATTAAAAATAAATATATTATTGAGCAGAGATCAAGATATTGGGTCAATAAATAGCTAGCTGACCTTGCAGCAGGATCAATAAATAACACAAAATGTACCAGTAAAGCACATGGAATTATGATTTGTTTTGGTCTGTAACATTGTGATGCTTATCTGATACTACAGGTTGCGCTTGAGTTTTAGCCTCTACACATTTAAACATTTATTTCAGCCGGCCTTTACACAGTATATTCACTGAAATTTACAGTTTTATCATGTTTTCTGCAGGTCCGTATGATGGTTATTTTTTTAGATGTATGCAAGTTCTTTGGTATGGAAATCATTGCCAGTTTTGGTGGTGCTTGGATGATTCTGTATCACTAGGTTGTCCCACTTTTCCAGATTGTTTCTTCCACAGCTACAAACAGTACAACTCTCTTCACACAAATTGATTATTTTGTTTTTCCAGTGGCAGAATGATGCCCTGTCACCATGAGTCGTACAATTCTAAGCTTGAGAATTGTATGGTGATTTAATGGAATATCAGGCTTCGAATTTGGCCCTTATTTGAAGATGAGATAAATATGGAAAATGAAAATCTCAAGGTAAATAAAACGCTCCAAGTATTTTTTTCCAGTTCTTATGATTATTGGCTCCAGTTTTTTCCTGTAATAGCACGCTACAGCTCGATGTTCAGTGATGTTATTGGCATGACAATTCAGGGATGACAAATGGTGTCCATTGAATATGCGAATAGGGTCAATTATTGGCATGACAATTCAGGGATGTTTTGTTAAGCCTTCATGCACAAGTCATGATTGTTTGACAAAGTTATGTCACTTCTTATTTATATGAAAAAAATCTATTGAGTCTCAAGGCAAGGGCAATTTTTTTAAGCTAATGATGTTTTAAATTTGATATGTGAATGAATACTGCTTCCCACATTTCAGTTCCGGAGGTACTGTCAGGAATCTATTGCGGCTTATTTACATCCGTGGGGAAAAATGGAGAGGTCGCTATGGTCCCAGTTAAAAAAAAAATCAAGGTGATAGCTTTTATTTCACTTATATGGTGTGTTCTCATCTTTCTCTTCCTTTACATGTCGTCTGCTCGCCACATGTTCGTGCTTCTGCAATAGATTGATGTCCCGTGATGATGGTGAGGCAGTTTCGAAGCTAATTATGATATGCGGTCAATGCATCTCTTCCTAGGATTAATATCATGAATGTGACGATCTTTAATGGGATTTGCTTGTTTGGTTTTGCAAAAATTTGTTCGGATATTTGTGTCGAGCTAGCAGTTTTGCGATATTCTTTCAAAGTGTCTTCTATTAAGTAATGCTTTTTTTCTTTCTGGCTAAGATGTCAATGTGTGATGTATAACCTGCTGCAAGAAAAATGAACGCGGTGTGCCAGGAAAAATGTGTGTTGGTATGAGTTTCAGTACCTTTGCTTATCAGTTTCCTGGGGCTTTCTGTATGACTCACACACCTTGGCAGTAATTTAGTCACCCATGAGTTGCGAGTTTGCCACGGAAAAACAAACTTGAGATATCGATAAAAAAACGCACGGGCAATTCATCAACGTTTGTTAGGGTGCAACTTATTGTTGTTTCGACAGAATGGAGCACCTGTAAAGACATGGAAGCACACATGGACAATGCAGGGGACTAATTGTATTCAATCTATTACATTGGTCTCTTCAAATTGTGCAGTTTTTAGCCCGGGTTTCCTAATAAATAGGACAATATATGGTCTGTGGGCCCGGTTGTCCTTATAAACCGAGCTCTCTTCTTCTATAAAAATTGCAGGAACGTTCTGCCCTCCAAAAAATAATTGTTGATGGCAATCACACCCGTTTTATGTGGGCACAATGAAAAAGTGATATCTAATATCAAGCTTGAATAGAACGACGCATAGGAATTCAATTCTTATGGGTTGTTGAGACCCCGTAGCAACGCACGGGCATTCAACTAGTCTCTCCTAAGGTTCCACATTCTGCCTCCTTTTCGTCAAACCTTCGTTTTTTCCTCGCACATTGTTTTACTATGCCTGGTTTTTCCTTAACTTACGCCATCAGTTCACAATCAGCGGTAACGCCTCAATCAGCTCTCCTCGTCGCACCTCCGTCTCTCTTCCTCCCTCGACCCCTTTTCTCTCCGCCCAGCTCCGGCTAACGGCCACCGAAGACCTACATGGCTCCATATCCACCGCCGTCCTGGCAGTCCACTCGCCGCCGCTCCTCTCGCTGACGCCCCGTTCAACTCCTGGCGGCGGGCGCGCCGCCTCTAATCAAGATCCGACGCACCGCCATGGGGTTCCGATGTGCTACTGCCGGAACCAGTTGAGCTGCCCTTGACCGGCGTTCGTCGTCCTCGCCGACTACCCCGACTAGCTGGCTTCTTCCCGCCCGGTAACCTGCATCTTCATCGAGCTATGTTGCCGGCATGTACGGCGTGGCCGCCGAAGGCTGGCTACCAGGCCGAAGACGAGGCGGGTTCAGACCTGCGTAGATGGAGTTCGACTAGCGGCAGACCATACCAGACCCTTGCTGCTTGGCTGCCCGCCCGGTGATTCCATGACTACCTTCTCAAATTTGATTGGAACTCCTCTTTGTGCACCTTATAATGTCTGCATATTCCCTGAACAGTTCTAACACAGATAAGATTGGGACTGCCAGAATGGAAATCCCAATTCTGACGAGAGAAGTTTGGTGAAATGTTTTCTGCAGACTGCAGGTACTATCCATTCTATTATGCTCCTTTCGCAGCAAGGCTGAAAGACCATTTGATCAGCTAATGGCAATGTTGCAACTCGAAAGGCATGTTTTCTCATGCACACAAATTATTGTCATTTCCTGAGAAATGAATTGCTTTCTCTTGCAGCTGTGTGCCCTTCCAAAATGCTGCAGAAAATTAATGGGCTGTGAAGATTCCATAATACAAATGCTCTACCCATCAGGTATACCTGTTATCATGTAGTTGATATCATCAGATTATTGGTATACTAAAGTAGCATGCAATTCACTTGTTGCCAGAGCTGGAAATTGATACATATGGAAAACGTTTTTTTGGCATATGCACTTGATGAACTTGTTGGACTGTTAATTTTTCAACTTAATTGTTCATGCAAGTTGTACTGGCTATATCTAAACAGAAGCAATGAATAAATTATTTCAGGGTGTTGCAAAGTCTTCGATTTATTTCATGGAGATGAAAAGGAATACTATCCGGCAAGAGAATATCTTCCTAAGGAACTCAAATGCTCTTGCAAATTTACGGAAGTGTCTGAGTGCGTACAATGAAAAAACTTTCAATATACACTAGGTAGTGGAGGCCTGTGCAAATTTAAACCTGATGATTATTATATTCGGAGTTTCAGAGTTTTTGAGGGTGATTATATGCCAATGTAGTTTACCTGATGCAATAAAGAGTTCCACCATTAAATGGAAGTATGACTTACATGTAGATAACTTTGTATTTAGAGTGCTTTTGTATTTTGTATGTCCATGCAGTTATTTGGTTCTGTACAGTCTATTTTTTTATTGTAGATTTGCATCAATTTCACCATTTTTGTTTACCTCTCTATCCATGCATATACTACTTACCCACTCTAAAAAATCCCCATGTTAAAAAACAAACAGAGAAGATCTGAACCTTCTATTCTTGAGTGAAAAGGGTTTTTGCAGTCATGGGGAGAACAGTTTGATTCGGTTGTTAATTATGTCATCTGACTTATATTCCCAGTTTTGTCCTAGCTATGCGGAATCTAATTTTGTCTCCCCGATTTCAGGTTCGTCTCAAGCTTGTAGATAAAATGGCGTGGATAAGAGAATAGATAAGATATAAATTTGTTTTCTTATGTTATTAAGAATATCAAGCAATGCAGCAAACTTTAAGGTCAGAGCGTATTAGAGGATATATGTATTCCTGCAACAACTGAGATTTTGCTAGAGTATCTTATTTTAGTTACAATATGGTAATCACGCCAAATGCATAGCTGATTGAATCCATGCTCAGAACATATCTTTTTCTTTATAGGGAAGATCATGAGCACCGGACTGTTGTCCTCGTCGTCACCCCTGAGAAGACCAGGTTCTTATGACAGACTAAATTAATCTTCTGAAACCAAATTTGTGATGCCAGCTGTTGCTGTTCTATAAATTCGAAAATCGCTTGGCACTTTCAATGTCACCGCTCACATTCTCTGAAAGCCTTAAGTTACATATGCCTTTTCTTGCGCATGAAGATATGTCATTTTGCTAGAGTATCGCTGAAAAAGATATATTTCTTGGTATTTCTCTCCCACATGTTTACAGTTTAAAACAAAGAGTATATATGGGCATACCTCTTTGATTTGAAACAGCTCTGATTTTTTCTCGCTTCCATTGATTCCTTCAGTAGGCAGTGGCATGTTAAATTATTATGAATTCATGACAAGTATGCCTCTGTTTTTTTGTGCCACTTTTTTGGATGATGATTACCTTTGCATCTTTAAACTGTAGAAGCACAAGACGTAGCAGACATGTGTGGATGAACCAGGGAGAAGAAGGTGATCCTTCAGCTGATAGAGGCAGGCAAGATAAGGAAACTCTCAGGCTGCGGAGGTTTGAGAGAGATTGGTGGTTTCACTAGGGATCACCGAGCTCCGTCTGTACGTGCATCATGCTACGCCATTAAGAAGCCACCAACCCTTTTTGAAAAGAAGATGCAGATTATAAAGATATTGAGGGGACATGAAAATGTTGTCTGCTGTGGTGCGTTTGCAACTTTTTTCTTTCTTAATTTAATTATGTTCAAGGAAACTGATTGAATATTGGACAAATCACTTCCTAAATACTCAACTTGGGATAGAATTTGGATACCTTAACGAGAATTTAGGTAATTGTTTATGGAGGCTCCAATCAAGTGACTTGCACCAATTGATTAATAATAAATCCTGGAAATTTTGCTGTCGAAACCAGGATATTTCACACACCAGCAAGGCAGGTGGGCATTTAGCTTGAACAGGTTGAGCCTTGTACAGATGGTTATTTAAGTTTGATGTTAAGTGAAATTTGCCTACTAAACTGCTATTGAAATTCTGTGTTCATGTTTGTGACTTGGATGTGATGACAAATTCCCGTAGCAACGCACGGGCATTTTCCTAGTACGACGTAGAAATATGAGATCGGAAAACAAATATTATTCTAGATTATTTGAAAATTAATAAAGCCCGTAGCAACGCACGGGCACGTTTGCTAGTCTAAATACAGACTAGTTGGCATGTACGTGCAACGCACGTCTTTATAATTAAAGTGGAAATTTACATATATGAACGTGGATTACATATAATTACCTATCAACACCGACTTGTCCGTTGATGTCATGCCCAACCACCAAACTTTCTCACATCCAATGCCGAATGAAGCCCAACATCTGTTCATGTTCTTCTCACCGAAGTTTGATGTTGCCCTCCTGAATATATCTGCGATGGCTAGGACGACACTTTCTTTAGGGCCAAACAATTTCAGATTTAGGGTGAAAATAAAAAAAAGTATACGAAACAAAACATTATTTTATGTTGTTTGTTTGCACCATTATCAGTACAACACGAAATATCTCAGTAGAGGAGCGATAGTTACTGTATTAAATTTTGTTATTCCAGTTTATGAAGTTGCTGCTCAATTAGGGTGTATGTAAACCTGGAATTGGATTTCTAAAATCCACGGGCTTTTGACCTGAAATTCATCGGATCCAACTGTACTGGACCTCGATGGACGTGGACATACACAGGATATTAGGTCCAGTGACATTGGATACCTTACCTCGTAGCTGGATAGTCCATTATCCATTGTACTGCAGGTGCCCTCTCGCAACGCCAGCCGCAGCCACGCACATCACGTTCTCTGTATCGTCTCGCCCTCGTAAGTGTCAACGGACGGCTCCTCATCTTGCGTTTGTTGCCGCAACCTTCAGCCGCCGGCTCCCCGTATCCGCCACCAAAACGTAGGGGAGTTTAGGCTCTACTCTAGGTGGCTCTACTCTAGGTAGGTAGGTACTGTCGCGTAGCCTCTGGAGCAACGCGGAGCGTCGGGCGCCGTCGTCGTCGTCCTGCAGCAAGGGGGGCACGTCCACGACGTCCTGCACCGTCGTGCTCACGCACGATTGCTGGACCTATAGCTTTAGGGAACGGAGCGCGCCGATCAGCCGTTTGGGCGCGTGCGGGGCGCCGCCGTCGCCGTCCTGCAGCGCGGTAGGCACGTCCACGACGACAACCTGCACCGTCCTGCTCTCACGCGAGTTCTGGACCTGCAGCTCCAACGAACGGAACGCGCCCATCAGCCGCGCCGGCGCGTGCGAGGCGCCGCCGTCGTCGTCCTGTAGCGAGTTATTAGCATAAAACCACCACATTTCAAGTCAAATTTCGAAAAAAACCACTTTGTGTTTTGATCACAAAAACCCACCAGTATTCACGACATTTGTTACAATGTGCGCTAAGCTGGGATTGAACACGAAATTGACAGCGATTCTGAAAGCGGGACCCACGTAACAGGATGACGTGGCACTGTTGACTTTTCAGCCCAATTAAAAAATGAAAAAAGAGGCCAAGGACTTGAGGAGGCTGAAGCCGCTGAACACGGTGGTGGCGTCCGGCGACAGACCCTGCTCCAGCATCCTCCGGACGACGGCGACCGCCTCCCGGTCACGCCCATGCCGCGCGCAGCCGGAGAGCACAGTGTTCCAGGTGGCCAGCGTGGGCTCCGTAGCTGGGTTCCTCGCCATGCGCTCCGCGAGCTCCATGGCGTCGTCCACTAGCCCGAGCCGGACGCAGCACGCGATGTCCGCGTTCCACGCGACGGCGGAGGCGCCGTCCGCCCGGAGCAGCACCGTGGTCGCCGCCGCCACGTCCGCGCCCTCGGCGTACATTCCTGCGAGGACCCGGGCACGAGCGGGTGCGCGTCCGCTGGCTGCTCCGGCCACCGCCTCGCGCGAGCTCCTCCGGCCGCCGTCTCGTGCGAGCTCGTCCAGCCGCGGGCTGCTCTGGCCGCCGCCTCGAGCGAGCTCTGCGCAGCTGGTGCGGGGACAGCGACCTCGCCGGGGAGGATGCGCTGCAACCCAAGCCCCCCGCCGCCCGCACCGCTGATTGAAGCGTCGACAGGGCCTCCGTGCCGCGCCCTTCACCGCCGCCAGGTCCGCCTTCTCCACCAAGACCAGCGCCCGCGCCATGCCCGTCCGCGCCCTCCGAGGCCGAGGCCGAAGCCGGATTTCGCCGGGCATGGCCGCAGTACGCATGACGCGCACGGCACGAGCTCGACTTGGTCGTGCGCGAATACGCCGGCTACGGCCACAAATTGGTCGCGCGGGTTCACGAGCACGACGCGCACGGAACTGACCTAGGTCACACGCGTTCACGGCGGTCACACGCGTTCGCTGTACTCGCCACGAGAGAGGTGCGCCAGAGCAGAGCGCATGAAGACGTAGCCCGGGACGCCGAGCTCGGCGGCGACGAGCAGCTCCTCGGAGCAGCAGAGAAATTCTGGGACGGGCGGGGAGCAGGCACGGTGGAGTGCGTGGAGCGAGCGGCACGGGGCCTGGCCAGGCCAACAGCCTAGCAGCACGACGTGCAGCCGGCGGCCGCTCGCTGCTGCTGCTGGTTTTTTCTTTCTGGTGTTGGTGTAGGACTCGATCGATTTGCACGCATTCTATTGTCCCCCGGCCGGCGGAGGCGAGCTCCAGGAGGGTAGTGGCGCGCCAGATTAGGCGGCGTCCGGCAGCGCACAGGGGAGGAAGGAAGGAGACGAAGCCAGCTTTGACTTTTTTTTAGGTTTTTTTATTTTTTATTGTATGACATGTGGGTCCATGCTGCCACCTCAGCAAACAGTGCACAACTCCTGCCACGTAGACTCTGACTGGTGGGTCCCACTGTCAGTTTGAGTGTCAATTTGCGTTTAACTCGTTTTTAGCGCACATTGCAACAAATCTCGCGAATACCGGTGGTTTTTTGTGATCCAAACACAAAGTGGTGGTTTTTTCGAAATTTGACTTGAAATGTGGTGGTTTTATGCTAATAACTCTCCTGTAGCGCGGCGAGCACGTCCACGACGACGTCCTGCATCCTGCTCACGCACGCGTGCTGCACCTGTAGCTCCAGTGAACGGAGCGCGCCCATCAGCGCCCGCCGTCGTCACGCGCAGCGCTGCTGCGCCCATCAGCTTGGTGGTGCGGTGCCCGTTTCGCCGCAGATCGATGCCCGTTTCGCCGCCCTCCCGTGTCATCGATGTTTGGGGTGTGGAGCTGGTGGTGCGGCCGCGCACGTCACCGTGCTTCTGGCTGGACGCTCGAACCGAAGAGTTTGGCCGATCGTGCTGATCGGAACGATCGGACTTGGTTCTGATCAGGACACTTAGATTGCTCACGACACTATTTTTCGTCGGGACACTTGTGTTTCTTTTATTTCTTTTCCTCCCTGTATTATACGAACCCTATACGAATTGGTTTCTTTTATTTCCTTTCCTCCATGTACTATCTGGATCGTTGATTGGAAATTGAACGGACAAGATTTAAAGTGTTTGCTGCTCGACATCGGGACAATCTGGATCGTTGATTGAAAATTGAACGGACAAGATTTAAAGTATCCCAACATGTTTGCTCTTTTAATAGTAGTATAGATACGTATGATGCGGCACCCGATTTAAAAAAAAACAATGTGTGTCCGGGTGTGTTCCTAACTGTATCCGACTCGTGAAATAACCATGGATTCAGAGTAGATTTAAGATCCCTCCTTGCTGTTTCCTAGACCGCAGCACGTGCCCTTGAATCCTTGATCAATTTTCATGTTCTCTATAGTACTACTGTAACATTGGGACAATTACAATGGAGAAGCTCGATACGATGTGCGCTGAAAACGTTCATCTCGACGAGGGTCTCGCCCCCGAGATCCTCGTCCGCCTGCCGGCCAAGTCCGTCCTCCGATTCAGCGCTGTGTGCAAGGAGTGGCTCCGCATCACCGCACGTCCAGCCTTCCTCGCCGAGCACGCCCGCCGTCGGCCGCTCGAGCTCGTCCTCTACACCAGAACCAATGTAGGAGTAGGACCCAACGCTGCCGAGCACCTGGACCTGGACACCCTGTCCGTCACTGCCCATCGGGCGGCGCCGGGGAGGCCTCTCGCGCGCTTCCCCGAGAACCGGGAGACGCTCTGGCAGTACTGCCACCTGCTGGGCTCATGCGACGGTCTCCTCCTACTCGGCATCAGCCGCGCCGGTGATGGCGCCCACCAGTACCTCATCTCATCTGCAACCCCGTGACGCGGCAGTGGAGCGACCTCCCGCAGCTGGCCGCCCCGGACAACCGCGCCTGGCACCGGGAGTGCGCCTTCTACTTCCACGAGCCCACCGGCCAGTACCGGCTCCTGTGTCGATGGGCAGGCAACGTGTTACTGCGTTTTCTCGAGCGGCGCCGACGAGCCGCGCCGGCTGAGCGTGCAAGCCAGGACCTTTTCCATGGAAGGAATCAACAGCCTGATGGCGCAGGGCGTTCTTCAGGGGCACTTGCGTTCGACACGGTGGCCGAGACGTTCCGGTGGATGCCTCCGCCGCCCGTGGCCCGCCGGGAGAAAACAAACCTGTTCGTCGCGGACGGGTCGCTCGTGGCGTCGGAGGTATTACTGGGCCAGCCGCTCGTGGACCTCTGGGTGCTCGAGGGCTACGGCGGCGTGGTTGAGAGGTGGGAGCGGCGGCACCGCGTACGCGTCGGCGTCGAGGTGCCGAGCCCCACCCACCTAGACAAGCTGCAGCTCGCGGTCGGCGGCGACGGAGGGGACGTCCTCCTGGGCACGCACCACGGCGTGGTAGCGTACAACATGAGGAGCGGCACGGTCAGGAAGGTGGTGGTCCGCATCGACGCCGACGACGCGTCGAGAGGCGGCGACCCGGTTTTGCCGTGGCGGAGTGTGTTCAGGGAGAGCCTGGTGCAGCACGGCTTCTTCGAGGAGCTGCCGCATCCCGGCTTCCCGTTGTTCAGTTTCTTGACATGAGTTTAATGTCCGAGCAGTATTTGGAACAGAGAAGAACACATTGCGGATCCAAGTTGTTTCATTTTTCGGACGATGACATTGTTTCATCTCATTTTCCAGTAAAGGAGCTCAGCTCAAAATTTTATTTCAGGGAAACTGAGAACACACTCTCCCGTCCTAGCTAGGTAGCTCCCGCTCCCACCTCTCCCGTCGCCGGTGGCCACCTCGGCCACGGCGCAGCCGTGCCGCGCTCCCCTCCGGGACGCCACTCCCCCTCGCCATGACCGTTGCCCGCCGCACTCCGCCGCGGGGCCCCACCAGTCTTGGCTCCCCCTCCTCAGCCTCCCCTGCCACCGCCGACCGCCTCCATTTTTCAGCTCCACCCACCCCTGCGTCTAGCTTCAATGCCTCCCCGTCCTTCGCTGAACTGGCAGCTCGCCAGCCTGCTCCGCCTTCAATGCCTGCGCCGGCCTCGGCTGCCCATCCCTCCACCAGCTCCCCCCATAGACCTAAGGTCCGTAGCATTGTTGTTGCCCCTGACGCTCTGCTCACTGCCGAGCCACAGGATACAGGGGAATGGCAAGTTGTTCTGGGCAAGCACGGCCGACGCTCTTCAATCGTGCCTTCTCCGGAGAAGGTAATCAATGGCGGCCACCCACCACGGCAGCCCACCTCCGCCGCTGAGGCCTTTAAGAGGGAGCTCCGCGGCCGCTGCTACCGTTGCTTCAGCTCAGAGCACGGCGTTCGCCACTGCACCAACCAAGCGCGTTGCCTCCATTGCCTTGACGCCGGCCACCAAGCTCGAGGCTGCCCCACTCGCCACCTTCCCCGTGTCCCGCTGCCGCCTTTGCCCGACTCGCTCCGCCACCCTGCCAGGCCGCCGGTGAAAACCCGCCTGCGCTTCCCACCAGACCACCCAGACGCCTCTCGCCAGCCCGTCCATTCTCGTATTCAGTTCCCACCTGCTCCTCCACAAGCCGACGCGCCACCGGCCCGCAGTCCACAGCTCACTCCCCCACCACCACCACCACCGCCGCCGCCGCCACCGCCACAAGTGGACCCCTTCCCCACCATGTCAGGCGAGTTGGGCTTTGTCAGGCGCTCCCTTCGCACCCGGGTCGTCGTGGAGCACACCCAGGAGATGGTGGATGAGGAGCTGCTGCTGCGCGCATCGGCGCTTGTCTTCACGGTCTCCGGCACACAGCCGCGCCTCACGCCGTGCCATGTCCGTGAAGGCCTTCTGCTGGACTTCCCGGACCTCCCGCCCGACGCAGTGCAGATATCCCTCAGGCACCCCGGCGCCTTCTTCGCGTGGTTCTCGGAGCCGCGCTGGTTCGAGATGGTGGCGTCGCACTCGCTGTTCCACTTCAGGGGAACGCCCATCCTCATCCGCAGGTGGTCGCGCCTCACCTTCGCCACGTTCCGTAAGTACAGGTACAATGTCCGCCTCTTCATCGAGCAGCTAGCACCCCAAGCTTGGTCGCTGGCGACGGTGGCGCGTGCACTTCCGGGCTGCCTCATCCACACGGTGGCCGGCGAGACGCTGAGCAAGGAGGACCTCTCCTACTTCGTGGTGGAGGCCTGGGTCGATCGTCTGGAGGACGTGCCCACTGAAGCTACCATGGACATCCACGAGCCCAAGCCCTGCGTCGACCCGCTCTGCCACGCCGACCTGCCGGGAACCGGTTCACCGACTGAGTGCGGCCACCTCGAGCATCTGCGTTCCTGCCCGCCTCGGGTGTTGGGCACGACGGTGCTCGTCCACCTCGACTCGTCCACCTACATGAGGCCGGCGCCGGCGGCGAGAAACCGCCGGGCGAGCCGCGACGACGACCACTTCGACGACAGCGACGACGAGACTTGGCTGACTGAAGAGCAGGTGCACCCGTGGGCGCACGGTGTGCCGGACGACGTTTGGCACCAGCGCCTTGAGGCGACCTCGTCGGGCTCCGCTGCAGGCCAGCACCGCCCTCGGCGTCGCAACGGTGGCCGCCAGCGGAAGCTCACGCCAGCAGGTTTCCACCTTGTCCCGCTGGCGGCGCCGCCCCAAGCCCAGCGCGTCGTGGACGCGCCAACGCCTCACCTGCAGACCGCCAGCCCTAACGGCGTTGATGGCGGCGTCGGCACAGTAACGGTCACGGCCCCAAGCGCCGTGATCAAGGACAGCCAAGGCTGCACTGACCCGCCTACCATGCCGTGGACGGTCAACCACGCCGAGCCCATACTGCAACCCGTGCTGTCCCCTGTCCAAGTTGGGCAACTGAGCTTGTCTTCAGACTCTGTTGCAGGTTTTGTGGAAGCACTGCCGAGCTCCACTTTGGGATTGGAGGGGCAGGGCCTGATGCCAACTTTGCTGCGCCCTGACGAGACAGACGAACCACGCACCACCCTGTCGCCTGCTGCTGCTTCTGTGTTGGCGAGCACGGATCTGTCCACTGCGGCGCCCTCTGATGGACAAAGTGCAACTAAGCAGCTCGTGAACCTGAAGCTGCAAGCTGCTGCCCTTCGGGCTGAAGATGGGCTCCCACTGCCTGGGCCTGACTGGGGCCAATCGGAGTCAACGACAACGCCACGCACGCCACTACCGGGCCTCGGCCCATCAGCGCAGGCCACTGCCGACCTGCTGTCCAGCATCGTGATGCCGATCACTCCTGGGCTAGCTACACTGCCACACTCATCTCCTTCCCCACCTGGACCTCCTCGACGAAACAGGGGGAAGAGCGCCGCCACCACAGCCACGGCCTCCCGCCGCAGCCGTCGCCTGCAGAACCACAAGAAGGTGGTGACGGGCAGCGGCGGCAACAACACCATGAAGCTCGCCCGCAAGCTCATCGTCTCCAAGCGCGGCCTCGCCATCGCCGAGAAGGGGGAGGAATCTGACGAGGAGACGCTGACCAAGTACCACGGTGCCTTTGACTCTCCGCTCGCCACCAATCAGATGAAGGTACTGACCATCCTGGCGAAGACTGCGCGCGGCAAGGGCAAGAAAAAGACGGCGGTCACGCCGGCGCCGCTGGTTCAGCCGGTGCAGTGAGTCCGCGCTTGGAGCAGCCTGTCGACCATGTTTACTTATGAATTGCAACATCCTTATCTGGAATGTTAGGGGGCTCAACGATCTGGCCCGTAGGGCTGTTGTTTATGCTGTGATCCGAAAGCACAATGTATCCGTAGTTTGTTTGCAAGAGACCAAGATGCAATTTGTTGATCTGAACGTTGTTCATCAGTGTTGCGGACAGTCGTTTTCTGAATTTTGCTTTTCACCGGCAGATGGAACCAGAGGGGGAATTTTGGTAGCCTGGAAGGCTGACGAACTCAATGTTGCTGCAAGATTTGTCTCCCCCTACTCTGCTGCTATCCACGGATTCTTGCTGAAGACCCAAAAACCGATCAATTTGATCGCTGTGTATGGGCCGCAAACTGACAGCGAGAAGGCAGTGTTCTTGCAATCTCTGAGGGATACTGTTTCAGCAAACCTGCCGGTGTCCACTGCCACTGTCATCGCTGGAGACTTCAATATGATTATCAAAGCAAGTGACAAGAACAACCAGAACATCAACAGAAGAAATATGGCAGCGTTTCGTGGGTTCATCAATGATCTGCAGCTTAAGGACTTATACTTGCATGGGCGCAGATATACATGGAGCAATGAGCAACAGGCAGCCACGATGGTGAGGCTTGATCGTGTCCTGTTTGACCAATTTTGGGATGCAGAATTCCCTGACTGCATTTTACAAGCAATCTCATCGGAGATCTCAGACCATTGTCCATACTGCTGAGCACAGATGCCGGTTTCAAGCCAGTCAGAAGGTTCAGATTCGAAAACTCTTGGGTTGCAAGGCAGGACTTCCCCGACGTTGTCAAAACCGCATGGAACTCTGTACCCTGCCGCTCCGATCCCTTCTTAAACCTGCACGCCAAGCTTGCTGCTACTGCCAAAGCACTAACTAGCTGGAACTCCAGGATCTGCTCCGACCTAGAACTTCGTGCAGCCATCACCAGCGAGCTGATCCTCAGACTGGACCAAGCAATGGATGTCAGGCAGCTATCTGATGAAGAACGACAATTTCGTGCTATGCTGAAGATGAACCGCCTCGGTATCGAAGCCATACAGCGCACCAAGTGGAGACAAAGATCACGCATTCAGTGGATCAAAGAAGGGGACGCGAGTACTCGGTTCTTCCACGCCAAAGCTTCTGCGCGGCGTCGCAAGAGCTTCATCCATCGGGTGGAGTACGAGGGTGCAGTGCTTACGGAGCAGGAGCAAAAAGAGCATGCTTTCTGGGACTTTTTCCAGAAGCTGCTTGGGGAGAGAAAGGACAGGCAACACTCCATTAACCTGGCTGCTATGGGCATCACAAAACTAGACCTCACGGAACAAGAAATCCCAATTACACTTGATGAAGTGCGAGCTGCGGTCATGGACTTGCCATCTGATAAGGCGCCGGGCACGGACGGGTTCACTGCTCTGTTCTTCAAATCATGTTGGGCTGTTGTCTGCAATGACCTCATGAGGGCGATTACAGCTCTTCAGAACCGCCACACCCGCAGCCTGCATCTGCTTAACTCTGCCACTATGATTTTGCTGCCCAAATCGCCTGACGCCGTGCACCCAAAGGAATACAGGCCTATCAGCCTAGTTCATTTTTTCGGCAAGTTGTTCACAAAAATCCTTGCCCTACGGCTGAGACCACGGATGCAAGAGCTTGTTAAACCCTGTCAGAGCGCATTCATCAAGCACCGCGCGATCCATGATAACTTCGTGCTCGTACGTGCGCAAGCTAGACTCCTCCGTCAGAAGAAGGTGCCTGCTGTACTTCTGAAGCTTGATCTGCAGAAGGCATTTGACTCGCTATCCTGGGAGTTCTTAATGGAAATTCTGGAAGCCAAGGGCTTTGGCGTGCTTTGGAGGGATTGGATCGCATGTCTGCTGTTCTCCACCTCCACACGCATCCTCGTCAATGGAGAGCTAACTGACTGTATTTTCCACCGACGTGGCCTCCGTCAGGGCGACCCACTTTCACCATTGCTGTTCGACATTGCAGCCGATGTCCTAGCTCAACTATTTGCGCTTGCTGACCGACACGGTGTCCTGCGTACCAACAGACACCTCCAGGCCAAAAACAGATTGGCGATGTATGCGGATGATGTGGTGATTTTTGCTGAACCAGACGTGCAAGACCTCACATCAATCAAGCTGATTCTGCAATGTTTTGGGGAAGCCACTGGACTGTTGACTAACTTCAACAAAAGCTCAATGATCCCAATCCACTGCTCCAACCTGGATGTCCAAGCTCTTGCGGCGTGTCTTCACTGCCCAGTGCAACAATTTCCATGCCAGTACCTTGGCCTTCCACTCTCAGACCGACGGCTCCGCAAAGGCGACCTGCAACCTGCCATTGACAAGCTGGCTGGCAAGGTCAAGGGCTGGAACAAAGGCAACTTCTCGATTGACGCCAGACTGCTATTGGTCAAGCACGTCCTATCTGCTATGAACATTTACCAATTGCTGGTGATCGATCCACCAAAATGGCTCATCAAGGCCATTGATAAGCTACGCCGAGGTTTCCTCTGGTGCAACGACGAGCTAGCAACAGGAGGCCGCTGTCTTGTACGCTGGGAAGCAATTTGTAGACCTCTGGAGTTTGGTGGTCTCGGTATCACTGACCTGGAGCGTAAAGCCACTGCCCTACGGGTTCGTTGGCTATGGCAGACTTGGGCTCACCCAGACAAGGCGTGGGCCGGGATGCCGCTGAACATTGACGTGCGCGCCCGCAACCTCTTCAACGCGGCCGTCACATTCGATCTTGGGAACGGCCACACGATCTTGTTCTGGAAGGATCCATGGCTCGGTGACCAAGCGCTGGACAAGATGATGCCCGAACTCTTCAGTTTCTGCACCTTACGCTCGGTGACAGTGGCGCAAGCCCTGGCAGATGACAAGTGGGTGCGCCACTTCAAGCGCGGGCTGACGACGGTCGCGCTCCAACAGTTCCTCCTTCTTCATGGCTTGGTGGAGGGAACACAACTGCGACCAGACGTGTCTGACAAGGTGACCTGGCGATGGACGGCCAACGGAGCCTACTCGGCTACCTCGGCTTACCTGATGCAATTTGAGGGATCCACGCGGTGCGATTTCCGGGAGCTGATCTGGAACAGCGAGGCTCCCCTCAAGTGTCGCATATTCAGTTGGCTGGCCCTGCTCGGTAAATGCCACACCGCGGACTGCCTACAGAAGAAGGGGTGGCCGCATAATGCATCTTGCGTGTTGTGCCTCTCCGAGCAAGAAACTGCACTTCACCTGCTTGCAACTTGCCCGATCGCCATCAGGTTGTGGAGAAAGCTGATCACGACGGCAGCGCTGCCCTCAAGCCTTGCTCCGGCCGTCGACACAAACAGGTTGACGGACTGGTTAACTAGCACCAGCAACGCGCAACCAGCAAATAGAAGAAAAAGCTGGGTTACGCTGGTACATTTAACGTGGTGGTCATTGTGGAAAGAGCGTAACTCAAGAATTTTTCAGAACACTGCTGCTCCTCTAAACAGAATTCACGCAGGGATTATCGATGAAGCTAAACTGTGGAAAGAAGCTGGTAGATCAGGCGCCGCTGACCTGCTGTGCAGACCGCGGGAGCCAGACTAGCTGCTGTTTGCTAACGCAGCTGTAGTTGTACTTCTAGACTAGTTTTTTACTGTTTTTGGTTCGTGTACCTCTTGTACTCCTCTTCTATATGCAATAAGAAAAGCAGGCTCGACTGCCTTTTCGTCAAAAACTGAGAACACACCACACAATGTAACCAGTCTGGTTCTACAGGGCATAACCCTGAACCTTAGAAACACTGGCACCAGCAGCCTCTACGAATACAGAGCAACATCCTGCCTCCTAAAAAAATTCTATGATTATTAAGAGTTTGACGTACCAAGGCCATAGCCAAAATACAGACTTCACGTTATGCAGTCCAATATATGCAGAAGCACAATTTTATTTCTCACTAAAATCGTTTCATCTGGATTAGCTTATGTTCTTAGAGCTGTAGTTGATCATTTATGTGGCAATTCAATATGATAATTCAAGGCAGATAAATAACAACATATTCAATTAAGTAGAAGATACAGAACGACCCAGCGGCCCAGCCATTGGGAACTTGAGGCCTACAATTTATGGTTGGTTTGATGGATAAATTCTTAGCTGCACAGTCACAATTATCACGGCAATGACTGAACATGACCAATGCATACTTTGTTTCTGCTGATGATCTATCTGTAAGGATCTGATTGGTCAATGTGTGAACTGAACATGACCAATGCAAATAGTTTTAGGAAAACCAAAATCTATCAATAGCCGTAGCCGAGAAAGCAAACTCTCTTGTAGGTCTAACTGGGATGCACGAAAAAATGGTTTCTCATAAAGTTAAATCAAACAAAGAGTAATGTTTTACTCGGTGACACTTGTATATAACTGCAACACAAGAAAGAAAAAACTCACACGTTATCAGGATTCATGAAACTATAAACGCCATGATTATAAGAAAGGTGCTTCCGTGCTTGCAAATGGTTCTGAAGTCAAACACTTTTTGTTATAATCTCACTATGTGCACAGATACAAGGATCATAGGCTAAGATGGAACGTATATAACTTATTTTACTTCTTCTAATACATGATATTTATCATTTAGATGATCACTTCCCTAACAAAGGCATATGGTAGCATTGCGGCTGTTGGCCGGTCACACAACTTAAGATTGAGACTAAATTCCATATGCGCCATGCATGCTAGTAATATGCAACAACAGGGCATAGCAAAGCCCTCACTGGTTAATATATAATAGTATTCCTGTTACCAAAACCGGACCGATAGGCAGTAGGTTTTCCAGCTAAGATATATAATATATGATTGCAGGTAGGCAACAGTAGTGGCACTATTTTCATGTTATTACGAGGATAATAATGTACAAAATACAAGGGAGGTTAAAGCTGATGCCTTTGTGATACTGAAAGGGTACTCTTTTCGGTTCAGTAAGGAGGCGGCGGACTATGCCGCTGAACCAGACTTTGTACCCTTCATTTGGAGGCGGAATGATAAAGATGATGATGCAAGGGGTACGGAGGAAAAAGACACCGACGAGTCGCACTTGGATGAGCCGCCAAAGTCCGCGGATGGTGACACTCACATGCCCCAGGCTAATGCGTCGGGGCCGGGGAGTTCATCGCTGGGGCTACTTGGGTCCGTTGCGGTCAGCCATGGAATTGCGGTGACTCCGTTTAATGAAAATCCACAAACACCGAGAGGGAAGGAAATTGTGGCGCAGCTGGTCTCCTCCAAGTGTAATGGGACGGGTGCTGTTGATCATGTGCTGGAAGAGGCAATCAACGCTTCAGGCATGCAGACCAATCATGTGCAGGTCGCTGCTACTGGACCAAGTTCGCGGGACAGCTCTACGTCGCCCAGGGAAAATGCTGGCCTGCAGAGCGCTGCTGGCCCATGGGCGGCCGTCTGCTCGTCGTCGCCCAGCGCGGTGGGCTCGCCGACGGTTGCTGTTGGGCCACGGGCTGGCAGCTTCTCTCCGGCGACCGTCCCTGGCACTGATGGGCCGCGCGCGGCAACAAGCAGTCCACCGCCCGGGGCGGATGTGCAGCTGCGTGTGCTGCCTGGAGCTGGAGAGGACGCTGGCCCAGCTGGGCAGCGCCAGCCTGCTGCTTCGAAGCCGGACGTGCAGTTTCTGTCTGCTACAACAGCGCGGCAGCCGGACGCTCTGCTGCACGGCAGCCCGGCGACGTCGGTACGTGGTTCGACGCTGGGGATGGGCTCTATTTCACCTTTGCCGTCTCCGGTGCTGACCCCGACGCCGGGTGTGGGCCCTACTTCACCATTGCCTTCCCCGGTGTCGACTCCGACGCCGGGTGTGGGCTCTACTTCACCATTGCCTCCACCGGTGCCGACCCCGTTGAGGAGGAGCGAGAGGCACGTCGTAGCAGTGGATGGCTCATCCGCCACGGACGAGGTCTCCATGACGAGGGCTATGAGGCGCAAGGCGGAGCACAACCTGGATGTCAATGGTATGTCCAAATCCTCAAAGTCGTTCCTTCCTTTTTCAAATTCAAGCATCTCTGATAAATTGAATAGGGTAGGTTTTTCTTTGGGTAATAATACTGCACAAATTGCTATGTCGACTAATGCATTAAGACGATTGGAATATGACCGGTTAACAGTCACTCCAAAAGTCTCGTGCAAGTCGGATACGGCTCACATGGATGAGGAGGAGCTACATGACACAATTGATGTCCAGCTCCTCTCACATCTAGTGGGCGATGTATCGGAG
The DNA here is from genome assembly GCA_947311845.1 of Poa pratensis. NCBI lineage: Eukaryota > Viridiplantae > Streptophyta > Magnoliopsida > Poales > Poaceae > Poa > Poa pratensis. Next base: position 123,938,697 of record CAMZMU010000063.1, on the reverse strand, counting down.
GGTCGCTTAGACGAGGCGGTGTTGAGTTCATTATATGATCTGAAAGCATCTTACCGCAAGTCCAAAGCAGACTCTCATAAGAAAAATAAGAAAACGCCACGGAAAAATGCGAGGTTGTCCACACCCCCAATTGTTTCCCAATGAATGGCATATTCGAGAATAGCAGAGATCTTCGTGACTTAGCTAAACATGCTCGTATTGCTGATTCTATTCGGGATCATCGATTGGACTTTGTGGGGATTTTCGAAACCGGTAAACAGGACTTCTCAGCGAGTCTACTGAACCGCTTGTCGGGTAGAGTAGAGTTCACTTGGAGGTCTCGTCCGCCACGTGGCAGGTCTGGGGGCATTTTATTAAGCGTCAGAACAGAGACCATGGATGTGTTGGCTAGTTCGGAAGGTGACTTTCATATTAAAGTCTACATTCGTAACAAGGCTGACAACTTCACATGGACTCTTGTCGTTGTGTATGGTGCTGCCCAAGACGAGTACAAATCTGCTTTCCTCAGAGAGTTGGTGAACGTGGCAAAAGATAACCCATATCCTATAATTATAGGGGGAGATTTTAATTTGCTAAGGTTCCCACATGAGAAGAGTAGAGGCAGATTCGACAACCGATGACCTCTCTTATTCAATGCTGTTATTGACAGTCTTAGTCTAAGAGAAGTTTCGATGATTGGGAGGCAATACACTTGGGCTAATAGCCTCCCAGAGCCAACATACGAGAAGCTGGACCGTGTATTGATGGATTCGGATTGGGAAATTAAATACCCAATGGTCTCAGTACGGGTCCTCGAACGTATAGAGCCATTGTCGGATCATGCACCCATACTTCTAACCACCGGAAAACCTAATCCATCGTGTAAACGCCAATTCAAATTTGAATTGGGTTGGTTACATAGGGACGGGTTTTTCGAAATGGTTAAAAGGGTGTGGGAAAGACCGGTACCTGGTCTAACGCCAATCCAAAGGTGGAATAACAAAATACGCGCATTGCGCAAACACATGATTGGTTGGGCGAGACATATGGTAGGTCAACTAAAAAATGAGAAGCTTCGGTTGTCATCTATTATTGATGAATTAGAGGCTTTTGCGGAAATTAGACCTCTATCAACGCAAGAGATCGATCTAAAAAATCGTTCTAATGCCGAGATGACGGGTCTTCTTCGTGAAGAGGAGATCAAATGGTACCAACGATCAAAGGCCCAATTTATTCTGGAAGGGGACTCGAATACGAGATACTTTCATAGTCTTGCTAATGGCAGACATAGAAAGAAACTCATTCATTCCCTCAACCAGGAGGAGGGTACGTACGATTGAAGGCCATGAGCAATTGAAATCCTATATCACGAAGTACTACAAAAATCTGTTTGGTGAGCCGGATGCGGATAATTTCTCGCTTGACGAATCCCAAACAAATGATATTCCACAAGTTTCCGATCAGGAAAACGCCCATTTGACAGCTCCTTACTCTGTGGAGGAGGTGAAGAAGGCGGTATTCCAAATGGAACACAACAAAGCACCGGGTCCGGATGGTTTTCCCACTGAGTTTTATCAAACTTTTTGGGACATAATCCAATCGGACTTGCTCGAGTTGTTTAATGCTTTACATGCTGGACAACTCGAGCTATTTCGCCTAAATTTCAGTGAGATAATTGTGTTGCCTAAGGTGAATGGAGCAGAAAGGATCCAACAATATAGACCTATCTGTCTTCTTAACGTTAGCTTCAAAATCTTCACTAAAACCGCTACTATTAGGCTTAATTCGGTGGCCGATCACGTTGTGAGACCCACTCAGACGGCTTTTATGCAAGGTCGCAATATCCTTAACGGAGTTGTGATTTTACATGAAACAGTTCATGAGATGCATCAGAAAAAACTAAATGGAGTTATCCTAAAAATAGACTTTGAAAAGGCTTATGATAAAGTCAAATGGTCTTTCCTGCAACAGACACTCAGAATGAAAGGTTTTTCAGCTGAGTGGCGCGCAATGATACATAATTTCGTTTCCGGAGGAAGTGTTGCCATCAAAGTTAATGACGATGTTGGTAGATACTTCCAGACGAAAAAGGGATTACGGCAAGGCGATCCATTATCACCTATATTGTTTAATATAGTTGCTGATATGTTAGCCATAATCATTGAGCGGGCGAAATCCGATGGGCAAATTGCTAGAGTGGTACCGCACCTAGTGGATGGCGGATTATCCATTCTACAATACGCTGACGATACAATTCTTTTTATGGAACATGACATGGAAAAGGCAAGAAATCTGAAATTAATATTATCAGCGTTCGAGCAACTTTTCGGTCTAAAAATTAATTTCCATAAAAGTGAAGTGTTTTGTTTTGGCGACGCTCAAGAGGAGGCTACCCAATATGCTGAGTTATTCGGCTGTGTGCTTGGTCAGTTTCCAATTAACTATCTTGGCATCCCAATTCACTTTAGGAGGCTAACGATAGCTCAATGGAAGCATGATGAGGAGAGACTACAAAAGAGGTTGAGTAGCTGGAAAGGAAAATTATTGTCCTTAGGTGGGAGGTTGGTGCTCATAAATTCAGTCCTAACTAATATGGTGCTGTATATGATATCCTTCTTCCAATTACCAAAGGGAGTCTTACATCGATTGGATTACTTTCGATCCAGATTCTTTTGGCAAGGGGATAATGAAAAAAAGAAATATCGGCTGGTAAAATGGGATGTAGTGTGCCGACCTAAGGACCATGGCGGTCTTGGGATTCATGACCTTCAGGTCAAGAATAGAGCCCTCCATGGTAAATGGTTGTTTAAGCTTTTGACCGAAGATGGGGTGTGGCAAACTCTTCTTAGGAGGAAATATATAGGTTCAAGTGCGTTGTCACAGGTTTCATGGAAATCAGGTGATTCACATTTAAGTTCCTAAAACTTGTGTGTTCTCCTTGGTGAGAGGGGGGAGTATAGAAAATAGAGATGGCTCTCCTCTCCCACCTCCCAACCCTCCCACCGCTCCCACCCCCAACTCCGGCCCTCCACCATGTCAATGGCGTCTAGATCTTGGTGCCATGGACGCGTTACTCCACTGGGACTTCTCCCCAGGCCTCGCTGTGGAGGCACAGGTGCGTGCACGATTCGGATCTTCGGTTTCTTTCTCCCCCTCAGTTTCTTCCAAGGAGTTCTTCCTAGTTGTGGCTTTTTCTTCGGCTTCTTTCATTCTCACGGAAGAATCCGTGGCTCTGGCTCTCCAAAGTTGCATTGGTGGGAATCATTCGGATTTCAATGTTTCAAAACTCTCTGATCGCCGGTTCAGATTTTCGGTGGCATCCAACAGAGTGGGTCACTTTATTTATGGTTTACGTGATAGAGTTTGGCCAGATTTTGTTTGCCACTTTACCTTGTTCAGAGGAGATCACATGTCTTTGAGGAAAAATATTTCTGCCGATCCTGTTTGGAGTTCTAATGAGGAAATTTTAGAGGTCTCTCATCGATCTGCTACTAGTTTCAGACCAAACCTGCACTTTCTTAAAGTGAGTGCTCAGAGCGATAACTCCTCTAGAGATGTTCTGGCCAAATTTAATATTGGCGTCCCGGGAATTCATGATCGGCAAACGAATTCAGTGATTAAATTTGGATCTTTTGATCAGTCCGTATCTGAACCTGAAGCTGTGTTTTCTGAAAAGAGTTTGATCAAATTTGGAAGCTTTTCCGAGCCGGTTATTCTGGAAGATAAGGTCATTCAAAATCGCACTTTTGTTGGGAACGGTTTCTATGAGAAATTATGTGCTCATCTGCTTAAACTGACGTTGGAGACTATAGAGGATTTGCGGTTTGCTCGCTATCCAGATGCGGTAATCAAGGAAACTCTCCAGCTGCCTATTATTCCGCCCAAGGATATAGTTTTTAAATTTCTGGGCCGATGTGCTCGTTGCAGCCTCTCAGATCATTTGGTTGAATCTTGCCCTGGAGTTTGCCCTCACTGCCAGATTCTGGGCCGAAAATGCCACGCTTGCAACATGACAAGTTTCTGCTCAAAATGCTTGGGTTATGGTCATTTAGCTCCTAAATGTTCTATTGGGCTTCGATGCCGAAACTGCCGGAAACTGGGGCATTTAGCCCGTTCATGTTGGGGCCCTTCAAAGGCTATCTGGAAGCCCAAGCCAAGATACGTAGAACGGGCGAGAAGGTTTTGGAAGGTTAAGGAAAAAAAGGAGACAATCACTGGTCCGTCTCTGATAGATGGTGTCACACCTGAAGGTAACGTGCAAGCTGATGGTCCCACAGCTTGGAATGAGGAAAGTGAAATTACAGAAAGGGCAGCTGAGAACCTTATGCATGGCATTGTGGCAGGAGATGTGGGTTTTGTTCGAGCTGGAGGAGCACAGATCAACCTCATGATCCCTCTTCCCATCGAGGTTTATCATGTTCTTGCCTCTATTTACTGGAATGTGCACACTCCTCGGCTGACTGAATATACTGATGGTGAAACTCTTTGTGCTCCATATCTTTGTTCAATGGTTATTCATCTTCCATCTGCAGTTAAGCTTGGACTTCTCGCTTTGGCTATGTTGCCCACCTTTTCCTATCTGCCTATGTCTTTTAAGTTGCCAGTCTACATGGATGCATCAGTTCAGAATCAGTTTCATCCCTTAGCTCTGATAGTGAATGCAAACCAGGAGATTCCAAGCCATGGTAATAATCTTATATTGATGGACAATGACCATAACCAGCCTACGGAGGTAGCTGCTGCAAGTGACATGCCTCTGAACTCAGATTCCATGGAAACGGATAGCTTTCAGTTTTCGAAGGCAACTGCTGCAAGTGACAGCTCTGTGAACAGGGATGTTTCTTTGCAAGTAATTTCAGATATTACTAGTAGGAAGAAGAAAAGGAAAGGGAAAGATGCAGTGCCAGAAGTAGCTTCTGCTGTTCGTCGTGGTCTGCGCAGTGATAAATCTGGCTTTGTGCATTCAGAAATTCCAGCAGGGGGATCTAAGAGGAAGAAGTCGACAGTGAAGCTGGCTCCAGCACCACCTGTGCTTCAGATGGCTGCTATGCAGAAGATTGGAGTGGACTGCGGTGTGCCAATCTCTGAGCTCACCGAAGAGAAGCTTCTGAAGCCAAAGAAAAAGAACTAGTTTTATCAGTTATCCTTTTATATTTGGCTATGTCGTCTTACTTATCTGCTGCAAGGGTTTGGAATATTTTATGCTGGAACATCAGGGGTTTGAATGATGAAGATAAATGGGCTCCCCTTAGAACAAAAATTGAAGAAAGCAATGCTAGTATTATCTGTCTTCAGGAAACTAAAAAAGCTTCTTTCGATAATTCTTTCATAAGAAAATTTGCACCCAAACGATTTGACAGATTTGTGTGTGTTCCTTCTGTTGGTGCTTCAGGAGGCTTGCTAGTTTTGTGGAACAGTTCAATTTTTTCTGGGAGTCTCATGTTTATGGAAAGCTTTGGAGTAATCATTAATTTCACTTCCACTATGTCAAATGACACTTGGAACCTGGTAAATGTATATGGGCCGTGTGTTGAACCGAAGCGATCTCAATTCGTTAACTGGCTGAATGACTTGGACATTCAACATGATGAACACTGGGTCCTTCTCGGTGATTTCAATTTTTATAGATCAGTCGAAAGCAGAAATAGGCAAGGAGCTAACATGCAAGATATTTCTACTTTTAATGAAATTATAAGCAATTTGGGTCTGGTTGAATTACCAATAAAAGGAAGAAGCTATACATGGAGTAATATGCAGAAGGATCCGTTACTTGTTCAGCTGGATTGGTTTTTCACAACAGCTAACTGGACAATAAAATACCCAAATACAGTGGTAAATCCTCTAGCTCGACCTGTATCGGATCATATACCATGTGTGGTGAGTATTGGCTCCAAAATTCCTAAAGCTTCAGTTTTCAGGTTCGAAAACTTTTGGATTAGACAGCCGGGTTTTTTTGAGACAGTGGAAAATGTTTGGGCAACAGAAATCTTTGGTAATTCGGCTAAAGTTCTCACTGCTAAGCTAAAAATTCTGAGAAAAGCTCTTAAGCGATGGGATGGAAATATTTCCAATCTTGACTCCATGCTAGCTAATTGTGACAGTACTATTGCCATGTTAGATGAATATGAAGACAGCAGGCCGCTTCACATCTCTGAATGGAATTTCAGGCTAATCATAAAGCAAAGGTTTTTGCACCTCACTAATTGTAAGAGAGATCTCTGGAAAAATCGATGCACTATTCGGTGGGCTAAACTTGGAGATGAAAACACATCCTTTTTTCACTCCATGGCGACAGTGAGGTACAGGCAGAATTCTATTGCCAAGTTTATCATGCCTGATGGTAGGGAGATCAGTAATCATGAAGAAAAGGCTGCTGTGCTTTGGGGTGCTTTCAAAGAAAGATTAGGTCAGTCCACACCAATCTGTTTTCCTCAAGCTCTTGAAAGGTTGATAGTTCCTGTTCCAGGTTTGCAAGATCTATCAGTACCTTTCTCCACAGATGAAATAGATGAGGTTGTGAAGCACATCCACACTGATAAAGCGCCGGGCCCGGATGGATTTAATGGCATGTTCTTTAAGAAATGCTGGCACATAATAAAGAATGATGTTTATAATCTATGCAAAGATTTCCAGCAAGGACATATTGACCTCACAAATATAAATGACTCCCTAATCACTCTGATCCCGAAGAAATCAGGTCCTGAAACTCCAAATGATTATAGACCAATATCCCTTTTAAACTCATGTTTAAAGCTAATCACGAAGCTACTTGCCAATAGACTTCAAGAAGTAATTTTGAAGGGAGTACATAGAAATCAGTACGGGTTCTTAAAGAATAGAAATATTCAAGATTGCCTCGCCTGGGCCTTTGAGTATTTACATCAGTGCAAGCAATCGGGCAAGCATATTGTGGTGTTGAAAATTGATTTTCAAAAAGCTTTTGATATGATGGAACATGCAGCCATTCTGAAAATTCTTAAGCTCAAGGGTTATGATGAGGTTTGGATTAAATGGATAGCAAATGTCATGGCCACGGGGACCTCTTCTATTTTGTTAAATGGAGTTCCGGGAAAAAAATTTGCTTGCAAACGAGGCGTTCGACAGGGTGATCCTCTATCTCCACTTCTTTTCGTCGAAACGGCTGATCTACTACAAACAATGATTAATTATCACTTTCATCGGGATTCACTGGCTGCACCAATACCAATTCCAAACCATGAATTTCCTGTAATTCAATATGCAGATGATACTTTAATTGTTATGGAGGCTTGTCCAACTCAAATCAATCTGATGAAAACGATTATAGATGAATTTGCTGCTGCTACAGGCCTTAAAGTAAATTATGCTAAGTCGTCTGGTTCCAATCAATTGTTGTGAAGATGAGACTGCTCAGTTGGCAACTGTGCTTGGCTGTCAGATTGGTACCATGCCGTTTACATACCTTGGCCTTCCTTTAGGAACTACGAGGCCAACGATTCAAGACCTCTCCCCCTTGGCAGACAACATTGAGAGGAGGCTGAATGCAGTTTCTCGCTTTCTCACATATGCAGGGAGGCTCACTTATATTGATTCAGTACTTTCGGCACTGCCGACTTTTTATATGTGCTCCCTCAAGATTCAGAAAACAATGATCAAAACAATTGATAGGGGAAGAAGACACTGCTTATGGGCTAAGACTGATGACGACATGACTGTTACTTGCAACTCGCTGGCTGCCTGGGAAAAAGTTTGCAAACCAAAGGATGTAGGTGGGCTCGGAGTGATAAATCTTGAAATTCAGAATGATGCACTTCTTTTAAAGCATCTTCATAAGTTCATGAACAAGGAGAAAATACCGTGGGTTGAGTTAGTATGGCACTGCTACTACCAAAATAATCTCCCCCAAGCTTCTGTCCGGGTGGGATCCTTCTGGTGGAAGGATATCTCGGCCTTGTTCTGGCAATATAGAGGCATCACTAGTTGCACTCCAACGAATGGTTCATCAGTTCTAATGTGGAAGGATAAATGGTCAGGGAATTCTCCTCTTGCTCAAGAATTTGAAAGGCTGTTTAGCTTTGCTGTAGATCCAGACCTATCTCTTCAGAAGGCGCTCTCTACCACACATCTTCCAAGCTTATTCATATTACCACTATCGCTGCAAGCTCATGGTGAAATGCAACATGTCCGAGGGCTACTTGATGAACTAAAACTAGAACTACCATCACGGGACGGTAATGATCAGTGGATATATCAGTTTAACTCTGGAAATTATTCTTCTGCTAGCTTTTACAAGCTAATGTTCCAAGGTCTGCAATCCCATCAGTTATACAAGAAACTGTGGAAATGTAAATGTTTGCCCAAACAGAAGATTTTTACATGGCTCATGCTTTTGGATCGACTAAATACGAGGGACTTGATGACACGCAAACACTGGCAACTCGATACAAGTATGGAGTGTGTCTTATGTAATCTGCACGATGATGAGACTAGGGATCATCTGTTTTTTGAATGCCCCTTTGCTCAGGCTTGCTGGTTATTCCTCAAGTTTAACTGGATACAGAGAGATACTCTGCTTGACTCGATTATGGAGACCAGACAAGCATTCACAGGTTCTAACTTTCTAGAAGTGGCAATAGCAGCGGCTTGGAATATATGGAAGTGCAGAAATGACCTCATTTTCGAACAACAAAGGCCATCTTTCAGAAAGTGGAAAGCTTTGTTCTTAAAGGACATCAATCTGATATCTCACAGACTTAAACCCACAAAGAAGCAAGCTCTGTTCTCTTGGATTCAAACTTTATAAGCGTCGATACCTTCGTATAGTTTTTTCTTTACCTTTTTGACCGTATTTTTCTTTCCTTTCTGTAATTTGGGTTGATCCTCTCAACCTTTTTATGTAACTTGTTATTCTTTTTATATAAAATTTATACCGTGGGGGTTTCCCTCACGGTTTTACGGTCAAAAAAAAAAAAAAGGTGATTCACATTTTTGGGCCGGCCTAATGGCGACGAAGAAATTCTTCTTCCCATATGGTTCTTTCTCCATTAAGGATGGGTCGGAGATAAGGTTTTGGGAGGATACATGGTTGGGTACTACCCCACTCCGAGAACAATATCCAGCGTTATATGGTATAGTCCAAGGACGTCACAAGAGTGACACGCTTGCTTAAGTGTTGGTTAATAACCATCCAATAGTGACGTTCCGTAGAGATCTTGTTGGTCCTAGGCTGGCAGCTTGGCACGAGTTGCTACAACGACTAGCTACTGTCAATTTGACACAAGGGGCCGATAAGTTTCGGTGGAATTTACGCACTTGCGGTAAATTCTCTGTGGACTCCATGTATACAACACTCATCCAACCAGATGTGCCGGTAGACAATAATAAGAAAATCTGGAAGATGAAAATTTCACTCAAAAACACTCAAAAACAAAGTTTTTGCGTGGTATCTTCGTCGAGGAGTTATTCTTACAAAAGACAACCTTGCGAAATGCAATTGGCATGGAAGTAGACAGTGTGTCTTCTGTCATAAAGACGAGACGATCAAGCACCTATTCTTCGAGTGCAAATTGGCTAGTTCTATATGGTCCATCATCCAGATAGGTTCTACTATTTACCCACCTAAAACATTGCTAATATTTTTGGCAATTGGCTGAATGGAGTGGATAATAGGTTCAAACAACTTATTAGGGTGGCAGCGCTTGCCGTAATATGGTCGCTTTGACTATGTAGAAATGACAAGGTTTTTAATGATAAAAAAATCCTCTCTTATGCAGGTTATCTTCAGGACTACTGCTACACTCCGTTCGTGGTCTCAGTTGCAACGTGTGGTGCATCGAGACCTGTTTATGGAGGTCTGTACAAGACTGGAGAATACGGCGAGAGACTTTTATCCCGACATGGATGGCAGCATAATTTGCGGATCGGCCCTCCATCACCATAGGCGTTTTTACAATTTCTCATTTTGATATGTAATTCGCCTTTTTATTTTTCATACTTCAGACATGTTGCGGCTGTGTGCATCTTAGTTATGCAGAGGCTGGATGTAATGCTTAAACCTTTTAAGTAATAAAACTCTCTTTATCTAAAAAACAAAAAAGGCATTTAAGCTGTACCGTGGTGAATTGATGGAGGTCAAGTACAGAAGGATCCCCATGCTGTCTGCTGTACACCACCTGCACCGTCTTACTTCTGATGTTGACGTAGAATATATGGTACCAGTCATAGTCTCCATCGATCAAGAAGACGGAGTCTGCATGATCGCCACACTTGAAGAGTCGCAGAAGATCATATTGAGCGTCAGGCACCTCCATAAGATTTGCATCTTCATCGTCTGGCTGCCCAATTTTCTGAGCCAGATGGCCAAATGCCTGGGGGAGGGAAACTCTATCATCTAACAGCCAGGTGCCGACATCGTCATCAGTCGCACCAAGTCCACTCCTCATTGCCCAAACCGATAGAACATGACCATAGAGTTGGATGAAGTAGACCCCAAGCTCCTGTCCTCTTGACATCACATGTTTGTCGATTATTGATGCATGTAAAATGCATACATGAACTTTGCACTTTAATTGCTTATATTCCAATCATATTTGCATCATATAAGGGTTATATCAATGTTTTATCATGATTTTGGAATATCTCATGATTTCCTATTTTTATGGAATTAACCCTGCACAGGCAGAAAACCCCGTTTTCTTATTTTAATGTTTCAGGGACCCAAACGTCAACGAAATCACCTGGAAATTTACGGGCGTCAATATTTGGAAGGAAGAAGACCTGTGGGCGAAGGAAGCGAACAAACGGAGGTCCGAGGACCAAACGGGGTGGCCCACGCGGCCAGGTACTGTGGCCGCGTGGGGCCCACCCGTTTGGCCCTCGTGGCTCCGTTGCCGTCGATCTTCGCTCCACCGACATAGTCTTGACCTAAAAACGCCTATAAAAAAGGTCCCCGACGTTCTCTGGAAGGAGCGCCGCACAAACACAGAAACACCGAAACGGAGATCAGGAGCTGCAGATTGGAGGGGGAAAACTCCGGCGGGGCGCTGCCGGCGTGGTCTCCATCTTCTCCATCGACTTCTCCACCGTCTCCATGATGAAGAGGGAGTAGTCCACCTCTGGACTATGGGTTTGTGGAAGTAACTTATGTATCTCTCCTCTCTTGAGCTTCACTAATTAGCACCGTATGAGCTGCTGAACATGATTACGGTCACCGTTGTAATACCTTTGTGGTGGATCTTTATGAGTTAATATATGTTTGAGATTGCAATGTTTGTTTCAGTTATGAGTATAGATGCATATTATGTACCCCGTTCTTGTCTACTTGTTTTGATCAAGCATGTTTATGAGAGCGTGTGTGGGGGAACGTGTGCATTAGTTGGAGTAACGGGGGGTGGCTAGTGCAGTGAACGTGAGAGAAAGTTCTGCGATCCACTTTGGTATCTTTACCTTACTTTGTTACCTCACTAGGGATAAACTAAAATACCATGCTACCGGGGATGTGGGCGTGACCATTGCCACTACTCCATGACTAGATCTAGCATGTTCTTATTTTCACTTCATGTCATGATACTTAATGCTATACTCTGAGTTATCTTAATTACTGAGGTGTTATGATTTAGTTCGCATCTTGGTGGAGTATAAGAGAGGTTAATAACCAAAAGATCTCTATGTTAGGACGTGATGCCCATATATCTAAGTAACTTGTTATCAAACCCTGTGTTGCAATCTCATATGTTAACTGTGTGTGTTCCATTGTCTACCACTTTATAAAGAGAGAGTGCATTTGTGAAACCATGAACCCCAGTCCATTTTTAATCATAAGAAACACCTTTCCAACACCATATACCACTTTTCTATTTTCAGCCATCATTAAATCCGAAAATACAAAAATACTTTTCATCTTGCATACATCATTCAAAAACCCAAAAATATCATTTATCATTGCATCCACCATCATTGCATATTTATTTCTTGTTTGCATTGCATAACTATCCTGATATCATTCTTACACCTTGTGCTTGACAACCACAGGTGAGGTTGAGGACCAAAACATCTAACCTTGTTTTGTAGGTAACCAAAAGAAGGATAAGAAGATAAATCTACCACTTCAGATTCCCCGAGAGTTCGATATTAAACCCTCGAGTCACCCCTCGTGGGGAAAACTGTCTTCCACTTACTATACACTCTGCACTTGGAGTCTCAACCTAATCCCGTTTATTTTGCAGGTATCAAGCCTTGCTCTTCGGGACCATCAAGACGTTTTCTGGCGCCGTTGCCGGGGAATCGTAGCTGAGAGATTTATCCAAGGGTGTGCATCATCGCATTCATCTCACAACAAAGTCAACGTCACCAACTTGTGCTAACACCTAAGCTTGGGGAGGTTGCACCTACGTGAGCACCATCTTATCCATCTTTACTTACAAAGCAATTTATTTGTTTTGTTAGTGTCATTGCATATCATATCATATTTATTTCAGTTTTGCATAAAAAATCAAAAATACCAAAAAAAACTTGCTATAATGGAAAAAAGAACCTTTGGCCATTTAGTGTTAGGAACTTTCCTCAAGATATGAATATTCCAGTTGAGAATTTGAGGTAGATCCTAATGTCACTAAAATGATTTATGAACACCGTTTTTCTGGGAAACCGAAAGAAAATGCTCTACTCCATCTTAACAAATTTAATGAAAGATGCAAAGTGTTAAACTTGACTCATGCCAATGCTAATGTGATCAAAGTAAAGCTTTTTCCTTAGCTGGAAAAGCTTTAGATTGGATATTAAAATGGCCACCTAAAATTTTAGCAATTGGTTTAACCTAAAAGCTTCATTCATTGAAAGGTTTTGTTTTTCAGAAATGGTTTACAATATTAGACAAATAGTTATCACCTTTAAACAAAAAGAGGATGAACCTATGGTAAAAGCATGGGAAAGGTTTAGAGGTATAGCTTATGGAATGGAACATGGCATGAGAGATTGGATGCTCATGCATATATTTTATAGAGGATTGTCTGAAACCTCTAAACTCTTTTTGGATAAGGAATGTAAGGGTTCTTTCATAAATGTTACTATTGCTGATGCTTACATTCTACTTGATGGCTTGCTTTTGGAAGTGAAAATTAAAGAAAGTTTAGAAAAAGCCCAAGTACCTGAAGATGTCTTTGATGACCGTTATGAAATATTCAACCTATACAATAGGGAAAAGAAAGTTGAGGAAGTTAAAATGCTTAATGAAGTCAAGGATCCTTTGCTTGACTTAGAAAATTGTAGCTTGCATGAATTAATATCTATCTTACAAAAATTTGCAAGTGATCCTTCCATCAACACTAACCAAGCAGGTTTTGGTTCTTATATTGCTAATCATGTCTTGAAAGAAAAGATTGCTAGGTACAACCAAGAGGCTATGATACCACCTAAGCTTGGGGATATGTGGATACCTAAGGTACTAGTAACTATTGGAAAAGAGACACACCATGCCATACTTGATCTAGGATCTAGTGTCTCTGTTTTATCTAAAGAACTATATGAAGTGCTTGAATTGAAAAATCTTGAAAAATGCTCTATTGAACTAGCACTTGCTGATGACTCTATTAAACATGCTTTGGGAAAAGTAAGTGATGTTATGGTAGAGTTACATATGACTTTTGTGCCTGTGGATTTTCTAATCATGGATATGGGGAATAAAACCTCTAGTCCTATTATTCTTGGAAGACCTTTTCTTCGTACCACAGGTGCTATCATTGATTCAAAGGGAATGTAAAGTTTCAGTTTCCACACAAGAAGTGCATGGAACACTTTCCAAGGAAGAGGGAACCACCAAAGTTCAAGCTCCCTCATGAGCTTCGTCCACAATAAAACAACAAGTAAGAAGCCTAGCTATATGGCTATAAAGAAAGCGCTTTGCGGGAGGCAACCCGGTTATTTTTGTGTGTGATTTTTCTTTGTGTCCTCTTGCTGTAACAAGAGATTTTGTGTCTAGTTAGGTTCTGGAGTTTTTAATAAAGTGCCAAGTTTTACCCTTTTTGGTTTGAAAAAGTTGCTTATAGCGTTCGGAGATTTTATTCCTGCACGAATCAGTGCACGGTATGATTTTTAATTCTTATTCTGTAACTCCGAATGAGCTCATATTTGAACTGTAGTTGCAACTTTTCATCCTCTGTATGCATGAATTTTTTCGGAATTTTTCGAGAAAGTTTGGTAGGGTAGAAAAATACGTTTTGCTGCTGCTGTTTTTCTGGACAGATTCTGTCCCATTTTGTTTGATGCATGCTTTGAGCTTTTAAGTTGAATCTTTTTGATCCAATTGAGTTTATGAGTAGGCATACAACATTATACACTTTCTGGACATTCATATGAATTTTTGTTCAAGGATTATATGCAGCAAGGAACCTATTTGTTTATCACTATTAATGCACCCCACAGAAAAGAGATGGGAGAAACGGTGTTTTGAAGTTTTTTCACAGGGATTGGAGGAGATGCACCAAGAGCTATCCAAGGATGGTGAAGACCATAAGCTTGGGGATGTGAAGACAACCCCGCTGGACCTACACACTCTCGGTTTGCACACGTCCAACTTCTGTTTTTCGATCGAAACACTTTATCGCATAAACTTGGAGCGTCGTTTTTTGTTTTTGTTTGAGTCTTGAGAGACCACCACACTATCAATTATATATGAGAGAGCTACTGGAAATATGGGTTGAAATATGTTGGATGCTTTTATAAGATTGGGAAAAGGGATGTTTGACTTGATTTTTAATGATACATATAGTTGCATGATTCATGAGCTTGTTTATGAGTAATAGTTTGCAAATTCTTTTTGTAGAGCTATCACTTATTCATGTTTTGGTGCTGATTGTTATTTCACTTGGTTTAACATGGATTAGTTAGTTCTATGGACACTCATGCATGCATCTAGATGGTCAACTTTCTCCCTTTTGCTAGCCCAAAAACTCCAACAAGCAAAAACTTGTTTCCAACACCTTCAACCAAAGTTATTCCAGTGAGTCCACCATATCTACCTATTGGCTTTATGCTATTCCGAGTATGTTTAACATGTTGTTTGTGTTATCTTACCTCTGAATGAAAATGTTTATGTTATTGATTGCAATGGAAAAAATTGGTTATATAGCTCTCACGAACTTGATGCACAATGTTCTTTTATTTGCATAATAAAACTTGACCCATTGTGATTAAGATTATGATGTTTGTGGCTTGATGAATGTTTTGGGTTGGAAGTTAGCCCATATGTGCTGTCACATGGCAAGCTTTCAACACGCTCTTCATCTCATTTAGTTGATATCATGTGCTTTTGTCTATGGATGCTTATCATGTTGAAATAAATGTGGAAATAAGTGAGTTTAAATGAGTTTGTGTAAATGGTTAGAGAGACGCCTGGGCCGCTAATCTAAGCCATGCATCATTCATGGTGGAAATTTACTTACATACTATGGTGAACCTTCTGTGATACACCTTGCAATAAAAAACTATTCCAAATGGTAAATAAAAAGGGTGTTGAGATTGTTCATTTTGTTTGTTTGTCTTGTCATTTTGATATGGGCTTGTTCCATATCTTGGGACAAGAGGTACCCCAGTTGACGCTCTTGATGATACTATTATGCTTACAATGATATTTAATTGAACTTGCTTTGTTTCCCAAGTTGAGTAACACATGGTGTAAGTACTTGTATTCAAGGGGCATGAGACATTCAACCCATTCTTTATCAAGCACACTACTCATATTTGCTTTCACTTTAACCTTAATCATTCAAGATGCTATGATAGGGGCAATGAGAGCTTGACACTGATACCCAATGAGCAAGTCTTGATGACTGCACAAATAAACGGGATTAGGTTGAGACTCCAAGTGCAGAGTGTATAGTAAGTGGAAGAGAGTTTTCCCATGAGGGGTGACTCGAGGGTTTAATATCGAACTCTCGGGGAATCTGCAGTGGTAGATTTATCTTCTTTTCCTTCTTTTGGTTACCTACAAAACAAGGTTAGATGTTTTGGTCCTCAACCTCACCTGTGGTTGTCAAGCACAAGGTGTAAGAATGATATCAGGATAGTTATGCAATGCAAACAAGAAATAAATATGCAATGATGGTGGATGCAATGGTAAATGATATTTTTGGGTTTTTGAATGATGTATGCAAGATGAAAAGTATTTTTGTATTTTCAGATTTAATGATGGCTGAAAATAGAAAAGTGGTATATGGTGTTGGAAAGGTGTTTCTTATGATTAATGATGACTGTTGGAAAGAACATGCTAGATCTAGTCATGGAGTTGGAAAGGTGTTTCATATACCACTCCGTGACCATTGCCACTACACCTTTCCAACAGTCATCATTAATCATAAGAAACACCTTTCCAACACCATATACCACTTTTCTATTTTCAGCCATCATTAAATCCGAAAATACAAAAATACTTTTCATCTTGCATACATCATTTAAAAACCCAAAAATATCATTTACCATTGCATCCACCATCATTGCATATTTATTTCTTGTTTGCATTGCATAACTATCCTGATATCATTCTTACACCTTGTGCTTGACAACCACAGGTGAGGTTGAGGACCAAAACATCTAACCTTGTTTTGTAGGTAACCAAAAGAAGGATAAGAAGATAAATCTACCACTTTAGATTCCCCGAGAGTTCGATATTAAACCCTCGAGTCACCCCTCGTGGGGAAAACTGTCTTCCACTTACTATACACTCTGCACTTGGAGTCTCAACCTAATACCGTTTAATTGTGCAGGCATCAAGACTTGCTCTTCGGGATCATCAATTATCTCGTCGTTGAACAAAGCCACGAAATCAGTTTCAGTTGGAGGTTCGACCCTGCGAAATCTCATGTTGATTGTTGAGTTGCAGCAAGCAAAGCTGAATTCAAGGACAGACCCATTGGAGGATAGCACATAGACCTCCCTGTTCTGTGTGCACCTATCAAGACGAATGCCACCGGTAACACCTAGAGCACATGCGATCCGACCGTATAGATGATGAGGGGGAGAACACCAAGGACGTGCCCAAGAGAAGCACAAATGTTTCATTCCAGCAGTCATCCGGCAGGTACCAAACTGACTCGTCGTCGAGTAAAATCAGTCGCATTGTCCAAAGCTGTCGCATAGGGCCGGTCCTAGCATTATTAGGCTCTGAGGCAAAATGGAACTAACAATATTTTTTTATACTAAACTTTTATACTTCAAGCTCATTCGCAACATGCAATTGACTTACCGAGTTTAATTGTCATATTATTGATTTGACATAGTTAACCACATAATAAAATTACTAAATATTAGATAAATATTTTTTTTATACATTTGTAATGTATATGGATGAAAAATACACTTGCATTGGTCTATATTAAAAACCAACTTTGTTAAATTATGTGATTCATATTTTTTACAATTACATATTATTATACATATTTACAATTGAGATTTCTAAATCATATGGTCTAAACAATATATATTTACAGATGTTTTAATATATAAGCAGTTAAGCATATATACATGTAGAAACTTCTACAACATAAATTCCACTTTTAGAAAGATTATCGGGTTTTTTGTTTGTGAAATGTGTCTCATGAGTTATTATGAATTCCAAATAAATTGACAACGTGTGTATGCTCTGTGCTTGGCATTGAACTAGCATGGCTAGTCGTTGACTAATGAGCTACGCCTTTTTTTTTTTGCATCAATGTGATTTTATTATTCGACCATGCTAATAACGGCACGTGTCTCAGATTAGTTTTTCGTGGGCACAATCAATATATGGTAATTGAGCAATGCCTTTTCTAGCTACTCCTTTTACTGTCGGTTAGTATAAATGAGATCTACCTGTTAAATATATTGTGCATTGTGAACCTTTTATCTTTTATCTAGTAGAAGTAAAGTAGTTTGTGAGGATAGATTTGTCGCGCTAGTACTTTTGCGGTCGCTACAAGAATGGCGATGAGGTGCGCCGGCTCTGGGACACATAGCCTATCTCTGCAGACCTTAGTGTTGCTTGTTTTAACCTAAAGGTCTCCTGATTTTTTTTCCTTAGCACATGTTACAGCAGTTAGAATCGATTCTAGCTAGGGTTTCTTAGCCATGTAAACGTGATAAATATGACGATCCCAGATGCTCACATGATATTTATGTCTATCTCCTAGATTGTCCCAAAAATGGCTCATTTGAGATGTACTAACTCCGTTCCAACGTATAAGACGTTTTGGTAGGTCAGTTTAGCCTACCAACACGTTTTACATTTTCGAACACACGTAATAATAACCTAAATACCCAATTTATTGTCTTGTCCCAAACAGGAGTGGCACAATTACGGGCTTCTTTGAATAGTTGCATTATCATTTTACATGGCGGCAGTCGTATCATGTGCGCTTGCATGGATGGAATCCAGGCTAAAGTTTGTTTGGTGACGTCGTTTGGAATGTTTATCTATCAACCATAGTCGTCCATGGTCTTTTCTTGAGTGGCGTGTGTTTCAGCCTAGTCTTAGGCTTGTACACATGTAATTATTTTCTTTCTATCAGTGCAACGAGGCACATGATTTGCGTTTTTCTTTAAGAAAATTAAGAGCTTTGGGGATGTACTCATACAGATGACCGCAAATTTAAAAAGAATAGAAGATGAAATGGATTTATGTATCTAACGAATTTGGGTATCGGTTTGGTCGTCTGTTCACTAGAAGAGACTATGCAATTATGTTGTAGCTTGACGTGTTTTTGGCATCATATCGCGTGACTTTTGCAATGACTTGTACAAATTGGATGGCGTGAGTCTTGAGAGGCATAACTTGGGTGGAGATATGGAAGATCAAATATAAGACATGGATGGATTTTGTCCAATGTGTCCGATGATGCACGAAGCAAATCCTAGAAATTTGTAGTTTTTTTTTTTTTTGAAACGGGGCAAAAGAGTTTTTACCATGTTTGCAGGAAAAGTTTTTCCCAAAAGGTTTAAAACATATATAAGCACATCAATAAATTAGAAACTGAATCGAGCACCATCGATCATGAGATAAAAGCATTATTGCATACAGTATATATATATCCATCCACGCATATAAGAGTTATCTGTTCTCTAACCCTGTACTTACCTAGCAAATATCTAACTACATATCATGGTGAGCCGGAAGCAAATCCTTCATACAGGGAGTGTAGATGAACGACTCAAACACAGGTGCCCAGGGAGGGATACTACTTAGGCTAAATCGCGGGAAAAGTGACCCCAAATACGCTGTTTCGGCCAAGACTCGTGGATGTATTTTGTCCAACTAGATTCGAACGGCGCGGCCCGCCGCGCACCGCTTGTTTCTTCTTTGAATTTCTTGCCCGTGGTTTCGATCATTAATACAGACCACTAAAATGACATTTATATTCATATGAACTTGATCATATTATACAGATTTAAAAGGCATCTTGCTGTTATCAGGCATTGGTATCCAAGTTCATCTGGTGGTGTCCATGGGAGAAATATCTTGTCACTGGACATGTTTTCGGGCATTGGTATCCAAGGTGCATTGACAGTCCTAGAAGACCACAGTAGCTCCGATGGATTAGGTGCTGCAAGAGCTACTACTGCCTTTTCATCAATGGGAGGGGCTGGCAGCACATCTGATGTCATCGGTAAATCTAGGAGTATAAACCAGAAACAACACAGTCTATGTGAACAAATAAAGTAGGTATCTTGGAGTCCCATGCCAATAGCATTTTAATTTCTTCTAGCATGAAAAGAGCAATATACAATGAAGAATGCCTATCAAAAATAACAGAGGGGGCAGTCACGTTCACATCCCAACATGCACACAAATAGTAAATTCCATTCACTAAGGGCATGCACATTTCATCTTACAAAATACAACCAATAGACACCTACAACATGGCAACCATAAACGAAGAAGCCCATGGCTAGCAACCATAGTGAGGATAGAACGTTTAAGAGAAAAATGTAGGGAAGGCAAATACTGGAAAATGATCTAAGGTAAAATGCTCTATGTGAAGTGAAATAATTAATTTAAGTGCAGCATAGATCCATCGGTACAGGGCAATGATAGGTACCACTCAAATGCAAGATATTTGAAAAATAAAGCGCCGCACAAGTCACAAACAATTAGATGAAAGAGGGCAATGATAGGTACCACTCAAATGCAAGATATTTGAAAAATAAAGCGCCGCACAAGTCACAAACAATTAGATGAAAGATGATAGAACAATTCATTCAGATTCACAGTTACCTAATTTTTGTATTCAACACTAAGTTGCTTAGCTAAATCATGCCATACTTCAGGACAAACAAAGAAAATGAAGACAATCCTTCTGTACCATAATGGCATAATCAGATAGAAGGAAAGGAACATATAGTACTCACGATGAAAACTTTATCCAATATATGAGAAATACAATTACTTTTGAGTCCACAGACAACAGAAGTTCTGTATATGGCCAACAGAAGGATAGGATATTACAAACTAAAAATTTGGTCCTCTAATGCTTACTAACAATATGCTTATCTTAAAATTACGAAATGAAAATAAGCAGGTGATGGTTTAATTACTCTCATGATAAGAAAAATTGTAGAGCCAAGTTTGGTCATATTCGGCCTCAACATCAATTTAAGAAAAGACAGAAAATGATATACAAACGGAAGCATATCGCAAGAAGACAAAGTACACATAGTTTCTTGTAGGCCCGTAACCAAGAAACAATTGGTAATCATAGTAGCAACAAACCAAGTTGCAAGAAACAAAAGGAAAAAGGAATAGGTAATTTTTTGGTACCAAGCGAATGTTGACTGGATATGCAAATAGGCCGTTTCTCTTCTTGTCTAGACTATGCCAGCGGGATCTTAGTGAAAAGGGACATTCAGAAGGCCACAACAAATAATAAGAGTAAAAGGACCAAAATAAAAAAATGAGAAAGCAACATCTGGCACATGATAAAATAGCTACTAAATCTCCACAAATGGTACAACTAAACTGAAGAAGGAATACTCATAATAGGCACTGTGGCTAAGGGATTATGGCTGTAGAATTCCAATTTACTCGAGACGAATCGATCTGCCCCTAAAAAGCCTCTAAGCATGATAACAAATAAAGAGTAGAAAGAAGTGATCCTATGTATCAATGTCTCCGGTGAGACCTCAAACGTCGGATGCGCCGCCACACAGCCATCCGAGCAGCCACAACGGAAGCTAGCAGAAGATTAAAAGAAGCAACAAAAGCATCCGATGCAACTGGAACATCAATATTCAGCAACTTCAATGTGGCCATGCTCAAGGGCAGAAATTTAGCCAAGCAGCAAAGTCCACCGCGTAGGTATGTTCTTAATAACAGGAGAAGAGGGCATTAAAATACAAAAGGAAAAGTGAGATTTCTTAGTAGAAAGTGTTGCATCCTCGGTATGTTCTTAATAACAGGAGAAGAGGGCATTAAAATACAAAAGGAACTTATATGCTATATGTGGTGCTAGCAACAAAAGGAAATAAATCTAAAGGATGAAACAGTATGCACCGGCTTACCATATTTCACCATAAGCGGAGAACATTATGCCACTGTCTAAATAAATGGGTGTAGTCCAGAATTGGCCAATATTAACATGGATGCTTTGAGCTTTCATCTGCAAGTGACGAAAGGAAATTGCAAAGGTGAATTAACATATACTGCAAGAGAAGGAAGGAAGTATCTAAGCAAATAGCTTATTATAGTAAGCATAGCACAAATAGCTGTAGAAAATCATCGAGGTAGATCCCGGTGAGAAATTCTCGACTACTACGCTGGGCATCGCAGGTATCCAACGCCCAGGCCTAGGTTGGCATGAGAGGAGGTGGCAGTACTGGACAACAGTCCACATCATCCCACGACATCCAGTAACAAAGAGGAGAAATTGGAGGTCGTGGATACATAGATTGATAGGGAATGAACGCTAAGGTGAGATCTTGCCTGATATTTAGACTGGAACGAAACATATAACAGGTAGTGTGAAAACAAAGTAGCAGTACTTACATACATAAGGCCATTAAATTTACCTGGGTTGTAAGTTGTAACTATGACTGCTCTTCACCTCACGCCATTACAGCTACTTCACACTGAGCGTTTGCAAGCGGGGAGGAAGGAGTAGAAGGAAAGAAGACCAACCTGCACATGTGTTACAAATCTAAGCTAACATACACACGCACATCCAGAAATTTTTGAAAGATTCTCAAATTGCAAGGAAATAAACTAAGAAACGCTGATCATTCTAAAAATATATTATTCAAGCTATGCCTCAATCCCAAAAAATTAAGCTGAAAACAGAGAACATTTATAGTTCTCTAGAATAAAAAAGAACACAAAAATGCAAGGTTAAAATAAGAAAGAAAGAGAACATGACAAATAGTGCTCCTACAAAGAGTATAACACCATTTCAAAGAACATCTTGCTGAGCATATGAACAAAGGAATATCCTAAATGAAGACAATCATTCACAAACTGCAAAAGCAGAATAAAAAACGGAGAGTATGATGACAATGCCCAGGAAAAATACTATGTTGAATTGTTAGAGTAATAAGAATTATCTCGTGGTTCATTTTCAATTGGATATTTCACAAAACAAACATATACAACCCAAAAGATGTCCTAGGTTTGATCTGTTATTGCAAATATGGAAATATCACCATGTCTACGAAATGGAAAATGGAAAATATGCAACAAACCTCCATCTCCAAAAAAAGCCAATCTTACTTCTGGAGCTTTTCCATAACCCTATATTATTATTAGTGAAAGATGTAAAGCACTAACGAAATGGCAAATGCCAGTCATGCAGCAAACAGTTAAGCTGCACGTAAGCGAATATATTAAAGGTTCAAGCACAACTAACTTGAAATGCTTACTTGTTCAGAAATAAGATCCCAGGAGATATATTATGAGCAGGTCTAAAGCTTAAATGCAAGGAAATACTAACATGGTGACGTATAAAAGTTGACCATGCAAAGAGGAAAAATAGATTGTTTTGCAGTATTAGCAAACTATTCCACATGAATTCTAGAGATATGGCATATTTACCAAAAATAATTGATGGGAGTTCACATGCATAATATGTAAGAAGAGGTTCTACAGCATAACTTTAAGTCGATTTCATCACATGAATGAGGTGCTAAATGGAACAGCAAGCTGAAGCTATAAAAATTACACTAATCAGTTCTACGACAGTGTCTACTAACTTAAGTGAAGAACCTATGGAGCAGATTTTTACCTCATGTTGATATTAAATATCCATGTAAATCACATTTGTGATGTCATCATGAGCATTAGCATAGTTGAACTCCAATGAGGCCCGACCACATATAAGAACCTGAGTCTTCTTTTCCTGCCAACATCAACATACATGGTACCATTATGGCAATACGTAAAAGATTCGATGGTAGTCGCACAAATACACATATTGAAGTAGCATTGTATATCCACCAAGCAATATAAATACCGTTGTAGTTTTTCTTTTTAAATTTCAAATCCATGTAGCATCTTTATAAACAACGTATATCCATAAAGCAATGGTAAATATATTAATACATACATATAGCATTGGCAATCAAAAGACGCTTGTTTCTTCTTTAAATTTCTTGCCCGTGGTTACAACCATTTCTACAGATCATTTGAAGGACAATTCTATTCATATGAATTTGATCACATTTGAAAGCGTATGTGAAATGAGAAGGTAGAACATTATACAATGAAAGCCTTAAGCAACATGAAATGAGTATTCGAAACATCACACAAACAAAGTCTTAAGAAACCGCTATTTCATCATCTTATTGGCTGGCTAATATCTGAGGAACTGATTTTGGTGTGATAAGAAATAGTGTATCGAACTATTATATGCATGAAATATAACCCAAGAAAACTCTTCAAGTCAGTATGTAAGTAAATCCTTTTAGTCAAAAGGCAGCCATTCATTGTTGCTCTGATTTTAAGCAATAAAAACCGAACAGAAAAACATTAGAGGTGTGGAAAGTAATAACGAAATTTACACCACACTGACATAATATAGATGGCATTATGAGAGTCTCATCTAGTGGTACATAATATATATGCACACATAAAAGTAGAACCATTTACATAATAATTGATCAATTCAGAAACACGATTTCATACACCATATCGATAGCTAAAAGTAAGCTGCCGCTAGGTACCGTCTCATGCAGTAATAAAATCTGGGTATCACATGATTCAGTCTCAATAATCTACAAAAACGATCAAACGATATATAAATAGGAACTTTGAAGCAGGAGGGTACCCACATAACAGTTTACACCATAATAATACAACATAGGATAAGTTAGCACCTTTTTGAACTCGACAGTAAGCACACAAACATTTCACAAACCGGAAAGCAAGTTATTTGCATAGGTACCACAGAAAATATACGCTACGCCAGCATTGCCTGGTCAAGACGATGATAGACCCAGAATAACATCATTCTTGAGAGGTTGGAAGCAAGGATAGTTGGACCACCTGTATATAGAAAATAAGAAAATCAGTAAAATGAAAATGTAGACTTAGCTGGCAAGTTTTGTAAGTCTGGCCGAAAAGAAAGACTTGATTTGAATCGATAAGTGTACTTGGGTGATGAAGGAACTAAAAGGCGTGCCCGTAACTTCTCTATAAGGCATTCAATTTCTTGGTCCTTCCAGGTCAAAATATGAAGTACCTTGGAACAATTTATTTCACAAATCATCAGCTTTTAAACATTGTTCCACTAATTTGTTCTGGAGATCAGGTTTTAGTAACATCACAGTCGATAAATGATATCATTTCAGAAACATCATATGTGCCTAATACAAAGAAAATGACACACTGGTCAGAAAACATGGAGAAAATCACTGGTATCATCACAAAATCTGAGTGGTTCCTAAAAGAAAGGAAATGGTAGTACATAGATCCAAAATCAATGGTTTCGTCTACCTAAGGAGCCATCCAAAATCTAAGTGGCCTTTCATTTGTCTCTTTGAAAACTAATATACACGCCTCATGGCCATCAAATAGATTTTGAGAACAAAGCAAGTAACACTGAATCTAAATTAATAATACCACATGGCCAAAAATCTAATACCAAAAAAGAAATTTTATATAGCGCAAGCAAGATATAAAACTGATGCATCGGTATTATTTTTATGGCATCAGAGTAGGAGAAACCAGATCCACCGGATGGACCTCAATGAAAAGATCCACTACAGGAAAGGAAACATTCAGCATGAGATTGGATAGCAGGCGGGGTTTGGTGAAACCCATTTGAAAACACCTTCTATGTATTAAGGTGACCCCGGGCGCAAGCATCCAGAGCAAGCTGACTGCAATCCATGCTTGCAGGCTAAACCCTCTTCCTCGCTAGCTTCTTCACTTAAACTCTGAAAATATAAGGCCAGGTTGAGTCACTTCACACCCAAAGATAATTTCTTTCCATATCAGAATTACAATTATGTGTGCAATGGCAGTTGGAAAAAGAATTACATATGATTAAATGGTTAAACCCACCATTTTCTAATTAGTAGTCACAGTAATTAATCCAGGCCTGTCCAGAAGGTTTTTTAAATAAACCAATCGTATGACATATTTTCTGACCAAAAATCAAACTCGTGTTGGAATAACAACATAGTATGCAAGGTTACATATGAATTCATTAATTTAAGCTTTATCGATCTATTGAAAGTACATATACAAAGCACACTGATAATGAAATTGAAACGTATGCATAGAAGCACACTGACATAATCATCATGTACCATGGATTGGGAAGGCCAATTAACTAACACAGTTTTCAAATGATTTTAATTTCAGTACATCAAATGTAAGAACTGAAATCAAAATAAACTACCTAGTATGGAGCACAACAACAGATACACACAGTGTGCTTTGGAGGATCGGGAAATTGTCAATATATACAGATACACACAGGAAAAGAAGTAAACCTTCTGACGATCAGGAGCACAACAACAGCACGGACATCGCAAGGGTCAACCGCAGCAATTCTTCAAACCTGCAGAAAGACAAAGGACAAAAAATATAGATGTAAATATCCAAGGTAGGATCCACATCAAAAAAACATGATTCCAAAAGCAGCAACACGGCACATCTAGATCGGAAATAGGAATTCCAAATGCAGCAGCATGGCACATTTACATAAGAATATCCAAGGTAAAGTCCGCATAAAAAAAGAACACAACAGATTGTAGGAAGAACTGATACAATTAAACTGGACCAAACCTGACTCTTATATACATGTAGATTAAACACTTGAGAAATTAACCGAACAAAATATAACTCATAGAAATGACCTTTGTGTGAGAGTGAGAGCTCGTCGATGGGATTAAGGACAGGGGATTGGCCGCCAAGCTCATCACTTAACACATATACAGTTAAAGTTATAGCTGCCCATTGAAACCCTCCGATGGGACTGTCCATTCTGACCTTATGAAGGACAACTGTATAAGCAAGAAAATAACAGATCATTAACCAATTGAACTATATTGCTTGTATAAAGACAAAACTGAAGAGACCATAACAGGAAGTTAATATTTCTCAGAATTTAACTACATCGCTTATACTGAGTCACCATGATGAGTAACAGAGAAAGGGTGGGCTTTATAATTTCAGTGAACCAAACTGGGAGATCTTATATTTACAATCATACACAAAGAACAAGAGTAATTAAGGCACACAATCAGTTTTCTGATCCTATTTCCATGAATAAAGGTACACAAAAGCTGGATAGAGACAGCCCAACGGATAGCAGAGATAATTTGGCTCGTAACTTTAAGTGAAGTGGCCAAGAGTTTTCTACAGATAAATTGGGTGAGAAGGAGCAGCCAATATCTTTACTGAATTAAATAACTCATTTGAGGTAGCTTCTCAGCTACATCTGTCATGGAATTAGGCATGAGAACTCTTCAAGCGTTTGAATAAATATGACCAAAAGACAAACCGATTACAGGGATTGATGGTTCCTGATGAAATACGTTCTACCATGCACTAAATAAAGACAAACCACTTGAATTGTCAAATCTAGTATAACATCTAGGATTGTACTGAAGCTCTAGTAATATCTCACATAATAAAATGACTGGTCAATTTTGTAGCATTCAGTTTGTAGGAACCAAAGCTTTCAGTCTGCAACAAAATTGATTTAAGTCCAAGAAATGGTCTCACAAATATATAATCAGAAATGATCTCATAAATATATAGTCAGACCTGAGGTAGAAATTGATCTTAGAAACCAGTATGAACTGAAACCAACATTGGCTTTTCATTTGTACAAAATAAAGAAGAGAAACAGTATTAACACAGGCTCATGTTGTCTAGAAATATTATTTGCAGCGTGTACATATCAAACCGAAGCTGTAGATGGAACTTTAAAACTTCAAAATTTGTCACCTACCAGGCTTTACTTGGTCACCATCGAATTGGAGCTAGAACAACCTCTTAGTCCAATTCTTCCAAAACCTGAGCACAATGATACAGAACAACAAAGAAAATTTAGTCTGGCCATAAATTGACACTTTCATTTTGGTTATTCGCAGCAAATTAGGAATCTTTGTATACAGCTTTCAAAGCGAAAAGGTAGCAAAATTCTTGACTCATATATAAAGCAATGATACAATGCTAACAACTAATTTCGAAAAATGTCATTATGCAGAGGCATATCAAGCAATTCAAAATACAGTTGTAATGAATCCTTGACAGTGCAACAAATATTCAAAGAACATGCTTAAGATTTAGTTAACAGCGAAGGAAAAGGACCAGCTCATTCTGGTCTTGTGACCTCAGCCGTGCTCACCGTCGCTCGACGCTTCCCCAGCCGCGCCTAGGGTCTGAACGCCCCTTCCGCCGCCTGAACAGGCTGCTGGAGCACGCTGCACTCACCAGCGTTCAGATTCAGTTAAAAAGGAAGCAAACCACATCACACGAGTTTGGAAAAAGAGAAGCTCACTTTGGCGTCTTGACATCAGTTGTGCTCATTGTACTCGTTTCCCAAGCCATGGCAATGGTCTGAACGCTGCTCCCACTGCCTATCCAAGTTGCTGTGCGAACTTTGCTTCCAATTACTGCAAAAATCCAACTAAGTAAAACATAAATCCAAGTAAAATATATCAACATCTGTAAGGAGTTTAACGTACTACCTAGGGATGGTGATTTCTCACTACCAAAGAACCAAAATGGGAATTTGTCTTCATGTGGTACCTTCAGCTTGGAAAAATCCCACCACACATCTATTGGCTCCAGAGTTTCCCCTTCTCCCTCACCAGAACATGAACAAGAAAGAAAAGTACAAAGCGTCAACGCTCAGAAATCCGAATATTACCTCCAGTCCAACCAATTATCCTCACCTTAGAGCGATTCCATGTCATCGCAGCTTCGACCCCGCCGCCGCTGCAGCCCTCGCTCCGCCACCGTGCGGGGCGGAATGGAGCCGGGGCTTCGACCCCGCTACCGCTGCAGCCCTCGCTCTGCCACCGCGCGCGACGAACTGGAGCTGGGAACGCTGCAGCCCTAGCTCTGCCAGTGAGCGCGACTCGGCTCCTCCGGGAGAAGTGCGACCGGCTCCTCCGGATGGGGAGGCTGACCTGCTGCTGCTGCCGCTGCAGGGCGCCTCTAGGGTTGAGGAGGCGGACGACGAGGAGCAGCACCAGGCCCGCCACGGCGGCGGCAGTGCGGGCTGAGCAGGGGAGGACGCGCCTCCGTTCCCCATTCCAAGCGAGGCAAGGCTACACGGCCTGGTCCGTGGGCGCCATGACTGAAGCAGGCGGAGCTCGACGCGGGAAGAGGCCAGCGAGGCGGCGCCGTCGTCCGGTTGCCGGCAGGGAGGAGGAGGAGGAGGGGCGGAGGCGGGGGAGAAGAGACGCGGGGACGGGTCGCGCGGGGGCTGGCGGCTAGCTAGGGTTTTCAACGCGCGGGTGGGCGCTTATATACCACATGTGCAAAATGACCAGAATGCCTAGAAAAGCACCGTCGGAATAACGGCCACTGCCACCGCGCCGCTGTGTGCACCAAAATTTCCAGCCACCAAGTCAATGACCGGTGGGACCAGGGACCTTAAAAAAAAATCACCACACGATCGGACGGTTGAGAACGCATCAAGATTCTATAGGGCGGTCAGGAATTACTGAGCGATGGTGAACGTCCTGGCACCCCCAAGGATGTTATCTTTAGATACGCTGCATGGTGCACGAAGCAAATGCTAGAAGTTTGTTGTTTTTACCATGTTTGCAAAACAAGTGTTCCCAATTTTTTTTCGAAATGGACAATTTTTCCAAATGGTTGTATTAAAACATATAAGCACATGCATGGATCAATTAGAAACTTTACAGTCAAAAAATCAATTAGTAACTGAATCGAGCACCATCAATCAAGAGATAAAAATATTATTGCCTACAGTATATCCATCCCAAAACAATTTGAGGCACAAAATTAACATATAGGGGCACTTTGAAGTGCCCAAAATGTCAACCGTGATGTAGTGACTCCCGCGGCTGCGCTGCAGCGACGGCAGGAACGGGAAGCTCCTGCCTTCCTCCGCGTTCCGGGAGTCCGGCTTCTACTTCCACGAGCCGTCAGGGGAGTACCGGCTTCTGTGCCACGTCGACGCGAGGGTCTCGCGTGCCGCGTGCTACGTCCTCTCCACGGGCGCCAATCCCCGCCGGCTATACGACGTGAAAGCCACGCGCATTCAGGATGTCGCTTCTCCCTCTGCCATGATCACGCCGGCCGTTTAACGCGGGCGCCTGCACTGGCTGCAGCACCCGGAGGCTGGTTCCGCCGGCGAGATGGCGGTATTCGACACGGCGGACGAGACGTTCCGGAGGATGCGTCCCCCGCCAACCGACGAGCTCTATACCAACCTGCTCGTCGCCGAAGGGTCGCTCATGGCGTCCGAGTTCCAGGAGCTAGGAATTCTGCACGTAGCCATGTCTGTTACGTCGAACTATATAATCCCTATCCTAATCGTCTTCTTGTATGTCGGTATATATCGTGAGCTTGGATCGATTTCAGAGGAGCCGTTCGAAAAGATGTGCGTCTACGAGGTTCATCTCGACGAGGGCCTCGTCACCGAGATCCTCTTACGCCTGCCGGCGAGGTCCGTCCTGCGATTCCGCGCCGTCTGCAAGGACTGGCTCCACATCACTGCATGCCCGTCCTTCGTCGCCGCGCACGCCCGTCGTCGCCCGCTCGAGGTTCTTCTCTACACCAGAACGACTGCAGAGCTGGACGGAGACAGTGGGCCACGGCGCCAGCCCTTCTTCACCAGATTTTTCAAAATAGGACCCAGACCCAGCGCCTCCGTCTACGTGGAGCTGGACGCTCTGTCCATCACCGCCCACCGGCCGGCGGCGCGACGGCGTCTAGCGCGCTACCTGTCGAAGCGAGATGTATACCTTGGCAACAGCGAGTACTGTGACCTGCTTTCCTCTCGGAACGGCCTCCTCTTGTTCCGCAGCAGTGTCAACGAAGGCGCCGAGCAGTACCTCGTGTGCAACCCCGTGACGAGGCAGTGGAGCAACCTCCCGCGGCTGAGCAGCGACGCAGGCGCCAGTCCCCGGGAGTCCGGCTTCTACTTCCACGAGCCGTCCGGCGAGTACCGGCTCCTGTGCCATGTTGCGTTCTTCCAGCCCCAGGCGGTGGACTGGGGGCGCTACTACGTCTTGTCGACCGGAGCCGACGAGCCGCGGCGGCTGAACACGCAAGCAACGCCCATGTGGAAAACCGTCAACGCAATGTCGTCAGCACGGAGACCCGCTTTCTACGACAACCTGATGACGCCGGCCGTTCTTCACGGGCACCTGCACTGGATGCGGCACATGGAGGCCGGGCTCACCGACCAGATGGTGGCGTTCGACATGGTGACCGAGACGTTCCGGCGGATGCTTCCTCCGCCCATTACCCCCAGGGATCTGGTGCACTCGCAGCTGCTCGTCGCGGATGGGTCGCTCATGGTGACGGACCTGGACCGCCTCCACCTGTCCGTGGACCTCTGGGTGCTCAAGGGCTATGACGGCGGCGCGGCGCTGGGGAGGTGGGAGTGCCGCCACCGTGTCCGCGTCGAGGCGCTGTGCCACAACGACAACAGGCTGTTGGTCGCGACTGGTGGCGACGGAGGGGACGTCATCTTGGTCACCCCCGGCGGCGTGGTCGTAGCGTACAACGTGAGGAGCGGTACTGTGAGGCAGGTTGTCGGGAGTGAGGACGCTTCGAGAGGTGACACTGTTTCCCCGTCACGGGCTGTGTTTAGGGAGAGCTTGGTGCGCCATGGCTTCTTCGACGCCCGGCCGCATCCCGGCTTGCCGCTGTTCAGCTTCCGTGCATGAGTTGATGTCCGATGAGCTTGGTTATTAACTGGAGGTAGTCAGCTTCACGCAAAACATGTACGGAGTAGTTTATATCGTAGTTTTGCCAAATTTCAAAAACAATTGATCGTAGTATCTATTCTATACTACTATTAAAAGAACAAACTTGTTGGGTTACTTTAAATCTGGACCTTTCAATATCCGATCAAACAGCTCAGATCGTCCCAATGTTTGACAACTCAACAATGTCCGATTTTTCCCGTTTTACCCTCCCACCAAATCACATAATACTACTAAATTGCCACTCATCTCCGAATAGTTATTTTTGTCTTTCCCTGAGTTAGGCCGAACTGTACAGAGAGCCGACACATCTGCGTCAACGGCGACGTCCTGCCGGGGGGAATTTCCTGTCGGCGTGGTGGGCATTTGGATCGAGATGGAGATCCTCAGCTTGGCAGCACGAGGCCTCCGTCCTCGACGGCGCCACCACACAGCACCAGCACCTTCGTCGACGGCGCGCTGCCGGGGGGAATTTCCTGTCGGTTCCGGCTTACCATGGAATCAGATAGGCCTCTCTTTCTTCTTATTCCACGCCGACACGCCTCCACTCCGGCATCGGTTCCGGCTTGGCCATGGTGGCCGGGAGTAAAGGCGGCGGAGAGACCCTGCTCCATGGATCTTCTCAGCCACTCGGCGGAGCTTCTTGGACACGGCCGGGTGCGTCATGGACATGGCAGCGGAGCTTCTCGGCTACGGCTGGGTGTTTCTCGGCCAGGGCCGGGTGCGTCATGGCCATGGCGGCCGCCGGATCTGGGCAGGGAGGCACCCAATCCGGCGATGTACCCCTCCTCCACCCGATCCGGCGGTGGCACGACCAATAGCAGCACGTTGCCGTGCAGCACGAACAGCACCATCAGCGAGCAGCAGCAGAGCAAACTTGTGTTGATACATTGAATCTGAGCCCTTCAATATTTGGCCAACGGTCCAGATCGCTCCAATGTTTGACAACTCAACACAAATCCACTTTTGCCCGTTTTACCCTCCCACCAAATCACATAATACTGCTAATGCCATCGTACCGGTTCGTTTTATTTCGTTTCGTGATAATTACGAGATTTGCCACCGCTAAAAAAATAAACTGTTTAGTTAGACGACGACAGGCGCGACCGTGCCACATGCGCGGCCTCAACGACGCTGACCGGGACATGCGCGGCCGGCCGGAGAAGCGAGCGGGCGCAAGCGGGAGGCTTGGGGCGGCCGGCCGGCGTGGTGCTAGCTGAATCCCGTGCGATCCATTGAATCGATTCCAGTTCAATCCATAGCTCAAAGCGCATCGATCCATCGATTGTGCGCACGGGCAGCCAGCCGGCGTGGTGCTGGGCTAGCAACGTCGAGCTACGCGTTCTCCGTCAGCGATCCCGTGCGATCCATCCATGGGATCATTGTACTAGCTATCAACTAGCTCAATCGATAGCTTAAAGTGCATCGATGCGTGTATAGCTAGCTCAATCGATTGGATGGATTGTAAGAGCTGGCGGCTAGCTCAACGTGCGGATCGATTTCACCACTTATAGAAAAAAAATCATAATATAGAAAAATTCTACCATACTTATAGAACGTCTCATTTATTACATTTATTTTATCCATATAATATTATGGCTCATAACTTGGAGATATCAATATTGGCACATGTTGACTACAAAAGTGTGACGGCGGTGGAAGAGATTTGCTCCCGTACAAATGTTGTATCATTTAAATATCAATTGATCTGATATTTTGCTTCCAAGACAATTACCTATCTCGCATTTAGAGTTTATTTTGAATTTCGTGAAATTTCACTAACCATTCTACTTGACTTTTATGCTCCAGAATAATGGTTCTAAATATTGCGACACTCACGCATGATCAGCTTTGAGCGGCCGGCATTGGTGATGCAATACCTAGAAACAAGGTGTATACGAAGATTTTTCTGTCCCATTACAACATATAGACATGTTTGCTATTATGAGACGCACGTACACGTGTACTAGATTCTACTGCCTGTTCTGTAGTCTGAGTGATTGGATCGAGTCAGGTAATGCACCCTTCCATTTGATCCTCTTTAAGAGTCGAGAATACTACGTAGGTGTTCTTACCATCCTGGCATGTAACTAATCAGTAACCAACCAGCAATGTGTTGAAATTTTCGGGAGCAACCTCTTTGTGAAATCTGTAAAAAAAAGTGTGTTTGGAATGTGGAGGCTGTAGCTATATTTTTTTTATTTGCAAGGAAAGACAACCGTCCACAGCACGGCACAATTACAGAAAGGTCCTTGAAGAAACAGAAATTACAAAGCACTCCTTCCTGCAGCACAGCTTCATCGTCAACCACGGCGCCGTCGGTGGCGTGCCGCCGCTCCTGCTCTCCTTCATGCCTTGGATCGAGAGCAGCCCCCGAGCGCACGGGAGTGTCACCAATCGCCGGCCCCGGAGGGCCACACCGGAGGAAGCCGACGAAGCCGCCGTGCCGAACCGCATCAGCAGCTTCCACATCTTCAAAAGCTGGATCCGCCGTCGATCCACGAACTCCAGCGCGGGGAAGTCGAGACGGCGAGCTCCACAGAGCCGCCAGCCCGACGACGGCAGTAGATCGACGCCGGAGCTCCACGGAGCGCCGCCGCCGCAGGGGAGATCCACCACCTGCAAAACCGAACCACCAGCGCCTCCTCCGCCACAGCGCCGCCGGCCGGAAAACCTAAGCTTACCTACGCTATGTACACGGCACGAATCGACGTTCCCCCGTCCTCCCGCCGCCGGAGCGGCCGCCGGAGGGCGAGGAAGCCGCCGATTCGGCGCCGGCGAGGTGGAAAGCCCGGGTTAGTGCTATATTTTGACCCTGAGCAACCAACCGTGAAGGTTGAACAATATCAGTTAGTGCTACTTACTTGAATATCTGACCCTCAGAATAACCTGATGTTGTACAACTATAATAATATTGTCACTTGAACAACTAAATGCTCTTAAAAGCAATAGGGGACTCACGTCGGGTTCAGAGATGCGGCTGCCGTTTTGCTAGATGAAAAACTCGCACTAAACTCAGCAAAGTTTTGACATGACATCAAAAGAAAAATTGTAGAGGCTATCGATTACCTTCTAACAACAGTGAGTTTTCTCAAATCAGGGTTACAGTTCAAAGGTTATAACCAATGCTTTGCTACTACGATACAACTTTTCTAGGACAGAGATTTGATGAGATTAATTAAAGGTCAGAATGCCTTCCAAATTGCCCTCACTAAATACATCACGTTTCTGCACGAACATCTATATATATATTCGTTTATTTTTCAACAATCAACCAGTGAGTGTTTGTAGATAGGACTTCTGTATGAGCACCTAGATGACCATTTGGATATACTCCGAAAGAAATTAAGAGACTGGCTACCCTGATGCTGGTGCTGGTGCTATCCTCTTTTTCTGTATGCTCACTTTATCATTAAGTTATAACAATATATGCTATCTATTTTTTGGGAGTTAGAAAAGGTCTATGATATTGGAGCGAAGAAGATGTGGAACTTATGGTACTCCCTCTCTTCACTTTCATAAAACGTTTTGGCAAGCTTGATTATCTTGCCAAAACGTTTTGGAAAAGTGAACAGAGAAAGTGCTATTGTTGACATAAAAATTATGAATAATCTGTTTGACATGATCTAGACCTGACACTTTTCTTGCCTTTTTCACTTATCATGTACCACTCTGTTTTCCACTACAGAGGCAGACTTATAAGTAATGTATGCTTGATTATTCAGTTATCTTAGTGAGGGTAAAACTGATTGGGCAATTGGATTGATATAGTGCAGTACATTTTGTAGAGAGCAACCAGATTGTGTATTTTGCGTGACATGGCTGAAGTGTTATTTACTTTTCTTCACAAAATGTTTATTTTGAATATGGTGTAAAATTCCCTGGAAAGTGGGATCTCCATCTAGCAAAATCTGTTTAAGTCTTGGATGCATGTAGAGAAAAGAAACTAAGAGGAGATCTCAACTAAGAGTCTTACAAATATATGCAATGATAGAGTTTCAACAATTCTTTCTTTATTTTGTTGTGAACTTATCATGCTACTTGTGTTTACGACAATAACAGAGTACTTGAACATTTGTGATCACACTTTGTACAAGTAAGATTTGTTGATTAGATCTCATACATTTGTTATTCTGCGATAACTTGTTTAGGCTTTTTAACAAAGAGAGTGTTGCAGTCCCATAAGATCTTGCAAAGTACAATGCCCGAATCCGTGAGGCATAGCGAGAAGCTGAAGCACACTGCCTTTGAGGATCTGTGTCGAGGCGTGCCCTCGGCAAATCCCATGGTTGCTATACCTAGGGTTGATTGTGTGGTAGAGAACGCGTAGTATTGGTGGAATCGACGGCTGACAAGCTGGATTTACCCAGGTTCAGGGTCCTCGAGTGAGGTAAAACCCCTACTTCCTGCTTGTCTGTATTTATGGTATGAATATGAGGGTTACAATGGTTCGACAAGCTGCTGATCTCGCCGAGGTTTTGGTGGCTATGGATTGCTTGCCCCGATCGATCACCCTCCCAGCCTTTATATAGGAGGCTGCGTCTCGGGAAACATAACCGACCAAGGTTACATATATGGAAAGCCTTAACCGACTATAACTTGACCTAACTTGGAAAACACTCTTCGTTTTAGGCCTTCCTTCATGGGCTTCGATTAATCTTTGGACTTCTTTGATCATCACGTGCACCAGGTACCCTTAAGCTGGGGTACCCGCAGAGCATAACCTCGTCATTAGCCCCCGAGTACTTGCTTGACTCGAAGAATCGAGCATGTGCTCCTTTCATTGTGCACGTCATAGTCCTTGCTTCTATACTCCTGATCCGACGTAGTCCTTCTACTCTTAATTTGTTTCGATTATATGCGTATGTGAACCTAGGGATATTGACATAGTAGGCCTGACACCCAAAAATCGAGCTCAGTTAACCGCACATTTGGGCGAAACCATACTAGCCTTCAATCAGGTTCGAGTCCCCGGACTCGAAGATGGAACACTTTTGCAATTTTTGCCTAGGGATATTGACATAGTAGGCCTGACTCACTCAAAAATCGAGCTCAGTTAACCGCACATTTGGGCGAAACCATACTAGCCTTCAATCAGGTTCGAGCCCCGGACTCGAAACTGGAACACTTTTACAATTTTTGCCTAGGGATATTGACATAGTAGGCCTGACTCACTCGAAAATCGAGCTCAGTTAACCGCACATTTGGGCGAAACCATACTAGCCTTCAATCAGGTTCGAGTCCCCGGACTCGAAGCTGGAACATACTGGACAGACTCGACTCAGGCCGTTGTAGGTCTTACTGATTCGTTCTGCAGTTTAACTTTTGATACCTAACGCGTCCATCAGGATTTTCATCATGTCTGTTGACACGGAAAATTTCGAGGGAAAACACTGTTGGAGCGTCCCTCGGCCCATCTCGATTGCTCGGCGGGTCTTACCTTTGCATTTGCGTATGCAGCATCCGAAACATCTGCGATTGACATAGTTCGGGAATTTATGAATTTTGCTTCTTTGTTTTGTGAAGTACTTAATGCTTTCAATCGAGCCTGTAGTCGAGTAAATTTTGCTTACCTTGTTTGGAAATCTATGGGAGCGTGACAGCGCTCCCATGGGAGTAGCCCCCGAGATTGTGGTTTATTGTCTTGCAATAGAGGACAATCTCAAATCATCCTTCTATAATGCTTTTTGTCAATCGAAATATTTTGTCTTTGAAATCTATGGGAGCGCTTCAGCGCTCCCATGGGAGTAGCCCCCGAGATTATGCTTTATTTCGCTTGAAGTAGAGGATAATCTCAATAATTTTGCTCTTTTTGATCAATCGCAAGATTTTTTTTGATATGCTCCCATGGGAGTACCTTTGCTAGCCGAATCCTTGTGTCGATTGTAGTCTTGAACCCATTACTCGAACGTGGATGCTGTCTTCTTACCTGCCGTCATTCGTGACATCGTAGGCGTGCGTTTGCTGTTTTGACAAGACCTTCACGCGTGAGCCCAATGTTTCAGAGTTTTGATCGTAGAAGACGCCGTTTTTAGTTTTGACTTGACTGATCGTGGTATAATCGGGGCAGTCCTCGGGTAACACTTCTGTGTTTTTGAGTTGTACCAAGTCCCGATTTTATCGAGTGGGTTCGTGTTTCCTGTGTGACTCAGCCCCCGAGCATGTTTTTGGGTTATCTGTTTGACCCAGCCCCCGAGCATGTCGAGTGGGGTTTGGGTTTTCTGTTTGACCCAGCCCCCGAGCATGTCGAGTGGGATTTGGGTTTTCTGTTTGACCCAGCCCCCGAGCATGTCGAGTGGTATTTGAGTCTTTGTGTTCACTGATTTTTGAGCTAGAATTTTGATGCTTATGTTTTTATGATCGAGTCCCCGATTGTTGAGTAGTGTAAAAGCATATATGAGAAATATGGAGGAACATGTATCTTTATTCGAAATATGTGTTCGATCAGCAAGCCGCCTCATTAAAACCTTCCAGTCCCCTTAGGTACCCTGGTAAGGGAAAAGAGTGCGTCTGAAACTTGCTGATTCTTTGGCCTTATGTGCTATTACATATGAGGTTAAGAGATCTATGCATAGAACCGACGCAGGTGCGCCACGTTCCATGGGTTTGATGCTACTTCGCCCGTCTTTGCGTTCTTCAATCGATAGGCTCCTCCTTCGATGACTTCTGTGACAATGTAAGGTCCTTCCCAAGGTGATGCAAGTTTATGGACTTTCTTCTGTTTCTCCCGCAGCACCAAGTCTCCCACCATGAAGGACCGTGTGCGTAATCGACGACTATGGTAGTTGCGGAGGTCTTGTTGATAAACGGCGTTCGTGCCAAAGCCGTATTGCGTGCTTCTTCCAGCAAATCGGCTGCGTCTTCGAGTGCCTTGTTCGCGTCGTTTTCTTCATATGCTTCCACCGTGGTGCATTAAACTTGACGGATGGTAACACTGCTTCCGCACCATAGACCATGAAGAACGGTGTGTACTGTGTGGAGGCGTTTGGGGTGGTCCTTAAGCTCCATAGTACTGATGGGAGCTCATCAACCCATGCACCCGCGGCCCTTTTGAGTGGTACTAAGAGTCTCTTTTTGATGCCACTGCATACGAGTCCATTGGCCTTTTCGACCTGCCCATTGGATTGTGGATGTGCCACAGAGGCGTAGTTTAGTTTGATGTTTTGTTCCTTGCAAAAGGATTTGAACTCTTCCGCCGTGAAGTTTGTACCATTATCAGTTATGATGCTATCCATTACTCCAAATCGATACATGATCGATTGTATGAAACGAACTGCCGTAGAAGCTGTTGAGCTTGTGATGGGGATAGCTTCGATCCATTTGGTGAA
Source organism: Poa pratensis (assembly GCA_947311845.1). Lineage (NCBI taxonomy): Eukaryota > Viridiplantae > Streptophyta > Magnoliopsida > Poales > Poaceae > Poa > Poa pratensis. Next base: position 123,900,034 of record CAMZMU010000063.1, on the reverse strand, counting down.
CTTGTCGACTGCCACTAGTAAGTGAGTATGACCTCCTTTTGATGATTTTTTCAGTGGTCCCACCATGTCAAGTCCCCATTGGGCAAAAGGCCATGCTAATGGTATGGTTTTTAGCGCGATGCGGGTGCATGTGGCTTGGAAGCGAACTTCTGGCAACCAATGCATCTTTTGACTATGTCCTCTGCGTCCCTTAGCGCTGTAGGCCAGTAAAACCCTGCTCGGAAGGCTTTGGCTACGAGTGATCGACTGCCGCGTGGTGCCCGCAAGTACCGGCATGAATGTCCCGAAGGAGATCCTTGCCATCTTCGAGTGCAATGCATCTTTGGAACATACCTGAGGTGCTGCGTTTGTACAACTCACCGTTTATGATGGTGTATGCTTTTGCTCGTCGAGTGACGCGTCTGGCCTCGTTTGTATCTTCTGGTAGTTCATTGCGAAGTATGTATGCGAGAAAAGGTTGAGTCCATATTGGCTCAATGAGAAGTACCTCAATCGGAGGATCCTCTGTGCTTGGCGCTTTGCTTGTCTGTAGCTGCTGTCGTGGTCGATGGCCGTTTGTCGATTGACCTGCTCTATTCGTTCAAAGAAAACACCCGGCGGGACTGGTGCTTTTGTGGAAGCAATGTTGGCTAATTTGTCAGCCTCTTCATTGCTTTCTCTCCCTATGTGTCGTAGTTCGCAGCCATCGAAGCTGCCCTCCATTATGTTGTACAAATCCCGATAAGCGATCATGTTGTCTGCGATTGCATCACAGGCCTTCATTGTTTGCTGCACAACTAAGTTAGAGTCGCCATAAATCATTAGTCGAGTGCATCCCATGGCTTTTGCCATGCGCATGCCATGGATTAGACCTTCGTATTCGGCCTCGTTATTTGATGGGAACTCGAAACCCATTTGCAAGATATAGCGCAGTTTGTCGCCTTTTGGTGATATGAGTATGACGCCCGCTCCTGCTCCTTCATTCTTTTTGGATCCATCGAAATACATGGTCCAGGAATTTGATACGTCAGGTACCCCTGGCAATTGAGCTTCTACCCACTCGGTGTGAAAATCGGGTAGGACTTGTGATTTGATGGCTTTCGGGTGTTCGTACTTGATTCCTAGTGGTCCCAGCTCGATGAGCCATTTTGCTACTCGCCCCGTTGCGTTGGGGTTTGTGAGGACGTCTCCAATCGCTGATTTATTGACCACCGTTATCGGGTGTTCTGTGAAGTAGTGCGCCAGCTTTCTTGATGTCATAAATACGGCGTACGCCAATTTCTGATATTGCGGGTACCGCTGTTTGGACGGGGAAAGAACTTCACTTACGTAATATACTGGCCTCTGTATGCTTTGACTATGTCCTTCTTCCATGCGGTCAACCACCAGCACGGTGCTGACCACTCGATTGGTGGCTGAGATGTATAGGTAGAGTGGCTCATTTTCCTTAGGTGCTACGAGGATTGGCGGACTTGTGAGCATCTTTTTGAGTTCGAGGAAAGCTGCTTCAGCTTCATCCGTCCACTCGAACTTGTCTGCTTTCTTCATCAATTTGTAAAATGGAAGTGCTTTTTCGCCTAGTTTGCTGATGAATCGACTGAGTGCTGCTACTCGACCAGCTAGCTGCTGTACCTCATGGAGTTTGGTAGGTCTCTTCATTGTGAGTATAGCTTGTATCTTTTCTGGGTCTGCTTCGATTCCACGTGCAGATATCAAATAACCCAAGAGTTGTCCAGCTGGGACACCGAAGGTGCATTTCTTTGGGTTAAGCTTGATGTTGTATCTATTGAGATTCTTGAATGTCTCCGTAGATCACTGATTAATGTGTCCTCCTTTTCAGTCTTGATGACGATGTCGTCGACGTAGACCTGAACATTGCGTCCTATCTGTTCTTGTAGACAGTTTTGCATCATGCGCTGGTAGGTTGCACCTGCGTTTTTGAGCCCGAAAGGCATGGTTGTGTAGCAGTAGACCCCGAGTGGGGTTATGAATGCGTTTTGTCTTCGTCTTCTTCTTTCATCCGAATTTGATGGTATCCTGAATATGCATCCAAAAATGATAACCGAGCGCATCCTGCTGTTGAGTCGATGATCTGATCGATTCGTGGTAATGGAAAGTGATCTTTTGGACAGCATTTGTTTAGGGCTGTAAAATCTACACACATCCGCAGGGTGTCTGAGTGCTTCTTTTCGACCAGTACAGGGTTAGCAACCCAGTCTGCCTTTTTGATTTCTCGAATGAACTTTGCAGCAAGTAACCTATCAACTTCTGCCTCGATTGCACCTCTTTTGGGATCGGAGACACGGCGCATAGTTTGCTTGACTGGTCTAGATCCTGGCTTGAGTTGTAGAGAATGCTCGGCGAACTCTCTGGGGACACCTGGCATATCAGCTGGGCACCATGCGAATATTTCCCAGTTTTTACGGAGAAATTCAACGAGCGCATTTTCCTGTTCGCTGGTAAGACTCGATGATATGTTGACGTTTTTGAGGGATCAGTCGGGTGCACTTGATGCTTTCTTGTGTCGTTGGTTGCATTGAATTGTCTGTCGGATGCTAACCTCTTGTGTTCCGGCAGAAGTGTGCGGTCGTTAGAAACCTCGAGTTTGGCGAATGATTGCTCCATCCCATACATCTCTGAGATTTTGCTGAAGTCACGGTCACATGAATCTGACCTTTGAAAGTTCCCGTTGATCGTGATGACTCCTTTTGGCCCTGGCATTTTGAGCTTGAGGTAGGCGTAGTGTGGGACGGCCATGAATCGAGCGAAAGTGGGGCGCCCAAGTATTGCATGGTATTGTGACTTCCAATCGACCACTTCGAACTCAATCGACTCGGTTCTGAAGTGAGTAGGATCTCCAAACGTAACATCGAGTTGTATTGTTCTGGAGCACTGCTTTGCCTGGACGATACCGTGGAAGGTACTTGTGGATTTTGGCAGATTTTCGACTGATTTGTTCATTCTGCGTAGCGTATCTGCAAAGATTATGTTGAGGCCGCTACCTCCGTCCATGAAGACCTTGGTCATGGCGTAGCCTCCGATTTGGGCGTCGAGTACCAAGGCTGCATGCCCTGGTCGATATACTGCGGGTGGGTGGTCCTCTCGATTGAAGACAATCGGAGTTTCTGATCCTTTCAAAAAATTGTGATGCTGGGGGTGCCATGACCGCCATATTGACGTGTCGAGTGTGTAATTTTTGCTCTCTTTGGAGGGACGTCCTCGCTGGATCATGTTCATCTGCCCGCGAGTTACGGGATATTTTTGTTCATCTCCTTGCTGCATCTGGTGCACGGCTGCTGCCATTTGTGTTCCCGTAACGGGTTGTGCTGGCACCATGTATACTGGCGTCGGTTGCGCTGGTGTTGGTGCGGTATACACCTGAGTAGGCTGTGTTTGCGGTGGTATGGAATATAACTGTGCTTGTTGTACTTGTTGCGGTGCTGGATATGCCTGAACAGGCTGTGCTTGTGATGTAGTCGATGGAGTGTGCGTCAGTTGAGGAGGTGCACGTCCATCTCTTTGCAGTGATATATGTTCAATCGCGAGTTGATCGAATTCCCTGCAATTTCTCAGCGAGTGGCTAGAGCGAAGCTTACCATCATCCCCTCTGTAAAGATGGAATCTGCAATAATCGTTCATCCTCTCTTCGACTGAGCGCTCAGGCTCTTTGTCTGCTCGCCTGCGCCATTCGGCCTCTTGTAGCTATCGCGGTCATCGCGTTGTTCTCGACTGTCACGTCGATCGTCTGTACGGTGGTCTCGATTACCTCGCGTCGTCGTCGTGATGATCTCGATTATCACGATGATCGTCGGGTCGTCTGTCAGTTTGGTCGCGGCTGTCCCTTGACTGGACAAAGCCTGCTGCGATGAAGTTTGGATGGTCATCGTCGTGATAACGATTCTTGCGTTTGCGCCTTCGATCATCTCTGTAGCTATCTCTGCGGTCTCGACTGCCCCCTCGTGATTTTCATGTGATGCTACGGGTCGAGTGCCTCGTACGGAGTCTTCTCCGTCTGCCCACTTTGTTGCGAGTACCATGAGTGCGCCATTGTCTTTGGGTCTTCTCGACCAAGTGTTTCTTTGAAGTCTTCCCTCCAGAGTCCGTTTTTGAAGGCGTCGATTGCCCTATCTTCTGATACGTTGCCTACTGAGTTACGGATGGTGGTCCACCGCCGTATGTACGATCTCAGAGATTCATCTGACTTTTGCTTGCAGGTCCGGAGCTCCTCGAAGGTTTTGGGGCGCTCACATAGAGGCTCGAAGTATTTGATGAAATCACCTTTGAAGTGTTCCCACGAATCGTAGTATGATTCGGGTAGCGATTTGAGCCAATCGCGAGCTGTTCCTTCCATCATGAGTTGTATGTATTGCATAGCTGTGGTTGTGGTCCGCGCTGACATCCAACTGCCAGCCTGTAATCTTCTAGCCAGCCTGATGGCTCTTGTTTGCAGTTGAATTTGGCGTGGTAGCTAGCGAAAACTTCTTGGGCATACGAGCCTCCCGGATCCGTCGAGTGAAGCATAGCGCTCCACATGGCCCGATTTCTGCTTCCGAGTCTGAGCTGCTGCTGTATGACCTCCTCGAGTGGCTCCTGCTGGATCGATGATGACGTGAGCTTTTTCGACTGCTCCTTCCCGAGGACTTCGACTGCGACGGTCCCGATCTGTATCTCTCCTTGGAGTTGCTTGTGGATGCTGTATGGCTTTGCTGCTATTGCCAGTTGTTTGTACAGTTGGAGGTGCTGATCCCTCTTTGGGTCTCCTGCAGGAGGTTCGATTGTTCTGAGATAGGTGCCTAGCGTCATCAGCGCCCCGGCTGGCTCAGTAGGTATGGGACTCCTTCCGCGTCGACTGCCATAAAGGCTGGGTTTAGGTTTCGAGTGACCGCTGCACGATCTGCGTCTCCGAGGTTTATGAATCGTGACCTACGCGGGGTCGTTTCTGCCTGTTGAATTCAGACAATGCTCTTCGCGAGCACTCGATATGCTGGCTTGCTTTTTGCGTTCTTCGAGTACTGCTCGGTAGTTCTTTAACCGTATCGATTCTTGCCATTGGAAATATTGTAAGGTCAATACCTCTTCGGAGTTGCGTTTGCTGGTAGCATTGTGCAGCTTCGATTACTTTGCTCACTTTTTCCGCCATCTCTGCGGTGATGGTCAGCGTGGTTGTTCCGTCTGGCATGGTGACTGTGCAAGGGTATTCTGTAGGTCGACGGCATGTTGCGGCTGCTGATGTTTCTGCTGTACTCGCGGTATATACCTGATACGGTACCACCCGATCCTCCATCCATGTGTTGCTGATGCGCATTATGGATTCGGCGTCGTCATCCAGGCTCATGTTGGAGTTGCTTTGCTTGTTGGGGTTTCCGCCACAATCGAGTATATCTTCGAGTGCTTTGTCCAGGCTGTCTGCGTCGCAGGTGAATATCTCGTGGCTGGCACGGATTTCTGGGCCGTTGAGATCGGCGAGATATATGTTGTCGTCTATGTTCTCTTCGTTCCCCGCGACGTCGTTGCAGTCGACGGTGTCGTCGAGTGACTCGATTGAGTTGTTTGGGCGGTACGCAGATTCGATCTCGCTTCTTCCAAATCTTTTTGCCACCTCGTCACGGAACTCTTGCGAGGTCATGGACGTTGCAGAGTCGCTTGGCGATTGGATCGGGACGATCTGTGACGATGTCGCGCCAAGATGGATGGTGTTGCAGTCGAAGCGTTGTCGATTGTCTCCATGTTGAGTGTCTCCACGTCGAGTGGATCTAACAGGTCCTGCACACCATCTTTATCGACAAAGAAGTTAAATTTTCCAACCGTAATATCCAAACCTGATTCGAGTCCGGCAAAGGCTTGTTGAGCTTCCATCGAGTGCGGCGTGAGCCTCCTTGGAGATTTTGGCGAGTGATCGCTTTTTGAATTGATGCTGGTAGATCTTGCCGGCGAGTTGCTGTTTGCAACGGTGGTCGGTGATTTGCTTTTTGATGATGCAATAGGCGAGTTACCTTGTGCAGATGCGATCGTCGGGTGGCCGCTTGATGATGAAACCGGCGAAACCGTGAGCCCAATACTACCTGTTCCCACAGACGGCGCCAATTGTCGAGGTGTCCTCGGCAATCCCATGGTTGCTATACCTAGGGTTGATTGTGTGGTAGAGAACGCGTAGTATTGGTGGAATCGACGGCTGACAAGCTGGATTTACCCAGGTTCAGGGCCCTCGAGTGAGGTAAAACCCCTACTTCCTGCTTGTCTGTATTTATGGTATGAATATGAGGGTTACAATGGTTCGACAAGCTGCTGATCTCGCCGAGGTTTTGGTGGCTATGGATTGCTTGCCCGATCGATCACCCTCCCAGCCTTTATATAGGAGGCTGGGTCTCGGGAAACATAACCGACCAAGGTTACATATATGGAAAGCCTTAACCGACTATAACTTGACCTAACTTGGAAAACACTCTTCGTTTTAGGCCTTCCTTCATGGGCTTCGATTAATCTTTGGGCTTCTTTGATCATCACGTGCACCAGTTACCCTTAAGCTGGGGTACCCGCAGAGCATAACCTCGTCAATCTGCCTTTGAGGATCTACGTGGTGAGCATAGGTTGGAGCAACCAAAAGTCATTGCGGTGATGTTCCTAGAGTTTTCAGCTCCTGATCTTGATGTGTACATTATTTCTCCTCCAGGCGGCAGTTGCCATCCTTCCATTGGTTGCTCCCGCCATCTCCAGGTCCGGCGTCAAGGAGTATGTTATGTGGGAGCGAGCTTGGCGTTCAAGAGTTGAGTGTTCCTCAGTACTTGCAGTTCAAGGAGCATTAACGGAAAGAAAATAATTGTGTCTGAATGGAAAGCTTTAGTACGACATATAAATTTGTCAAGCACTAAGTGTTAAAACTTCGCTACGCATTTCTTTAATATCCGTGTTATTGTGTATTATATTTGGGTTTTAGGTTCTGTGAAAAACGCATTTTTGGTGGTCGGTCGCCCTTGCATGGTCAGTAGCACCATCAATTGATGCATACAGTGATGTATCATTGACTATTCAATATTACTGAGCAAAGCCAAACATGCTAACAACAAAAGTAAAGGAAAACGAGGTCATCGAAAATGTATCCGTCTCACCAAAAAATATTCATAACCATATTGCCAACATGTGAAAGAAAACAAAGAGTACACAACTCTTAGACAAAATTCAATATTACTAAGCAAAGCCAAGCATGCTAACAACAAAAGTGAAGGAAAACGAGGGCATCAAAAATGTATCCATCTCACCAAAAAAATATTCATAACCATATCGTCAACATGTGAAAGAAAACAAAGAGTACACAACTCTTAGACAAAAGCTTTCAAGAAGGGATTGGCGCACACGAGTTGTTCATACCCGAAGCCGAGATTCGAGCCGACACCTTCAAGAGCATGATGCACGCACGTCGACATTCTAGGTCCAAGACCTTGGATGCGCCGGCGGCACTCCTGCATAGATCTGCCTATATATCACATGTGGTTGGATATCTCGAAGAAAGTCATTGGCGATTGAAATTGTGTATCTCGGCGCATGAGTACAAGAATTTGACCATGGAGTAAATATTGTGAAGTTATTGTAGAGACGTGCGTTTGCACGTGCACGTTGACTATACTATTAAAAGAGCAAACTTGTGTTGATACATTGAATCTGAGCCCTTCAATATTTGGCCAACGGTCCAGATCGCTCCAATGTTTGACAACTCAACACAAATCCACTTTTGCCCATTTTACCCTCCCACCAAATCACATAATACTACTAATGGCATCGTACCGGTTCGTTTTATTTCAAGAGACCTTTCTATTTCGGCGAGACACGAGGCCCGCTCGCCTCCCCGACGGGAGCTCCCTCGCCATGCCTTCCGCTCATCTTCCCGGCGCGCGAGCCTTCCGCTCATCTTCCCGGCGCGCGAGCCAGAGCCCTGTCCCCGCCGTCCCCAACGCGAGGCAGCATGTCGCCGTCCCGCACGCACTCGCACCGACCGGACGACGCGAGCCAGCACACTGCAGCCTGCCGCCGCCTCCATAAGTTGGTCCATCGCATCGTCGTTGACCGACTCCCACCGCCGTCTTCCTCTTACGACCAACCACCGCCCTTCTTCCGTGTGCAACATAGGACATGACGGGCAGCTGCTGCGGGGCAGGCCGCTGCTCCTCGGCTCCTGAGGCTAAGGATGCGTCCGCCGCCGCTAGGAGAACCCGCGCCCCCGCCCTGCGGCCCAGCCCTTTCCCCTTCCGCCCGCCGCTCCCAATGTACTGGTCCGCTACCCACGCTCGCCCTTACCCTGCCACTCGCCCGCTAGCCAGCCTGCTACTCCGCGGTGACCTGGCTCCGTGACGACAGCGACGACTGCAGTTCCGTTCCGGGCCAGCCCGTTGTTTCTCCCTCCGGTTGTGGCGCTCCTCCTCCACGGCCAGATCCAATCGGTCAACACTCAACACGAGCAGCTGCGATGTACTCATACGCCACCACCTCTCTACTTCCCATCCCTTTGATTTCTTTGCACATTTACATGGATGTGCATAGCTGGATATCGTTGTATTATTTTTGTTTTCATGGATGGATCATTGATTTCTTGCAGTTATATTTTCGTGGATTGAGAAAGGGATTCAAATTGGTGAGCATGGGCATCGGGCTGGGTTCATTGATCGGATGAGTATTTCGACAGGGTGTGTTGTTCGTGGTTTGATCCGATATTTCAGGTACACGAGTGCATGGTCAAGAGCTTTATTATGTGTTGCTAGCTGCAGGTACAGTTTTGGGCATGGGGAGAAGATTAATCTCCGAAATCGATCGTGTTTTGGAGAAACAGAACGAAGGCTTGTTATTTGTCAGAAAACATTATACCACAGAAACCAGAAACGCAGTGGAAGCACTATCAGTTTTTGTACAAGTTTCGATCCATTATATTCCAGTTACTGAAATTATTGTTTTCTTTTTAACCCTGGATGGTTAGCAGTTGATTTATTAATTTTTCTATGGATCTTTAATTATCTCTTCCTTAGTCAGCGTAAGCAGCAGTCTAGCTAATTGGCTTTGCATTTTTATCACTAATGTAACTCATTTTGTTCGACATTTTCTAAATATTCCATGCATTGTAGAGATATTTTGTTTGATCTTCACATTGATTTACCATGTTGACTGATGCATATTCATGTCTGGGAAACTGAACTTAGATGCTAAGGTGGATGAAGCTACAAGTATTTCAGTCATACATGGTGTCGCGTTGTCTAACATCGTCAAACCGAGCCCACTCCAATGCTCAAAATCGTGAAGTCCAAGCCAATCCTTGACGAGGTTCCAAATCCGAGTGGATAAGTAGCATTTGAACAAGAAGTGAGGAGCCACCTCCATAGAATTATTCGGCCATGCATGGTGGTCTAAGTGGTCGACCGTCCAAACATGGTTTGGGATGATTGGCCATGAAATAAACGTGCACTTTGGGAGGAGACCGGTTCTTCCCAATTGTGGAGTTCATCGAAGTTCCAATGGACCCGACAAATTGGCTGTGGTAGGCCGACGACGAGAAATAAGCTCCAGAGGAGGTAAGATTCCATATCGAGAACATTCTCACGGAGTTGCAGAGATGTGAAGCCCCACAGGCGCGTGAATTCATGTATGTGATGGATAGAAATTCCGTCGGAATGGTCAATTTAAAAATCCAAGCATTGGCCGGAGTAGCCTACCGGCACACCCTTTTTTCTACTTGGACAAGGCGTAAATGGATAACGCAATACCATGTAATGTGTATATAAGGGGTGCCATAACTTCAATCTTTATACGTGCATTGCACGTGCAAATTTACTAGTTGAGAAAAAAGTCAAAGACAAATGAGTTTTGCGTGTATTAGATAAAATTTTAGCGTAGTTGAAACTGCGCGAACAAGAAATTAGTCTAATAGCCTCGGTTCATATATATGAACCATACAACTTGATAAAATATATAAAAAAACTTAAAACTTTTTTTTGGATTCTCGCATGTAGAGAACGACTAGAAAAACTAAGGGCGCGCTTAGATTATAGGTATTTGGACCGGAAAAGACCAGTAATATTCTACCCACCTACCCACGTCCGTAATTTTCTGCTAGTATACGTCGTTTTCTAACGCAGGTGTAAATAAATGGGAAACCAAGCGGGGCCTAACATGTCAATCAGAATGTCGGATTATGAGCGGTTAGCGCGACCAGTACCAATCTTGGGCCGTTCAACCAACAAAAGGTGCACATGGGCTTTTGTTGACCGTGAGACTCCACCAGATGACTAGACAGATCCACGTGTTCGTTCTCGGAGTCCGATGGCCCAAGATCCACGTGTAAAATATCAAACTCAAATACTTTGTATTCCGAGCTACAAAAATTAACAAAATCAGATAAAACTTGGACATTTGAAAATATGCATACTTAGATCCACACTTTTATTATTTTTGTGTAGCTCAAAATACAAAGTTTTTGAAGTGAATACTTAACACGTTCGTGGGATATACTATTGGGTACACCAGGTTTTTTTTTAAGAATTTTTTCAAAACTCATGAATATGATTTTCGATTTTTTTTTAACCGGAGGGAGCACTAGAGTTCGGGAGCCAAAAATCTCCACCCTATTTAAACCTTTTAACATTAGTGTTTTCATAATGAATTTGATATCATGTTTTTGCCTTTTTGGTTGACAAAGTAGCACATTATATACTTTGCAAGTATATATTAGGAGCTCCAAAGTATTGTCAAAAAGACTTAGCAAGTTTGGGAGTTCTCATGTATTTTTAGGATTCAACGTGGTATGCATGCCTGGACCAAATATATAGAATGACTTATACAGCTAGCCTACCAGGGTTCAACCCCTCCCTAATCCAACCTTGTTGTTTTATTCTTATATATCATTTGTACCAAGTAAGGAACATAATAGATAAAGAAGGATAATCAAATTGTTTCCAACTTCTTATTGTTGCATCCAGTAATCTGAATCATTCTATAATAATGACAACATGATGCTTTCAGTACTTATTCTGCCCCTTCGCTTTATCTATGTTCCCTGTCTTTTATTGAAAAACAACATGACATAATATGATACCTAAACATTTTGTTGCCAGAATGATGGATAAAATAGTTGTGCTAACATTCGTTTCTCCATGCAATTGCAAAGTCTTCTTTTAGTTTAGCCTATTTGCCTCTAGCACCTTCCGAGGGTTAGCTATCAATACATGTTCAGGTAGGTTCATGTTGTGGGCTCAACTAGATACTCAAAAGTGCTTCTTCCTGGTTGCTCGAGTTGTGTTGTGTGCCTTGAAACTGAATCTGTCTATCCATTTACAGTACTGATGGACATAGCTCTATATGCATTAGCCGGTACAGTGGACAGTACCATATTCAGTGTAGTTGTGAGCAATCAACAATTCAACATCATAACATAATACCTCCGAATAGTAGAGCAAGCTAATTAATTGGTGAGGATGGAGACATGAATTTTAGTTTGAACTATAGTAGTACCAAGTACTGAAGCTGATGTACATTCTTGTAAAGCGAATGCGCAGAACATGCCTGGCTGATCGCATCGGACATCAAACTCATGCACAGAACCTGAACCGCGGCAAGCCTGGATGCGGCCGCGCGTCGAAGAAGCCATGCCGCAGCAGGCTCCCACGAAATACACGCCGTGAGGGATAAATCATGTCGTCAGTCGAAGCGTCGACGCCGACGACCTGTCTGACCGTGCCGCTCTTCACGTTGTACGCCAGCACGCCGCGGTTGGTGCCCATGATGAAGTCCCCTCCATCGCCGCCCGCCGCGAGCACCAGCCTGTGGTGAATGTCGTCTTGCCACGGCACCTCGATCCGGTGCCGTCGCACCCACCTCTCTTCTCCCGTGGCGTCGGCGCCGGCGTAGCCGTGGAGCACCCAGAGGTCCACGAAGAGATGGCCCAACTCGGACGCCATGAGCGACCCGTCCACGATGAGCAGGTTCGAGTGCTCCCTGCAGGTCACGGGCGGAGGAGCCATCCGCCGGAACGTCTCGGCCACCGTGTCGAACGCCACCATCTGGTCGGCGGGCCCGCCCTCCATGTGCTTCAGCCAGTGCAAGTGCCCGTGCAGAACGGCCGGCGTCATCAGGTTCTTGAACAGCAGGTCAGGGGCGTTATTGTCGACGGGCGTGGCTTGCTTGCGCGCTCAGCCGCCGCACCTCGCCCCCGCCGGTCGACAAGATACAGTAGCACGTTGGCGCCAGTCCCTGGCCGGGAACGTCAAGTGGCACAAGAGCCGGTACTCGCGGGAGGGCTCGTGGAAGTAGAAGCCGGACCCCCGTTGTCGGAATCCGCCGCTCAGGACGTACCGGGTCGGCCTGAGCCGCGGGAGGTCGGTCCATCGCCGCGTCACGGGGTTGCACACCAGGTACTGCGGCGGGCCGCCGTCGACGACGCAGCCGTTCAGAAGCAGGAGGAGGCCGTCGCACGAGGCCAGAAGGGAGCAGTACTGCTCGTAGTGCCGTGGGAGCACGGACTTCACGGGGTAGCGCGCTAGAGGACGCCGCGGTGACGGCCGGTGATCAGAGGAGACGTCCACAGCGTCCATCTCCTGCAGGTCGACAGAGCCCACCGTCTTTCTGGTGGTGTAGAGGAGGATCTCCAGCGGGCTACTGCGCGCGTACGCGGCGAGGAAGAACGGGCACACCGTGATGCGGAGCCAGTCTTTGCAGACGGCGCGGAAGCGGAAGATGGACTTTGCCGGAAGGTGGACGAGGATCTGGGCGACCAGACCCTCGTCGAGATGAAAGTCGTCGCGCTGATCCATTGAAATCGATCCAAGGTTACAGTAGCCTTATATTCTTTTTTTTTTTTGAAACTCAAAACCTCAATATACTAGTTGAATGCCCGTGCGTTGCTACGGGTTACGAGTTCTCTTTGTTATCTCAAATCACATGCCAGCACAATATCTCTATCTTGTTGGTCCATTGACTACCGTTTTTACCTATAAAAGAAAAATACAATTTGTGCAAAGGAAGTTTTTACAACAAAAAAGGAGTTCAATTTGTGGAGGAACAGCTGATACATAATTGGAATAACATCCATCGACATAATGGCATTGATCCTTTATGTTACAAGACCAGCATACCACATGAAACAACGGTTCCTTATCAATCAGTGCAAGTTCCAGGAAACAAAGGATCTGATGCATGGAAATATACCAATATAAATTGGGCATAATCTATTGAACTTGTACAAAACATAATCATCATTATGATCACTACATTGAACTACAAAATTTGATGCGGGGATACACTCATAACAAAGTCATGGCAATACATACAAACAAGCCCATCGGCTTCACTTCTGGCTCAACATCGCCCAACTCAACGATCAACGCTGGTATCAAATGGGCAGCACATGCGCACATACGGCAATGTCAATACTCGGTAACCCCTCCAGTCAATCCTCCTTCCTGTCACTCAGCTCTACCTTACAGCTCCATTGTTGATTTATGTGCAAAATTCAAATTACAGGGAAAGTCCACATAATGTCATCAATGGAGGTTACCATACTGGAATGGAAGGACATCAAATACCAGCCATCTATTTATTGAAGAAATGTCTCCAAAAGAGCCTCAGTTGTTTATTGTTGCCAACAACATCCCACGATTTCTTAATACTGAACCTAGTGACAACAGGAAAGCAACATCGCCAGTTTGTGTGCAGAAAAACCAAGAAATTTGATAAAGCTATAATTTAACTGAAGCGAACTTGCACGAAAATTGGCACCATCATTTGGGACCTCAAAGATTTGAATATTTACTACTTATACCCAGCAGATTACATGTCTAAATAAGTTGGACCAAAGCTGCAGTTCCTCCATTGCTGCTATGAATAATCTGCTAGCTTCAATGACATCAAAAATTAATAATCAAACGACATTTCAGGACATCGCTGATCTTAGCTTACCTAAGATCCAACAAGGAAAATTGATTTGCAGCAATAAATTGATTGTCAGGAGCTTAGAGACCAAGTTATTGACTGAAACATAATCAGAGTTGTACTACTGCAGTTCAGACATCTATCAGACTACACACGCTAACATGCAAGTACTAAGCACCACATGATCAGTTGCCCTCTTGTCCAATCAGTGGGCTAATAATACAGAAACTATGGGAAATTGATCACCAGATGCCCTACATAATGTGTCTTAACCTGAAATGTATTTATTCCCTGAGAATAACTGTCTTCTCTTCTATGTATTTCGATGAACAAACTTGCGCATGTGCCTCTAAATTGATGAAACTATCACCACTGAAATCTGAAAGCATAAAACTACGATTTAAATTGCTTCTTGTTGGAATCCTCCTACGTAAACTACTTACGAAACCACGAAGTATATATTAGAAAGACCGGGCACAATGAAACATGGAAATTCATTATCCGGAATAATTGAATCATTCAAGCACAATCATCAAGCAGCAAAAAGAACTAATGGAAATGTGTTTCAAGCTCAGTATATGAGGATCAACACTTGGAGGCGAATTAATTAGAAAGAGAAGTTGATTAGAAAATATGCTCTTTTGTGCCTTTTGCCCTCATGTTTCTAGATAGTCTTTAGACATAGAAATAATAATCAAAGCTAACCAGTGTTTGTAATTATCCATTCATCTGCAAAAGATGGGGAACATCCATCTTTGGTAGACCTGAAACAAAATGCAGTAGGGTTAGTTACACAATGTTTGAGTCCGACAGCAGAAACCATAGGGTAAACAATATAATTTTGGTTTGGCACGCTATAAATGGCTGCGACGAATAAACAAAATCACAAAAAACAATATTTAGAATCGCATAAGTATTGAAAAGCTAGCATTAACACAGCTGGGCATGAAACAAAGCCAACACTCACAATTCTTTTGCCGGACTCAACCCCTGCAACGACAAAGGGCATCACTCCAGCTGTGGAAAGAAGCAAGCCGAAAGTACATACCATCAGATACACAAATTAATCGTAGGAAGGGAATTAACAATATGCAGCTTCTTAGGGATTCAAAATAGTAAGGCAACTGTCCCATTCTACAGGCTAGCATGGATAGATCTAAGAAGTAGAAAAAACAATGAAAAAGATAGGATTGTTCTTACGAGTCTGTTAATTGCAGACTATAGCAAATCATAGCATCTTATTCGGTTCCATGATAATAGCAGAATATAGCACACTCCAAAACATAAATGCTTGACTAAGATAATCTTAGTGGAGTATTTTGATTAAGTGCATAGACCATAAGGATCTAATAATTTCAAGTTGATTGCTACGGTGAGAAACACATCATAAGTATTTGTACCTTGAAGATATAGAGCAGGAAGCTTACTTCTTTGTCCTTCCAAGCCACCGGGCATGTGCTCCAATTTATGCGGTTTTTGCTCCTGCATGTCTTTACATAGATGAATGGATAATACATCATTTGTCCCAATAATCCCTCCTCAAAACTGACAGAAAGTGAAAAGAGGTTTAATTGTATGGATGTACCAGGTGCGATTTATAAACATCTTACTGCCGGAATCACATCAATTTTTGCTATGGTTGAATTCCTATGGTACAAACGACCAAATATAAAGTTTCAATTAGAAAATATTTATGGGGCAAACATTCCAAATTCTCAAGAATATAATGTGTCAATTTTGTTCTCGAGAAATCTTGAGAAATCATGAATGGATACTTTTTTTCATTTGTTGCTGGATGGAGGGTGCTTAATCAGTATTTACCTTACTTGTAAGCTGCGGTGTAGGTGGTAACCCCGACATCAGCCTACACGCAGAGCAGAGCATATTGTATCAGATGAACTTCTGCGTACATGATGACGGTTCACCTCCCTGCTGACTGCTCGCCGCCGCTCATTCGCACCATGTGGTCGCCGCCAGTGGTCAGGACCGGCCGTGCTCCCTCTCTCTATGGTGTTGTTCGGTGACTGGTGCATGGCGACGGGATAACGAGCAGGCGGAATTGCAGCCAGGCCGTTGGCTCGCTCGCCGTGGCGCGGTCAGCCATGGAAGCGAGCTCCAGCATGGCGGCCAGAAGGCAGTCGCGCAGGGGCAGTGGTGAGGGTGTGGCACAAGGAAAGTCGAGTCCCGGAGCCGCTGTGCTCCATGGAGAGTCATCGCCAGCGGTCTTCACCTCCAGCACCTCCAAGTTCTTCGCCTGGAAGGGGAACACGGAGTAGAGGCACCTGAGCGTCAGAAGCTCGGCTGACGATGGAAGAGGTTGCGGTGGCCGGTGAGGTGCGTCGTAGATGCGGCGGCGGCGGCGGAGCGATTAGATCGATGGGAGCGAATCAGATTGGGTTGGCGGCGCAGAAGAGCGAGAGGGGTGTCGCGAGGGAAACTCTCTTTGGGCCTTGGCCCATGTGCGAGATCGGGTAGCGATGGCCAGGCTGACCACGGTTCGCAGGACGTACGAAGTACCAACTCCCATTTAATAGTAAAGATTAAGCTAGCAAGCCGCCTCATTAAAAACCTTCCAGCCCCTTTAGATATCCTGGTAAGGAAAAGAACACGTCAGAAACTTGCTGCTTTAAGCATTAATAGTTACATCGTTTATCAGCTTGCTAAGAATAACGACTAGGGGGCTCATCGACCCAATTACAAGATGTATTATTAGTGTAACCAAACCTAGCTAATTCATGTGCAACTTCATTAGCTTCCCTCTAACAGTGATGAAAGGAGACAGAACCAATGGATGTAACCAAATCAACACAATCTGCAAAAATAGCCGCAGATTCATTCCACCACACTTCCTCTCCTGTGCAAGCTTCAATAACTTCAATCGAATCCGACTCAGCCTGAACCATAGAAAATCCCATATTGTTCGCCAAGATAAGCCCTTCCTTCATTGCGATCGCCTCAGCCATGAAAGGTGACGCCACATGCGGTAATGACTTTGTAATAGCCGCAATAAAATTACCTTTATAATCTCGGATAACCGCCCCAATAGCTCCAGCTCGAATATCATCATGAAAAGAGGCATCAACATTCAGTTTTACATGTCTAGGAAGGGGCCTTGTTCATCTTACAACACTGCCGACCGGTTACTTGGAGGAAATTTTCGCTGCATTAGCCGCAATAGAAAGAATGGACATTTTGCATTTAAAAACAGGAGGAACATCTTCATTCCGAACCTTCCGACGTCGCAACCACCACAAATACCAGCATGTAATCGATATAATTTCTTTTAAACCCGCCGAACTGAAGTTAGGCTTATTATTTCCGTCATGTCGCAACATATCTTCAAGAACAGCTGAACCAACCCTATCCATCTGAGAAAATTGCCCAATAAATTGTTGTAGCCCCAAAGCATACCAAACCTCCTGTGCAGCCGGGCATAAAAACAAGAGATGCAACACATCTTCAGCACCTTGATCACACACAGGGCACGCACCACTAGAACCAATGTGCCGGTTTGCAAGAATTAATGCTCTTTAAAGGAACAATACCGTGAAGTGCTCTCCAAATAAAAATCTTAACTTTGCTTGGAATTTTCAACTTCCAAAAAATCTTCCAAACAAGATTATTTGCAGACGTACCAGGGAGTGCAAGCTGACCTACGTGAGCACCAAACTGGTGCTGCCATTGTAAATGGTAGCCAGATCTTACGGTGTATCGTCCATGCTTCGTGTAACTCCAAGCGATAAAGTCCTCAAAGCCATGGTTATTCAAGGGGATTTGGAGAATTCTGCCAACATCAACCGAATTAAATATAGAGTTTAGAAGCTGAGCATCCCAGTAACCAGTAACAGGACTAATTAGTTCAGACACTCTTGTGTATACCGCATTTCCTCTTAGTGAAATAATTTTCCTGTTCAGACTAGAAGGAATCCAAGGGTCGTTCCAAATATTTATATTATCTCTAGTACCTACTCTCCATATATAACCTCTTTTAAACGTAGGTAGACCAGCCAAAATACTTTGCCAAGTGAAAGAAGATCCCGCTTTCGGTCCAGCTAACAAAATATTACCATCTAGATAGTACTTGGCCCTCAAAACTCTTGCGCATAGGGATTCAGGTTCTTTCTTTTTAGTTTTTATGGAAAATTGAAAAATATCCTTATATAACCTGTATTGAAATCGATCCAAGGTTACTTTAGCCTTACTTTTGAGGGACACTACTGCCATGATTGTTCACGACCTATGCGGATTGTTCAGTATCACACACGGACACGATCGAGTGGATGAAAAAAAAATCCTCTCTTTGCCGAATTGGGCTGGCCCATTGTGGTATTGTACTCTTATGTAAGAAATAAAATATTTTATACAATCATAGGTCTTGTAAACTATTTTGAATTGTAATAAATTTTTCCTTAAATATGTTTCGTCGTCTATGAAAAATGTTAAAAGATGTGGAAAGAAGGTCATGTGTATGGAAATGGAAGTTCATATGACCTTGTAATAAATCGTATCAACAAACAAAAAAAATTGGAATTTTTTCTTTATTTAAGTAAGTTGCACGTAAGTTTCTTAAATTTTCTCAGAAGAGACCGGTTGGGAAGTGAGCTCGGCGCCTCGGCTCGACCCGACCAGGTGTGTTCTCGCTTGAGCTGGTTCTACAAGATCAGGGTGGGCCACGGCGCAGCGTATGTCAGGAGGAGCCGGCGAGCGAGGGATTTGAATTGATTCGTGCGTAGACTAAACAAAAAAGTAATCAAGAGTAAGCAAAAAAAAAGTAATCACGCGTAGTAATCAAGAATCACGGCGGCGCATAGGTCCGAGCGCGAGCGTTGTCCCGCAGGCCTGCCCGTTCCTCGAACTGTTTAGGTACGGAGCGAGGGGGCTCCCAACACCTCAGCCAATTCGTGCAGCATCTTATTCAGGATCTCGGTGCTCCCAAAAGTTGTGATCGAGTCCAGGAACAAGACTCTGCCACCTCTGTGTGTCACCGAATGAAGGAAGGGAAGAGCATGTCGTACATAAACCTGGATTTTATCCATGTCGTCCATATCTACGCCAGGCACGATGGTATGTGGTCTGACAGAGGGGGCGGGCTTCCTACTACCTGACTTTCGCCAACAATTCTTCCTTCAGCGGCAGATGGCAGGCCGACCTATCTTCGGTGGTCTCGCTCTAGAATGGCTCTTTGCTCGATTGGTACCACCGTTGTTGTGTTTGAGTTTGGGGGAGGGGAAGTACCGAAGCAAAAGGCGATCAGGAGATAAAAACATTACTGCATACAGTATCCACCTACCATTCAACAGCAATTTGAGTCTAACCAAATATCTTA
Source organism: Poa pratensis (assembly GCA_947311845.1). Lineage (NCBI taxonomy): Eukaryota > Viridiplantae > Streptophyta > Magnoliopsida > Poales > Poaceae > Poa > Poa pratensis. Next base: position 123,880,827 of record CAMZMU010000063.1, on the reverse strand, counting down.
CTACACATCATGGTGAGCAGGAAGCAAATCCTTCATACATGGAGTGTAGATGAATGACTCAAACACAGGTGCCCAGGAAGGGATACTGCTTAGGCTAAATTGCGGGAAAAGTGACCCCAAATATTGTAACTTCGAGCTGTGTAGATAGTAAGCAAACCCGTTGAAACTGTTGCCCAAAAATACGATCTCCTGGTACGGATGATAACCAAAGATGTCTAGGCCGTAGTAGTGATAGTGCTTTTTGTAGCCCTCGAGGCTGATGATCTCTTGTTCTTCCCTGTCAGCCACAACACTATCATCATTGGAGTCCCACTCATGGTCTTCTCCGTCCTCCTCTGATACTTTGTCAGGAGGATTTAAGATCCAAGACTCCGCAGCATTTGTTCCTATGTCGTGCCGGTTGTAGTGTCGCAGGAAAGCAGGCTTGAGGTTAGCCTTATGTTTCACGTCCCACTCCGGTCTTCGATGTGATTCTGATGATGCATCACGCAATATCCATACCTGAAGTTGGTACCCGTTGATGGCACAGTAGTAGACGCCATTATCGGATTTTCCGAGATATCCAAATGTTTTAGTGTATTTGTAATCTTCGTCGCACACAGCTACATGCAATCTTGGAGTTTTGATCACTCGATACTTCTGCTCCAGCAATGACAACCTGCATAACATAAAACAGGTTCAGCATGTGTGTTAGATACTGAACGACGACAGCAAAAAAAAAAAAAAACAGAAATTCACATGGCATGAACTGTTCGTACCTCATAACAAAATCACCACAGCAATGGACATAGAGCGCTCCACGCCAGTACACGCCGTGCCGTCGAATCGACTCCAGGCCGCTAGTCGGGGGTGTTGGATCTGACCACACGTCCAGCACGGTACCCGCGGCATTGCCTTCTTCCCGCACAAAATTCTTGTCCTCCCACTGTCCGGTTCTGGACGAGAACACTTGCACCTGGTACAAGCATGGCGGCCACTCCATGGATCCGGTGGCATTATACTCACGCTCGTAATCTGACTCGGCAAGGCCAGCACCAAGTACGTGAACAGGTGGCTTCGGTTTCACGGGCGCATCGGGGAGGAACAAGACGTCATAGTGCAGCGACATGGTGGGGTCGAACAGGAGGTGCAGATGGCGGGGGCACCGTAGCCCACCGTCGTGTCGCCGGGTTGCAAACGTACATCTCCAGCGTGTCCTCGTAGAGGAGGAGGCCGTTGCGGTGATCCAGGACACCTCGGAACCTCTGGAGAAGACGCGTTGGCCGGCCAGGCAGGAAACGGAGCGTGCCGTCGATGGATGGGCTCCGCTGAGCTGCCGGCGCAACTCGGGAGAAGAAGCCGTGCCTCCGGTAATCCGGTTGGTCAAGTAGTTGACGAAGACGCCGCGCACAGGCCCCACGAGCAGCAGCCCGTGGGTGTCCACGGCGGTGCGCCAGTCCTTGTGGACGCTGCGGCAGACGGCGAGGTCCCGCGGCGATGATAGGCGGCGGAGGACGTCCTCGAGCAACTCGTCGGGGAGACCGTCCATGGATGGTTTGGCAGCCTGTGGTTAGTGTTGCTTCGCGGTTCGCGGCCGGCGTGGTCGTGGTCGTATTGATTACTTTGTTCTTGCGGCTGTGGTCATGTAGATTTCGGCTTGGATTACTTCTCTACGTGTTCGTTCTGAATCGGGAATTAACTCGCCGTAGCACGATCACATCACGTTTGCTGAAAAATCCGGATCGAGCTCGTGAATAATGATCGCCCCTAGTGTCTCTGGAGTAATTATTCCACTGTGTATTTGGGAATTGTTTATTCATTTTTTTGTCAAAATTTTGAACTAAAACTTCTCAATTAGACTATAAGTGGGATGCCTATATAAGGATTTTTTGAAGCTCAAGGCAGTCGATCTGCCATCCGATTAGATAGAATAGAATGTTTAATTACAGAATTTTGTTCCAAGTTTTAGGGCCCGGAAAAAGTCCACCTAATTACCAAAACCTACATCTTCAGGATCTTGCGTGTGGGCATATGCCCGCTGCGCTATCTCCTCCCTAATTAAATGCGCCACCGCCTCCGGCAACAAAGCAACGTTGCGGAAAACCCACCGGTTCCTCTCCTTCCAAATGCCCCACATGGTGTAGATGATTGCTCCGCTGGCCTCTTTTCTCCTCTCCTTTGGAATCCTTGTGATGGTCCTGTCCCACCAATCGTTTATGCATTGTCCCAAGGGAGGCGGAGCAACACCATATGAGCCAAGCCACTCGAAGATCTTCTCCCTGACCGCCACAGAAAAAGTGCACTCAAGCAGGAGATTTTGCACCGTCCCAGGATGTATCCTACACAGCTTGCAGATTGGGTCGTGTGGCCATCCCCGGATTGCTAAGTTGTCGGCCGTCAGAATCTTTCCATGCAAAACCACCCAAGCAAAGAATTTACACTTCTACTCGGCATGCGCCTTCCAAATTTTGGCTGCTCGAATTGGTGGAATTGAGCCGTCAAACTCACTGGCGGAGCTACCTTGGCCCAACCGGGTGCGCAGGACACCGGGTCCATTTGATTTTTCTTTGTATATTAATAAATTTCTACTGTGTGTACCCCTGAGCCCAATACTTGTGCACCCACACTAATATAGAAAAGCCTATCTATGTGCACCCCTGAGCCCAATACTTGTGTGCACCCCTGAGCTCAGGGGTGCGGAGCTACCTTGGCCCAACCGGGTGCGCAGGACACCGGGTCCATTTGATTTTTCTTTGTATATTAATAAATTTCTAGTGTATGCACCCCTGAGCCCAATACTTGTGCACCCGCACTAGAATAGAAAAGCCTATTTGTGGCGCACAGGACGTGCGCCACTGCGGCCGCGCCACTGGTAACAAGTTATCTGTGGCGTACCAGCCCATGCGCCACAGCTAACCTTTCCGTGCACCAGAGATAGTAGTATTTTGAAATACCAGTGGCGCACTGTGCGCCACCGGTAAGTAATTAGGAATTAAAAAAATAAAATTCATATATATATTTTTCCCCCAAATATACGTCTTCTCCGAGTCCACGCTGGGCGGCACCACCATGGCTGCCGTCGTCGCCAACTCCTCCTCGGTGGCGTTCCCGGCGGCAGGCAGGCGCGAGCTTCTCCGGGAGGTTGACCGTCGCCGCCCATCGACGCGAGGGAGACCGCCGCCATGGTCGGTGTGTGCACGGGAGACCATGGGCGCCGGCGTCGGTGGCGAGCTGAAGGGGCCGTCCTCGCCGTCGCTGGTCGACGCCGCTGCCCCGTCCGCGTCCAGCGTCCTCTCCGCGCCCGTCTTCCCATGCCATCCGCACGTCTCCGCGGCCGCGCCTGGACGCCCTCGCCGTGCGCGCTGCCGGCTGCGACGCGCGCCACCGCGTCGGCTGCTCCGCCCGCCCACGCGCCCTGGCTGGCTCCCGCGCCCCGCTCGCAGTTTGGGAGGAGGAAGCAGTTTGGGAGGAGGAAGATGAGGGGCGAGCAAGAGGAGGAAGATGAGGGGCGAGCAGAGCGGGAGCAGCGAACTGCGTCGTCAGGTAGCAGGAAGATAAGAGGTGTGTGGTGCGTGCTTGCCTGCTTGGGAGGATAAGGCAGAGGGAAGCACGGCGTGCGTGTGATAGAGACGATGTGTGCGTGCGTGCATGGTGTGTTGTGTGGGACTGAGATCCCGTGCCCGGCCAGAGGCAAGGCACGCTGTGCCTCGAGGCCCAGCATCCACCGTTCATCTACATCCAACGGCCAGAACGATTCAACCCCAAATATCCAGCTCCCGAGCTGCTGGGAGCTCCCGTCATGGCGTTGCGGGAAAGGGAGAGGAGACGCTCCGGCTGCTCCTCCAGGGTGAGCTTCGGCGGCGTACACCGGAGGAAACGGCGGTGCCGTCCGCCTCCCATCCGCCCACCTCCGGCTGCTCCGTCCGCCTCCCATCCGGCGGCTGCCTCTGCCCGTTCCGACGACCTCCTATGCCCCCCCCCCCCCCCCCCCCCCGGCCGTCCTCCTAAGCTCCCTATGAAGACCCGCTCCGACGGCCAGTGGCGCCATGGAGCTCGCAGCAGCGAGGCAGGAGAAGAGGACATCAATTTCAGTTAACTGTAAAATTCAGTTAACTAGAGACAGCTGCAGATTACAAAATTCATGAAGAATGAAGAATTAACAGACATCAAATTAAGTTAAATTAGATCAGCAAACGGGCAGGAGAAAAGTGCTCAATGTGCAGACCATTTGTTCTTGAAATCGAAATGAGTTAGAAAATGAAATCGAAATTAATTGAACGTTATAAAGACTTTGGAGCTTTAACACTGGAATTTTTTTTTTTTTTTGAAACGAGGCAAAAGCTTTGCCTTTTATATTGATATAGGAGAAGCAAACATGACACGGCCGAGACCAAAAAGAAAAAGGTCATACATGACAGGGCGTACTAGACGAAAGAAAAGTAGCCCCACTAGGATCCAAATCACCCTACTCCGTCTATTCTCTCAGAAAGATATATCGTCATATCTTCAAAACGAAACTACGCGACGCGATCTGGGGGTCGGGAAGCAGATCAGGCGGAGACGTCTAGCGCCGACGGAGCCGGGAAATCGCTTCCCCCTGGGCCAGCAAGGCCAATCAAAGCTTCATCCGCTGCCGTCATGGACGGCAAGTTCAGACTGAGGAGGGTCCTCAACCCGTTGATTGCCGAATCAGAGAACGGAGCCTTTTTGCAGGTGTTCGTGAATTCTTTCGTAGCCTCCACCAGGGGCATATCTCCAAAGTCGAGCCCCATTTTCTTGTGGAGGACACACTGCGCTTTGCCGACCGCAGGGAGTTGAGGCTTCGCCGCGAGCCTGCTGCTACGACGGTCGGGGGCGGGCAAGGCCGCATCAGCACGTGGCATTGGCGGAATAGGCGTGGGCAGCAGTGGCACAGCCGGCAGGCTGAACAGATTCGCGACACTGCGTATCACGATGCCAGATGAGGGAGCCGTACCCGCAGCATCAGCAACATCATCATCATCACTGTCGTCATCAGTATCGGCAGCGAGGAGGTTTCCAATCGTAGCAGCCTCCGCGTCAGCGTCAATGACGTCCACGACGGGCTGAAACTCCCTCCTCGCCCAGTCGCCCACCTCCTCGCCGTCCAGCAGTAGCACCTGCTGATCCAGCTCGGCGAGGCATGGCAGGAGCTGCTCCATCTCCTCGTCCTCATCATCCTCACTGGAAAATCCCCCCTCGCACAGCGCGTCGCCAGGCGAGATCAGCACCGTGGTGAGGTCATCCACACTCTCTACGTCCACGCTGGGATGTCCCCCCTCGCACGGCGCGTCGCCAGGCGAGAGCAGAGCGGTGAGGCCCGCATCCGGAGAAAGGAGCGGGTGACTACTAGACATCAATGGGGAGCACTCCAAAGCCGGACGAGAGACCTCTGGCAACACCACCCCAGACGCAGCCGTCGACAGGCACAAAAGCACCTACGACTCATCCGTCTTGCGGTCGCCGTCCTTTCGTTGCATTTGCAGCAGCCCCAGGTCAGTCCTCTCGTTCTCCGCAGAGAGCACATCGTCCACTGGAATCGAAATGAGGAAACACAGCAATCAATTGCATACAACAACGATAATTGTTCATTACAGAATATTAATTTCATGACAATCAATCCACATCGGCAAACAAATTCAAGTACAAGCTGCAATCAAACTAGGAGGCGTTCCAGGAAACTAACTGCTGGAATTTGAAGACAAGCAACCTGGAACTAGACAGCACCGTGTCTCCTGCTGTGTGCCTGTGTGCTTGGATCAGGTCCAGGTTGAGGAGGGGTCGAAGGAGGAGCGGAGGAGTTCGTCGCTGGGGAACGGAGGAAGTCGTCGCTGGGGGACCAGCGGAGCGGGCCGGCGAGGAGAAGCTTGTGGGAATGGGTGCGAAAGGGCTTGCCGGCGCAGATTATCCCGAAGCTCGCATGGCTACCTTTCCCAATGGCCGCCGACGGCAGAGCTCTGCCCGGAAACATCCGCCGCGTCATTCCTTTGCCTTGCGCGTGTGAGGAACAGAGGAAGGACCAAGTCTATTTCGCGTTGAGTCGTTCTGACCATTGGATGTAGGTGAACGGTGGATGTTGGGCCTCGAGGCACAGCGTGCCTTGCCTCTGGCGGGGCACGGGATCTCGATCCGTGTTGTGTGGTACAAGCAGGAGAGAGAACATAGATCTAGCTAGGAGAGAATGTAGATCTAGCTAGGAGAGAGAATGTGTGTGCTGTGCCTGCGTGAGTTTAATGTTTTTTTAGCTGTGCCTTCACGTCCTAGCTCCAATTGTCCAATTGGTTGAAACAATAAAACATTTATGCTATTCTTTGATTTACCGGCTTTTGAAGATAATATTAGTACTGCCTGTTGCCACTGCCCAAGTTGAGAGATGCTTTTCGTGAATGAAAATTGTGAAAACTTATTTGCGCCATCGCCTCAATGACGAAAGTTTGATTGATGATCTTATTTGTTATGTGGAGAAAGAAGAAATGAAGAAAGTCACTAATGATCCGGTGGTTGATCGTTTCGAAGAAAGTCACTAATGATCCGGTGGTTGATCGTTTCATGAAATTGAGAGGTCGCAAATTCTAAAATGTGACACTGTGTTTGGATGTAGGAAAGTTTCTTGGGAATTGAATTGGGCTGGCAATTACATTTCCCAGATGGAAAGAAAATGGTGTCCAATTCCAATTCCGCTGTTTGGTTGTGAATGTAATATATGGTTGGAATCAGAGGGTAGCACACAATTCCAATTCCTATTTGGATGTATGAATCTTGGAATTGGATGTTTTCTTGAATTTGGACAATATAAACTTAAAAGTATGAAAACAATTGTATGTGTATATTTGAATATTGATATATTATTTTGCACACATAATAAGATTAAAATTCGAAATCAAGTCACAAATAATAACACAAGTAGAAATTAAGTAGTTTTGAAGTACCAACAACAAAAGGATAATAATTTTGTCTCTACAAATAGCACAAGTGGGTAGTTCAAGTCTCTTACACATAGCACAACTAGATAATTCGTGAACAACAAAGTACATACTAGTCATACATCAACCAAACAGGGATACATTAACCCAAGGTCAGGAGCCATGCCTTCCTTAACCCCTCGGGGAGCGCCATGAGTGCTTCAACCAAGCGCTCATTGATGATCAACTTCCCATACGCTCTCAGCATATCACTATCCTCCAAGTCTGGTACCTTCTTTAGGGCATCAAGGATTTCAGTTGGAGGAGTCACCTTTGGCATAGGAAGTGGCTCGGTTGACTTCATAGCATCCTGAAATGTCATCTTCACTTCTCCCATCATGCACAAGATAGCATCACCGGTACGTTGCCTCTTTGGAGGCGCCTCAGGAGTTTCTTCTTGTGTGTTTTGTGGTTCTTGAACGCCCTCAGCACCTGTCCTAGCACCTTCACCGGTCACATGATCTTTCGAATATATGGTACTGAGAGAGTCCCAATTGTTAACTACCTTGTTCTTGTAGGCACGTGCATCTTTGTTAGCCTATACAAAACACAAGAAATAAGATGATATTGTACTTGCAAAAGTAATCAGAAAATAAGCTGATATTTTTAGTACCTCCACATATCGAGACCACACTTCATCACTTTCAACCGTCACCATGTTATTTTCCCATTCCCATCCAAAACCACTCTGAGCAAGCATCTTGCTAACAATCTCATATTGCTTGTCAAATGTTTTAATTCTTCCTCTTATGTTGTCCTTCGCGATGTCAACATTACATACATCCTTGACATGCCTAATGCAAGCAGTGTACACATGTGGCTTCCAACCATTTTGACCATGGTCACCATTGTTGTGATACTCAACAAGAACAGCCAACAATGCCGAGTCCATCTCAGGAGTCCATGCAGTGTACACCCTATTTTTCTTTCCTTTTGGTTCGGCCATGATGATGGTTCTACAGTGGATGTGCATAAATGTAAGAAACAAAAGTACAAATGAGCAATTTCGAGTCACATATATATTACCAATAACAAAAGAGATTGTTCAACTGACATATATATTAGCATTAACAAAAGAGCTTGTTCAACTGACATATATATTAGCATTAACAAAAGAGCACCATCACGGCTAGCATGGTACAACACAAAAGAGCACCATCATATAGCTAGCACAAAAAAGGGCACCAACACAGCTAGCTATCTACTCCATCACTACTCATCTACTCGAACATTTCTGCATGTGCCACAAGGTAGTCAGCAAACATGTCGTCCGCAAATTGTTGCCTAAAGTTCTTCCATGCAGCGGTTTGTCGGACAATTCTAATTAAAGTGGCATCATCAACAGGTTCAGGAGTCATGGCCGCTAGCTCAGCGTCGACTTCCGGAAGCAACAAATCATCTCTCACATGCTGCCTATCCCTTGCATAGTTGTGTAGCACACACCACACATTAATAATTTGAATCTGCAAATATTTAGTTCATAGTTAACGAAGGAACACATGATGGCCCATATGAACAATCAAATGTGTTACCTGGTCCTCTATGTCAAAGAAAGAACAAGAACGCAACAACGCCCATTTTTTCTTCAACAAGCCGAAGGTTCTCTCTACACAATTTCTAGCACGAGAATGGCGCAAGTTATACAACTCTTTTTCATTTTGGGGCAGTTGTTGACTAGCAACCCACTCTTTCAAGTGGTACCGAGTGGATCTGAATGGAGATAGAAATCCAGGTCCATTGGTATAGCCAGCATCAACAAGATAGTACTTTCCTATTGAGAAGTACATTAGTTAGTGAGCAAGTAAATTTGAGAAATGAAACGCAAAGAGAAAGAGTCGTACCCTGTGGTACAACAAATGCATCTTCACGATCGATTCTCATAGCATCTTTTAGCACTCTCGAGTCTGATGCCGAACCCTCCCAACCAGGTAGAACATAGAGAAATTTCATGTTCCAATCTACCACACCTAGCATGTTAGTGCTGATTTCTTGGTGCCTGTTCCTATACCTCCCTTTGTCAGCAGTATTGACAAACACAGGAATATGACACCCATCTAGAGCTCCAAGTGCATTAGGAAACCACTTCCACTTGTAATCATCGGGAGGACTGGTAGAAGGATCGGGAAGCTTGATGAACTCCCCGGTTAGAGACAGGATTGCTGATAACACAGTAGAGAAGTGCCTACTGATTGTCTCAGTAGACCGACAATACGTGCCACCCAAGATCCTCATTTTAAGTCCATGACCAACAACTTGTAGGAACATAGCAACATCTTCTTCTACCGTCATGAACATGCTATCTTTGAGACCGCACTTCTCACGCAGCATAGCAACAAGATCATGGAAGTTTTGTTTTGTTAAGCGTAGCTTATCATAGCAAGTTGCTTCGGACCCATCATAAGTTTTTTTCAAGATGTACTTCCGATATCTAACCGTTTCCTCGTCATCATTGAAGCATCCGAGGTCTCTAGGTGCCCTTTGAGTACTAAGATAAGCTAATGCAAGACATGATATTTCAAAATACTTCTGTGCCAATATTATCCTTTTCCTTTTTCTTCTTTTGTTCTCTTCGGTAACATAAGCAACCAACTCTTGTTGAGACATGATGAAAAGGCTACAATGAACATGATGAAAAGAGCATTGTTTAAATAAATGTATAGCACAAATTCATGGTCTCACATTCATATGACAGTACCCAATTTGCACACTATGCTAGCAACACCACATGGTCACACAATCACATTCATATAGCACAAGCAATTCATATAGCACACTATACTAGCAACACCACATGGGCAGAGATGTGTTATACCTTCAATCAACTGCTAGGAGTGGAAATTCGAATCAACAATCTGCAGTTTTGAACACAAACAGAAAATTAGCTAGAGCATGGAGCATTCCGTCGGAGGGAGAGAGTACAGAGGGAGAGCCGGCTCACAGAGAGAGAGAGAGAGAGAGAGAGAGAGGAGGGCGTGGCCCCATCCCGCCGCCGTGCCCATCCCGTCGGCGTCCTATCCTGCCGCCGCCACATCTAGGGTTTGCAGGGGGCGGCGCGGCTCAAGGAGGGAACGGACGGTGCGGCCCCGGCCGGGAATGGACGGACAGAGATGCGGGAGAGAGGGCGGAGGCGCGAAGGAGAGGGAGGGGGGCGGGTTGAACCTGGCCGCCGGCGCCGGCGCAGCCGTTTCGCCTGGGAGAGGACGGGTCTAGCTCCTCCAGGAACGGACGGGTCGAGCTGTGGAAAACGTTTCGCGACGCTTGTTTCCGCGCAATTCCCAGCCTCTAACCTCGGAAACTTTTGGCCCGCGCGGACACTTGCGGGGGGGGGGGGGGGTGCGCTGGGAATTGCTCGGCGATTCTCGGGAAAAATTCCGTGACCACTCCAAACGGTGGAATTCGCTGTCCAATTCCAGATTCCCTAATTCCAGGCCCCAATTCTTACATCCAAACACAGTGTGAAGGTAATTAACCACTTGATTAATTTAATATGTTCATTCTCAATCTGTTCATTCTTCTATTTTGAGCTCTTGCTGAAGCTTCTCCATATTCTATTCTATTTTCGGTTTATAGATTGGTGGACAGCTCGATGGTGTTTTTTTGTCAAGCTGCAGTGCTGCCAGTGTTGGCTAAGGACATATTTTGTTAGCCAATATCATCTTTAATTTTCCCTTTTACCTTAGTTAAAAAGTATTGTCAAATCTCAATGGATTATCCATTTTTATTAGCACTTTTATCGTCACTTCTCTGTTATTATATATATCTGATTGACTCTTGTCTTTTGGAGAATTTTATATGGTCAAAACTGGTGCATAGTTCAAAATTTGGTGTATTGTAACTTAGAAAATTTGTACACTGTCATGCGCGTTGTAGAGTTGTGCACCCTGGAGTTGTTTGTTGTAGCTCCGCCGCTGGTCAAACTGGCAGCGATATGCCGACGCCGTGGAGTAGGTTCCATCAGCCGTCCACCTCCAAGCAATGGCATCAGGTCTTGGCTGTAGAGTGATCTCTCTGATCTTTGCCCAAAGCTGAACGTATTGTGCAAGCTGCGGAGCGGTTGACAGGTGAAAAAGAGCACGCATCCAATTACCATTGTCCAACTCTTTCTTCACCGTTCTATCCTTCCGCGTGGTGATGGCGAAGAGCTCTGGGTACTGCACCTTAAGGGCATCTTCAGTCGTCCCCCCAGCGCCCCCCAGCCCGAGAAATAGCGCCGTTTTGGCCCAAATAGCGCCGTTTTCTCCCAGTCGCCCCCCAGGAGCCCAAATAGCGCCGTTTAGTGCCGTTTTTGCGCCGGCGCACCCAGGCCAAACCCAGCGCGTCGGGTTGCACCTGGGGGGGTCGGCGGAAGGGAAAACACGCGTGGGCCAGCACTGACGGGGAGACAACACATTTCCCACCCCCGCCTCGCCCTTTCCTCTATCCCACCCCGTCGCCGCCATCTCACCGCCTGCACCACCCCTCCCCCCTCCGCCGGACGCAAGCAGCTAGGAACCCCACCATCTCGCCCCAATGCACGCCGCCGGCGCCGCCCCTCCCCCTCCGCCATGATCTAGCTAGAAGGAAGGCTCTCGGGAAGGCTCGCGCCCACCTCGCCTGCTAGGTGTTCGGCGGTTTGTCCGCCCAGCCATGGACTCCGACGACGAGGAGCTGCTCGCCGAACTGCTCGACGAGGAAGCCCAGGCCGACGTCGACGACGAAGAACACTTGCTGATCCTCGCGTGCCTCGCCGGCCTGCTCGCGAACGACGCGCGGCCGCGGCGTGGTGGCTCGGCGCCCGGCCGCCGCAAGAGCAAGCCGAGGCAGCGCTACGAAGGGTACTGCATCCTCTACTCCGACTACTTCGCCGATCATCCCATGCAGGACGAGGCCATGTTTCGGCGCCGTTTCCGGATGAACCGCAAGCTCTTCCTCGACATCATGCATGCCATCAGGGAGTTCGACACCTACTTCAAATTGAAGAAGGATTGCACCGGTACGGTAGACTTTACCTCAATTCAGGAGTGCACGATGGCCATGAGGTTGCTTGCATATGGTGCTCCCGCTGATTCGCAGGATGATTATCTGCGCATGTCCGAGTCCACTGCCATTGATTGCTTGAGCAAGTTCTGCCGGGCAGTGGTGGCAGTGTTTGGGCCAAAATACTTGCGATCACCCAATTCGGAAGACACTGCTCGGATCCTAGCTTTCAATGAAGCAAGAGGCTTTCCTGGGATGCTTGAAAGTATCGACTGCATGCATTGGGCATGGAAGAACTATCCATTTGAATGGCAGGGGATGTACAAAGGCCACAAAGGAGAGTGCAGTGTGATTCTTGAGGCCGTGGCTACACATGATCTATGGATTTGGCATTCCTTCTTTGATATGCCAGGAACTCACAACGACATCAATGTGTTGAAGTGCTCGAATGTCTTCGCCAAGCTTGTTGAAGGTCATGCCCTCGAGTGAACTACGAGATCAATGGGCACCAGTACACAAAGGGCTACTACCTTGCAGATGGCATCTACCCGAAGTGGTCAACATTTGTGAAGAGCATCTCCAACCCCTGTGCCAGGAAGCGCGAAAGCTTGGTTTTCTAAGTGCCAGGAGGCTTTCAGAAAGGATGTTGAGCGGGCATTTGGTGCGCTGCAGTCTCGATTCGCTGTTGTCCGGTACCCAGCCATGACTTGGTCGAAGGCCAACATGTGGGAGGTGATGAACTGTTGTGTGATCTTGCACAACATGATCATTGAGAGTGAGCGGGATCATCCGGTGCCTGAGACTACTGAGCCATACTACCGACATGGTCCTCTTGCAGATGTAGATCACCAGGTGTCGGCAACATGGGCAGCCTTCCTCGCTATGCGCCAGGAGATTCGAGACCCTGCAACACATACACAACTGCAGGATGATATGGTGCAACACTTGTGGGAGCGCAATGACAATGGCAATGCCAATGCCTAGTTTGATTTGCTTGCATTGTTGAACTATTTGTGTGTGGATTTGTATGTTGAACTATTCTTATGTGTGAATTTGTATGTCCAACTATTTTAAATGTGTTGGCCTTTGTTTATGCGAAATATGGCCAAAACTCGCCGGCTGGGGGGCGGCCTGGCTACGGCGAGTGGGAATCGGCGCCCCCCAGCGCGTGAAATAGCGCCGTTGCCCCCACCGGCGGGCCAAAATAGCGCCGTTTTCGGCCTGGGGGGGGGGGGGGGGCACAACGACTGGAGATGCCCTAAGGGCGCCCCCAGGCAGCCACCTATCGTGTCAAAACAGGCACCTCGTGCCATCGCCGACGGTCACATCCGTGGACGCTCAGAACAACTCCATGTCCGTCGCATCACAAGGCAGCGCAGCACCATTCCATGGCCTGTTTGGGACCGTCCAGGAGTACCAAGGCCATCGTAACCGCATCGCCCTGCCAAACTTCTCCATGCCGAACACTCCAAGGCCGCCGAGCTCCCTTGGCCTGCACACCGACCTCCAATTGACCAGCGGATGCGGCCTAGCTCCAGCGCCGCACTCGGTTTCATCCACAGGAAGCACATCTTTATCTTCTCGATTCTTTTTATGACCCACTTTGGCAATTTGATCACAGCAAGGTGGTATATAACCATGGCGGACAGCACAGTGCGACAAAGAAGAACCCTGCCCGCCCTGGTAAAGTGCTTCCCCCACCAACCTGCAAGTCTTGCGCCTATCATGTCAATCAATGGCTGGAAGTGTACCGTCTTGAGCTTGGAGTGGTGGAGAGGGAGGCCGAGGTAGGTGCATGGAAACTGCCCACGTTTCGCCGGAAAGATTGCCAAAGCTGCCACAATTTGCTCTTTTGTACAGCCAATTGGGAAGGCCTCTGATTTCTGGAGATTCGTCCGCAGACCTGAGGCATCGCCGAAGACCTGAAGGATTCCACATACAACGTGCCTCTATATAAGGATAGTTTTCCTTTTTAAAAAAGCATGGCTACTGTCTCAAACAGTAGGCCTGTCTCACCTTGGATTGCTTTCAATGGAGCCCTGGTGCTTGACGGCTGCGTTGACACCGACGCCGTGGGAGAGGTACTCCGTTCAACCCGAAACAAAAGACGAGGCGGGGAATGGAGATCGCAGCTCGGCAGGGGACGAGCTTGCTCTGTGCTTTGGAGCTCCGATCCTATTCAGCGTCCGTTAGAATCCTATTTGCTGCCTAAGCGGCGGAATAAGCTCGCGCCGCCGGATTTACTTTCCTTCCCTTTTATTTTTATTTTTATTTTCGAAAAATGTTCAAGTTTTTAAAATGCTTAGATTTAAAAGAAGTTCATTTGATTTTTTTTTAGATTTTAGAAAGTAGTTTTTGAAAAATGTTCATACTTAAAACAGAAAAAAGAAAAGGAAAGAAAAGAAAACATGGCAACTAGACATACCTGATGGCCCAGCTGCGATGCCGCACTCGGGTAGTAGAGCATCCGTAATGTATATTTTCTAGTTTGGCATAAGCTCGGTTTACCTCCCTTGTGGAAATGATCACAATGTATATGGTCTAGTTTGATGTAAAGTAGGATCCACATGTCTATCAAAAATCCAAAGCATGTTGAAAGAGAGTAAACAGTAAAATAGTTTTTTTTATTGTTTATGGGTTACCCTTAAGAAGATTCTCTTAGGACAGCCGCAATGTGCAAAAAAACTCAGCTGAACTCTTACGTGTCATTGCCTAAAGTTTACCTTATACGTTGTGGAGAAAATAGACTTGTACATAAGGTTAAGGTGCACCTCTAGGCTCTAGCTTGTGCTCTACCATAAGAAATAGAAAAATGATTTCCTATCTCCTCTCTCGCATGCATGCAACATGACAAGATATGTGGATACCAGCTTATGGCTAAAGTACTTATACAGTATGGAGAATTACATAATACAAGTAGAAGAACCCAGCTTATGACAAAAACCTCACCTTATACATTACGGATGGCCTTAAAGTGAATCAATGTATATTGCAAATTTTAAAGTGCATTTTTTAGCCTATGGTGTGTTTGTGGACTATATTGCGGCTGCCCGTAGATTTACAAGTAGTTGGGTTTGGTTCTGCCGTTTACTTGAGAGAGAAAAAAAGAACGTGAACGCGACGATGTGGTCGAACCAGATCAGATAGCAGGGCGGCAGCGTCGCGTCGCACTCAGCGTCCACGAGAGACGAGACGAGATCCCAAGCCGACCCCCTGCACTCCGCCGGCAGTAGCGCCACCATCCCCACACCATCTCCGATCTAGGCGCCGCCCCTCCCCCGCACGATGGCGCTCCCGTCGGGCGGCGGCTCCACGGCGCGGCTGCTGACGGTGCCGGCGCTGCTTCTCCTGCTCTCCGCCGCCGCGCTCCTCGTCTTCCTCCTCCTCCCGTCCCCCTCCGCCTCCACCGGAGCCCACCTCTGCGCCTGCACCGACCCCGTCACCACCCACACCACCACCAGCGTCACCACCACCACCACCACCGCCTCCCCGGCCCCCGTCGCCACCTCCCTCGACGACGTCGCCTGGCTCAAGGCGCAGCTCGCCTCCAACTCGCTCGCCCTTCTCGCCTCCACCGACGCCTGGCACCGCCTCCGCAAGGGAATCAATCCCCGGACCCGCGAGCAGCAGCTCTTCGACATCAACAGGTATACCCCATACTACTCCCCGATTCCCCAAACCGCGCCACTTCGATTCTGATGCTTCCCCTTACCGCAAAGCATCAGATCGACCATGTTATGCTGCGATCGAGTTAGTTCCCGGTACATTCTTAGTTCCAGGGCTTCAGAAAGCGAAATTGGCATCTCAATGTTGTACTGAATACACTGCAGGCACCACGGGATCTCTCACTACCCTGACGAAGACGCCACAAACCACACCGCGCTGCCTTGCCCCGGGGAGCTCCTCGTCGAGGAGCACCACAGCAACTACGGCGAGCCATGGGCCGGTGGCCGCGACGTCTTCGAGTTTCTGGCCAACGCCTCCGCGCTCGCACCCAGAGACCAGGTCCTCGAAATCGGGTGCGGGACGCTCCGTGTCGGTCTGCATTTCATCCGGTTCCTCGAGACTGGGAGGTTCCATTGCCTGGAACGTGACGAGCTGTCCCTCATGGCCGCGCTTCGGTATGAGCTGCCGTCGCAGGGGCTGCTGTACAAGCGGCCGGTGATTGTGAGAGGGGAGGACATGGATTTCAGCAGGTTTGGGGATACTGTCATGTATGACCTTATTTACGCGAGCGCCGTGTTCCTCCACATCCCAGATAAGCTTGTTTGGACTGGGCTTGAAAGGCTTGCAGGGAAGCTGAGGCCACAGAGAGGCAGGATTTTTGTGTCGCACAATATTAAGTTTTGCTCAAGGTTGGGTGGCGACGAGTGCACACGTCGGCTTGCGGAGCTGGGGCTTGAATATGTTGGGAAGCACACTCATGATAGCTTGTTGTTTAACCATTACGAGATCTGGTTTGAATTCCGGAGGCCGAAAATTTAGATCTTGATGGCTCAGGAGGATACACAAGTTTGGTTTCTGTTTTGCAGTTTTGAATGTGTGAAGCAAAAAGCAAGTCATGCCCTGTACACTGAAGAGCTTTGACTTTGGACTGAAATCAGTGTTTTGCTCGGCCCTGAGTTGAAGCATGTGGATTAATTTCATGATGGGAAGGTGCACTGTGCTAGAGTCCAACTACGTTTTGGTAAGTGGTTGCTGAAGTCCTTGGCTTTAGATACCACCTATTATTGGCTGTACTGTAATCTTAGTAATGCTTGGAAGATTTTTTGGTTAGTTGAGGTCAAACTGATATGTTACACGTTTTGTAGCCCAATAGCTCCGTACAATGGTCAATCATCAACTGTATCACCATGCAAGGTTTAGTAAATTGTGACAAGGATAACTCTGTTATCCTGTTTCTGTATTTCACGTAAGGCCTGCCTGATCAATGACATCTGAAAATACACTTTGTTACATTATATGGTATATTGGTGTTTAATGCCTACACATCTATATTTATTTCTTCATTATCTATCTTGCAACTGGTGGTTATCCTGTTTCTCAATTTAACGATAGGCTTATCGAATCAATGAGTTCTGAAATACACTTTTTCTATGGTATGGTCTATTGGCAAATAGTTTGATGTGTATGCATCTATATTTATTCTTCATTATCCACCTTGGAATTGGTGTTATCATGAATTGGAAAACTGGAAATCTCTCTGCGTGTGGTGCCTAAAATTGAACATGCCTGATTTCAGCGCCTCGTGCCTTTCTTGTCAAACGTACGACTATTCATATGATATATGCAGTTACAATACATTTTACTACCTTGGTTGTTGGTACCTAGGACAAGTCATCTTTATTAGTATTTATGATGATGTTGAGTGAAGCCCAATTATTCTTCCGTTACCTTTAGACTATAGTCCTCCACTCCACAGCTATAGCTTTCAAATCAGCATAATCTTATTCTGTATACTATCTGCATCGTCTGACCTCATCCTGGAATGCATGTTTCCTCATGTAAAAGTTGTATGTGATTTCATACATGCCATGTCTGTCTACGATGCCAGTATTTGGAATGACCGCCTGCCAACTAATGTGCATCAGGACCCGGTTTTACTCGTGTTGTTATCAAAGATCATTGTGCCAAAAATATTAACTTAGTAAAATGAGAGCTAAAAGAGTGTGATTATCTACTGTAAAGAGTACACCTTATAGTGACAAAGGAGTCCATGATTGATTATGAAAATCCTTTGTCTGGTCTCGTAGTATCTCACCAGTCACCAAGTTGTTGGGAACCTGATAATGACACCCCTTTATTCCAAGGAAACCCACAGCCATTTTCAGCACAATCCTGGAGCATATGCCTCTTTAATCATGGGTCATGGGTTTTGCTTGATTTTCAGTTGGGGATCTCCTAGGACGCTGACGTATGACCCTGCTGGTCCAGCACCTGCGGCCTATCAAGTTGCAGTTTTTATTTCTGCTGTGTGGGGCTAGTACGGATATTTCTTCTTCCTTTTTTCTCTATTGTGGAGCATAAATGAATGAAATAATTCACTATTCGTCCTTCTTTGGTCCTGATATTGATCTTCTGCCTGCCCATTGATTTACTGTGTCAAATGTAATGTTACTTCATGTAGTGGTTGCTGCTAGTAGATGATCAAACGTTTTTTTGTTTTCTCTTATTAAGCTGAATGTTTTTATACATCCAAATTGAGTTTCCTGTCGACAAATTCCAGATCAGTAAATTGCTGACGCTTTTGTTTCCTATAAGTAACACCGAACACTGGTGGCATCAGCTGCAGCTCTTGCTGGGATTTTGTCGAAATCTGACCATGAATTATTGGCAAACTTCGGATGGTACTTGCTCTGAACGACAGCCACACCGGTTTGTACCAGTCCCCTCCAGCCGAGACGAGAGGCGGGCAAAGCTTGAGGATGAAGGGCATCCCTCGTTGTGTGTCCTCTTGTGGCATTCAGACGTGCCAGCTCAACCGCCGTCGACAGAGACACGGTTTCTGCAATTGTACTATCCGGATCTCTCCGCTTGTCTTTCCAATTGTCAAGTGGGATGATTGTCACGTGCTCCTTCAACAGGGGAGAAGCCAGGACAAAGAAGACCACTGTAGCTCGTTGCATTATGGTGTTTACCTACCTCTACCTCTGAAATACACTTTGTTACATTATGTTATATTTGTGGATAGTTTAGTGCATACGCATCTATATTTGTTTCTTCATTATCTATCTTGCAACTGGTGATTATCCTGTTTCTCAATTTAACGATAGACTTATCGAATCAATGAGTTCCGAAATACACTTCTCTATGCTATGGTATATTGGCGAATAGTTTGATGTGTATGCATCTATATTTATTCTTCACTATCCACCTTG
This sequence comes from Poa pratensis, assembly GCA_947311845.1. Lineage (NCBI taxonomy): Eukaryota > Viridiplantae > Streptophyta > Magnoliopsida > Poales > Poaceae > Poa > Poa pratensis. Next base: position 123,862,034 of record CAMZMU010000063.1, on the reverse strand, counting down.
GAAATGGTGTTATCATGAAATGGAAATATCTCTTTATGTGTTGCCTAATAACAACATTGAACATTTCTGATTTCATCCTGCGTCTTTTCTTGCTTGTCAAAGTATGACCATTCATATACTATATGCAAGTTGCAATACATTTTACTACCTTGTTGTTGGTACCTAGGACAAGTCATCTGTATTAGTATTTATGATGATGTTGAGTGAAGTCCAAACCAGTCACCAAGTTGTTGCAAACCTGATAACGACACCCTTGATTCCAAGGAAATCCACTGCCATTTTCAGCGCAATCCTGGAGCATATGCCTCTTGTATCACGGGTCATGGGGTTGCTTGATTTTCAGTTGGAGATCTCCTAGGACACCCTGCTGGTCCAGCAACTGCGGCCTATCAAGTTGCAGTTTTTATTTCTGCTTTGTGGAGCTAAGTACGGCTATTTTCTTCCTTTGTTTTCTGTTTTGGAGCATAAATGAATGAAATAATTCACCATCCTCGTCCTTCGTTGGTCCTGACAGTGATGTTCTTCCTACTCATTGATTTACCGTCTCCTTTTCTTCTCTGCAAAATGTTATGTTACTTAATTTACTGGGTGTTTTTTTTTTTGCATAGACTTAATGTACTAGTTGCTGCCAGTACATCCAACTTGAGTTTCCTGTCAGCAAATTCCAGATCAGTAAAGTGCTGACGCTTTGTTTGCTCCAAGTAACATAAAAATCTAGCGTCAGCAGCATATTTCGGATGGGTTTTTGTCGAATTCTGACCTTTTGTTAAATTTCGGATGGCACTTGCTCTGTTCGACAGCGACACCATATGACTCCACCGGTTTGGACCAGTCTCCCTCCAGCCGGAACAAGAGGCGGACGAAGCTCGAAGACGAAGGACATCCCTGTATTTGGACGTGCAACCGCCATCGACAGAGGCACGGTTTCTGCAATTGTACTACCCGGATCTCCCGCTTGTCTTTCCAAGTGTCAAGTGGGATGATTGTCACGTGCTGCTCGTTCGACGGGGGAGAAGCCAGGACAAAGAAGACGACTGTAACTCTAAGGTCTAGTACAAAATTTTGGTCTAAAATGGGGGAAAAGTGGGAGTCCCGTTTTCGCATCCCTATGTAGCTCGTTGCATTATGGTGTTCATCTACCTCTACGGTTTTACGGCAGCCACCGTGTGCCAAATTAGCCAAATAAACATAGATGACATCACTGAAAAAATTCTGTTGGCCGGACATGAATAATGTAGCCATTGCCGAATTTACTTGCATGTGGTCTGACTCAGTTTTACATGTGTTATTAGCGAAGACCATAGATACTAAAATGAGCTCTAAAGCAGTGTGACTATCTACTGTAAAGAGCACACTATATAGTCACACATGCTGAAATATTGCTTAATATTAGGGTGGGCTTTGGGCCCATCTAACAATTTCAGAAAAATCCCTAAATGCCCATGCTGCCATGGAAAGTGGTGGGAGTTTAGTCCCACATGGCTAGTTGGGAGAGATATACACTAACTTATAAGGTGAGCTCTTCTCCCACATGTATGAGGTGTTAGTTGTGAAGAGAAAGGAGGTGTTCCACACGTGCGCTCCTCCTCCTCCGCCGCCCGCCTCGTCACGACGCGCGCGCGGCCGATCTTATCTTTTTATCACGCAGGAAAAATGTGGGTGGCAACAGAAACATTTTGTCTTAATGGCGTCAACGGAGAATGAATGTCTTAAGTGCTCTTAAGTACGGCCGTTTCCAGTCTCTTAATTCTACCCTTAATTGCGTGCGTTTCCGTTGGCCTTCCACCTGCATGTGTGCCTATATGAGAGAGGTCGCTCCTCTCCAGCAGACACAGAACATATACATCTGCTCGCGTCGCCACCATCGTTCCTCTCTCTGTTGCTACCACCGGTGATCCCATCCCGTCTACCGCGTACACGGCTGACGGGAGAGCAGGCCTCCGAAACCCCGCCTCTCCACATCCTGTACGGGAGAGGGGCGATTAGGTTTTTGGGGAGCGTCTCCTACGCGACTGCTCGCCTCTCCGTTCGTCTGCTTCAACTACATCTGCATCAACTACGTCCGCACTGCCTTCATCATCGCCATGACCACCGACCCCGAAAAGGAGCAGGCTGCTGCTGACAAGAGGATCGCCGATGAAGCCACTGCCTCCGCTGCTGCTGCGGCCAACTGGCCTACTGGAAGGTATAACCTGTTTATCCCTCTCCTGATTATTTCCATGTTTGCAGTACTAGTCATATGCGTAGATGTTTCTACTATCTGTCTAGTACATAGTTTTATCATCAAGTTTCAATATGTCATTAGCACTGTTTATGTCATGTTTATGATTTATTATTGGATTAGTTTAATCGAACAATTGCCTATATACTCAACAATCCAAAAACCTAATGTGTGTAGGCAATTTTCGATCCAAGGTTTTGCTACTGCACTGAAACCAGCCCCGTTTATGGGGACATATTTTAAGCGTTGGCAAACCAAAACCACCTTATGGCTCACTGCGATGAACGTGTTCTGGGTCGCCGGTGTAACTCCCACTGGAACGATTGCCCCTGAACAGGAGAAGGCGTTCAGGGAGGCCACCGTCGTCTTTGTTGGAGCCGTTCTGTGCGTGATCGGAGATAAGTTGGTTGATGCATATTTACATGTGCGGGTTGCCAAGGACTTGTGGGAGGCGCTCGAATCTAAATTCGGCGCAACCGATGCTGGAAGCGAGATGTACACTATAGAGCAGTTCCATGATTACAAGTTGGTTGAAAACCGTTCTGTATTGAAACAAGCTCATGAGATACAGTGCATCGCTCAGGAGGTTGAGCTTCTCAAGTGTGTGCTACGGGCAAATTTGTCGCGGGATGCATAATCGCTAAGCTTCCTAATTCCTGGAGGAACTTTGCTACTACTCTGAAACATCAGAGGCGTGAATTTTCGGTGGAGGATGTCATCGGCCATCTGAGTGTCGAGCAGAATTTGAGAGCAAAGGACTCGCATGGAAAGGGACCGAGGGAACTTCTGTCGCCAATTTTGTACAGAAGAATTCCAACTTCCACAAGCCCAAGGGGAGACCTGCTATCCAACAGAATAGCGACTTCAAGAAGAAGGGTAAGAAGCCCTTCAACAAGGATAAGAAGAAAGGAGCCTGCTTCACACGTGGTTCAGAGGAACATTGGGCTCCCAAGTGTCCAAAGAGGTTCAAGAAACCAGGACAAGATTCCAAGTCTGTCAACATGGTTGTGAGCAACAATGAGAATGGAGCATCTGGATACGGTAATTTGTTTACTGTATTTTCAGTTTGCCAGTCTAACGATTGGTGGATTGACACGGGTGAAAATATTCATGTATGTGCTGACATCTCATTGTTTTCTTCTTATCAGGTCACAGGGAACGGATCCGTATTGATGGGGAATGGCGCAAGTGCTTTTGTTCTTGGTGTTGGCACGGTCGATCTGAAGTTTACTTCGGGAAGGATCGTGCAACTCAAGAACGTGCAGCATGTCCCCACCATCAAGAAGAATCTTGTTAGTGGCTCCCTTCTATGTAGAGAAGGTTTAAATTTGGTATTTGAGTCTAATAAAGTAGTTGTTACGAAATATGGACTATTTGTTGGAAAAGGTTATGAATGCGGAGGCTTTTTCCGCTTTTCCCTCGCTGATTTTTGTAATAAAGTCGTGAACAATATTCATTCGAATGTTAATGAAACAGAAGTTTGACATTCACGTCTTTGTCACATTGGTTTCGGTTGTATGACGCGGCTAGCAAAATTGAATTTAATCCCAAATTTCACTTTAGCCAAAGGTTCTAAGTGCCATTCGTGTGTGCAAGCAAAGCAACCTCGCAAGCCCCATAAAGCTGCGGAGGAGAGACACCTGACACGTTAGAACTCATACATTCTGATCTTTGTGAGATGAATGGTGTATTGACTAAAGGAGGAAAAAGATATTGCATGATGCTTATAGATGATTCCACTAGATATTGCTATGTATATTTGTTAAGCACTAAAGATGAGGCTCTACACTACTTTAAAATCTATAAGGCAGAAGTTGAGAATCAACTTGAAAAGAAAATTAAACGACTCCAGTCAGATCGTGGTGGAGAGTACTTCTCTAATGAGTTTGATTCTTTCTGTGCGGAACACGGTATTATTCATGAGAGGACGCCTCCCTATTCTCTCCAGTCAAATGGGGTTGCTGAACGGAAAAACGTACTCTAACAGATTTGGTTAACGCCATGTTAGATACATCGGGTTTATCCAAGGCATGGTGGAGGGAGGCTATATTGACTTCATGTCATGTCCTGAATAAAGTTCCGACAAAAGACAATGAGATTAATTACTCCCTATGAGCAATGGGAGAAGAGAAGAACGACACTCATACTTGCGTACTTGGGGCTGCTTGGCGAAAGTCAATGTGCCGATCCCCAAAAAGCGTAAGCTTGGACCAAAGACGTGGACTGTGTTAATTTGGGCTACGCTAAGAATAGCATCGGCTATAGATTTCTAGTAGTGAAATCTGAGGTACCTGACGTGAAGGTCGGTACAATTATGGAGTCTAAAGATGCTACATTCTTTGAGGATATTTTTCCTATGAGAGATATGCAAAGCACTTATAGACATGAATCTGATGAGACTCCTGAACCTGCCATTCTGATGGAATATTATGAACAAACACATGATGAAAATCCTGAGGAGGATGACGAGGAAACCTTGGTAGGGGAAAGAGACAGAGGACTGCAAAGTCCTTTGGTGATGATTTCCATGTGTACTGATACGTCTCAAACGTATCTATAATTTCTGATGTTCCATGTTGATATTATAGCAATTGTTACATGTTTTATATACACTTCATAGCATTTTTATGCATTTTCTGGGACTAACCTATTACAAGATGCCACAGTGCCAGTTCTGTTTTCTGCTGTTTTTGTATTCTAGAAAAGCTAGTCTGGAAATATTCTCGGAATTGGACGAAACTTGGACATAACCTCCTATTTTTCCAACACGAACACGGAGTCCAGAGGAGAGACGGAGGGGAGCCACGTGGTAGCCACACCATGGGGCCGCGCGGGCCCCCTGCCGCGCCGTGGGGTGGTGTGGGGCCCACGTGGCTCTCCAGCCACCGCCCTTTCGCCTATTTATTCCTCCCGACGCGAAAACCCTAAATACCCGAGCCATTATCCACGAAAAGTTCCAGAGACGCCGCCGCCGTCAACCCTAGCTCGGGAGGGTTCAGAAGCTCTTCCCGGCACCCTGCCGGAGAGGGGAATCATCACCGGAGGGCTCTACATCACCATGCCTGCCTCCGGAGTGATGCGTGAGTAGTTCATCCTTGGACTACGGGTCCATGGCAGTAGCTAGATGGTTGTCTCTCCATTTATGCTATCATGTTTAGATCTTGTGAGCTGCCTATCATGATCAAGATCATCTTATTGTAATGCTACATGTTGTGTTTGGTGGGATCTGATGAATATTGAATACTATGTCAAGTTGATTATCAATCTATCTTATATGTTATTTATGATCTTGCATGCTTTCCGTTACTAGTATATGCTTTGGCCAAGTAGATGCTTGTAACTCCAAGAGTGAGTATTTATGCTAGATAGTGGGTTCATGCCTCCGGTAATCTGGGAGAGTGACAATAACTTCTAAGATTGTGGATGTGCTGTTGCCACTAGGGATAAAATAACCGATGCTTAGCTTAAGGGTGCGCCGTTAGGTCTAATGCATTTGTTTACATTACGCACATTGCTTAATGCAATTATCCGTTGCTTGCAACTTAATACCAACGGGGAACTCGGATGACAACCTGGCGGTGGATTATTAGTCATAGACGCTATTGGATAACGGTCTATGTATTTTGTCGTAATGCCCACATGAATATCATAGTAATCATCATGTCATATATATGCATGTCATGCGCTCAATATTTTGTCAATTGCCCAGTTGTAATTTGTTCACCCAACATGTTAGTTATCTTTTATGGAGAGACACCACTAGTGAACTGTGGACCCCGGTCCATTCTTTTACACTGATATACAACCATCTGCAAAATTGTTCCTTTTCATTCTCTGCAATTTACTACTATTTTCCACACCATACGTTTAATCCTTTGTTTTCAGCAAGCCGGTGAGATTGACAACCTCACTGTTTCGTTGGGGCAAAGTAGTTTGATTGTGTTGTGTGCAGATTCCACGTTGGTGATCGAGTAACGGCGCCACCAACAACCTTCAGAAGTGATTTCTTGCTCTACTGGTCGATTAAACCTTGGTTTCATACTGAGGTAAACTGCTGCTACACTGCTTCATACCTTCCTATCGGGGTCTCCCAACGAACGTGTGATCCATGCAATCAAGCATATTTTCTGGCGCCGCTGCGGGGAGCAAGAGGATTTCTGCAAGGGGAGTTTCACGCTTCCAATCGCTTTACTTTGTTATTGTCTTGCTTAGTTATTTTTATTTAGTCTCGTTTGTTTTATTTATCAAAAACACAAAAAAAATAGTTACTTGCATTTACCTTATTTCGGTTTACTTTCTTTTTATTTCGTCATGCTTCTCCTTAAGTTTACCTTAAAAGATATACCGGTGGGAAGTGGGTCTATCATTGGAAGAGACAACATTGAAGAATTCTTTAGTCATGTTAGTAGACTTAAAGATTTTGAAGACAGATCCTTGGTAGAACTTGCCCCTAATTATGAAATTGCTGCTGCCTCTTTGGTTCACATGTTGGAAGCTAGGTTTGTTAATCTTAATCCTACAATGCAGCAAATGTTTCTTAAACTTCATGATATGGAAGAGGGTGAAAAGAAATATTTTGTTTTAGAAACTCTTCTTAAAGAATTTGGTGATGTTGCTGGGGAGGCTAGAAAAGTTTTCATTCGTAATAAGATGCTTGGCTATTTTATTGATATTGCTAATACACTTGAGAAGCTTGAAAAAGATAGGCTTAAGTACACTAATGAACCCAATTATGAGGGAGAAGTCAAAATACCAATACCTTTTAAGCTTGTAGGAATGCATGAGGCACTAGAAAAGAATTTTGATTGGATTGTTCCCGAAAATTTATTTGATGAGGATAGTGTGCCTAAAGTAATGAAAGAGGAGTTTCTGAAACTTATATAGATAAGATACAATGCATTGTTGAGAAAACTTCCAACCTTTCTGTTGATGCTTCATCACTTGGAAACACTTGATTCTTACTTTTTGCGCCTAGCTAAAAGGCGTTAAAGAAAAGAGCTTATGGGAGTGATGCATGTAAAATGCATACATGAACTTTGCACTTTAATTGATTATATTCCAATCATATTTGCATCATATAAGGGTTATATCAATGTTTTATCATGATTTTGGAAATATCTTAATGATTTCCTATTTTTATGGAATTAACCCTGCACAGGCAGAAAACCCTAGTCTTGTATTTTAATGTTTCAGGGACCCAAACGTCAACGAAATCACCTGGAAATTTACGGGCATCAATATTTGGAAGGAAGAAGGACTACGGAAAAAGGAAGCAAGCAAACGGAGGCCGAGGCCAAACGAGCAGGGCCCACGCGGCCACAGTACCAGGCCACGTGGGACCCACCCGTTCGGGCCTCGTGGCTCCGTTGCCGTCGATCTTCGCTCCACCGCCTTCGTCTTGACTAAAAATGCCTATAAAAAAGGTTCCCCCGACGTTCTCTGGAAGGAGCGCCGCACAAACACAGAAACACCGAAACGGAGATCAGGAGCTGCAGATTGGAGGGGGGGAAAACTCCGGCGGGGCGCTGCCGGCGTGGTCTCCATCTTCTCCATCGACTTCTCCACCGTCTCCATGATGAAGAGGGAGTAGTCCACCTCTGGACTATGAGTTTGTGGAAGTAACTTATGTATCTCTCCTCTCTTGAGCTTCACTAATTAGCACCGTATGAGCTGCTGAACATTATTACGGTCACCGTTGTAATACCTTTGTGGTGGATCTTTATGAGTTAATATATGTTTGAGATTGCAATGTTTGTTTCAGTTATGAGTATAGATGCATATTATGTACCCGTTTTTGTCTACTTGTTTTGATCAAGCATGTTTATGAGAGCGTGTGTGGGGGAACATGTGCATTAGTTGGAGTAACGGGGGGTGGCTAGTGCAGTGAACGTGAGAGAAAGTTCTGCGATCCACTTTGGTATCTTTACCTTACTTTGTTACCTCACTAGGGATAAACTAAAATACCATGCTACCGGGGATGTGGGCGTGACCATTGCCACTACTCCATGACTAGATCTAGCATGTTCTTATTTTCACTTCATGTCATGATACTTAATGCTATACTCCGAGTTATTTTAATTACTAAGGTGTTATGATTTAGTTCGCATCTTGGTGGAGTATAAGAGAGTTTAATAACCAAAAGACCTCTATGTTAGGACGTGATATATCTAAGTAACTTGTTATCAAACCCTGTGTTGCAATCTATATGTTAACTTTGTGTGTTCCATTGTCTACCACTTTATAAAGAGAGAGTGCATTTGTGAAACCATGAACCCCAGTCCATTTTTAATCATAAGAAACACCTTTCTAAACCATATACCACTTTTCTATTTTCAGCCATCATTAAATCCGAAAATACAAAAATACTTTTCATCTTGCATACATCATTCAAAAACCCAAAAATATCATTTATCATTGCATCCACCACCATTGCATATTTATTTCTTGTTTGCATTGCATAACTATCCTGATATCATTCTTACTTGTGCTTGACAACCACAGGTGAGGTTGAGGACCAAAACATCTAACCTTGTTTTGTAGGTAACCAAAAGAAGGATAAGAAGATAAATCTACCACTGCAGATTCCCGAGAGTTCGATATTAAACCCTCGAGTCACCCCTCGTGGGGAAAACTGTCTTCCACTTACTATACACTCTGCACTTGGAGTCTCAACCTAAACCCCGTTTATTTGTGCAGGCATCAAGACTTGCTCTTTGGGTATCAGGGAGACAACCCATTATTTTATTTCTGCAATTTTTCTTTTCTTTTGAGTCAAGGAGTTGTTTACTTCTGTAACAATTCCTTTGTATCTTTATTTTATCGCATTGTTGTGCCAAGTATTGCCTCTAATAGGAAGATGATGCTAGATTTGGATTTCTGCGCAGGAACAGATTTCTGCTGTTCACCGTTTTAATTCTGTAAAATCACAGAAAAATTATTTAAATCTGCAAATTTTTGTGCGTGATCCTCAGATATGTACGCATCTTTCGTTAGTTTAAAGTTTTTCGATCTGAGCAACGTAAGTGCCTCGAAAAAATTCGTCTTTGCGGACTGTTCTGTTTAGACAGATTCTGTCTTTTATTTTTCGCATTCTCTCTTTTACTAGTGTTGAGTGGAATTCTTTTTTAGGGTGAAGAGCTTCACATAACATCAGTGGCAGTAGCTAATGTTAAAAGTAACGGTCATGTTTGTGTCCTTATAGAACATGTGAGTTTTTGATTGTGCACTAACCCTCTAATGAGAATTACTTGAGTTTGGTGTGGCGGAAGTTTTCAAGGGTCAAGAGAGAAGGATGATATAATGTGATCAAGAAGAGTGAAGAGCTTAAGCTTGGGGATGCTCCCATGGATCACCCCAGCATATTTCAAGAAGACTCAAGCGTCTAAGCTTGGGGATGCCCAAGGCATCCCCTTCTTCATCAGCAACTTATCAGGTCATCTCTAGTGAAACTATATTTTAATTCTTTCACATCATATGTGCTTTACTTGGAGCGTCTGTGTGCTTTTATTTTCAGTATTTTATTTTTCTTATGGTCAACTTGATTGGACCCCAGCATTCTTGATTGGGAGAGAGACACGCTCCGCTTTTTCATATGAATACTCCTATTCTTCACTTATACTTGTTGAGTATTCTTATCTAGCTATTGCTATGCTTTTAGCTCCTGTTTTGCATGCATCTCTTATTCAGAGCTGTTAGTTCTTTTAAAGAAAGTACTCTCTTGCTTCACTTATAATTGTTTGGAGAGTTTATGTTGAAATAAATTGATTGGTGTTTGGTTGGAACAGAAAATGTTGCATGTGGTAGATGGTATAATGGAAAAAGCTTACATATTCTTGTAGATCATTGTATTGGATAATTTGATACTTGTCAATTGTTTTGAGTTATCAAGTAGTTCATGTTTAAGCTTTTGTATCATGTAGTTAAAACCTATTAATGAAGAACTACCGTAAAGCTCGTTGAAATTTGGTTTGCATGATTGGTATCTCTAAGGTCTAGATATTTTCTAGTAAAAGGGTTTGGTTAACAAGGAAGACAGTGTAGAGTCTTATAATGCTTGCAATATGTTTTCATATAAGTCTTGCTGTGTCGGTTGATATCCTGTGTTTGCTTCAAATAACCTTGCTAGCCTAAACTCTGTACTGAGAGGGAATGCTTCTCGTGCATCCAAAACCTTGAGCCAAAATCCATGCCATCTGTGTCCACCATAACTACCTATATGTGGTATTTCCTTGCCATTCCAAGTAAATTTTTCATGTGCTACCTTTAAACTATTCAAACTTTATTACTCCTATTTTGTGTCAATGTTTACCAAGCTCATGAGGACGGGGTGGATGTCTTTATGTCAACTGTCAAACAGACTTTACCACCGGACTAGCGGCATATACATCCGCTTATCCATTAATTTTGCAAAAAGAGCTGGCAAATGGGGTGCCCAGTCCCAATTAATTACAACTTTAACCGCTTAATTCTCTTCACATTTTTGCCCTGATTTATCAGTCAAGCAATGACAAACAGTGAAATATCTGCATGTGTAAACAAAAGAGAAAGAGGGATGATCTGCCTTGCTGGTAGAAATAACGTCCTTCATGGGAGCCGCTCTTAAAAGTCTGGTTGGCAGGGGTCATATTGTACTTTCCATTTTCTGATTCGTTGACAATTAACAAACACCTCTCAAAACTTATTTTTACTCTCTATATGATTTCAAAAACTTAAAAAGCTCTAGCACATGATTTAATCCCTGCTTCCCTCTGCGAAGGGCCTTTCTTTTACTTTTATGTTGAGTCAGTTTTCCTACTTCTTTCTATCTTAGAAGCAAACACTAGTGTCAACTTTGGTGCAACAATTTTTATATGCTTGTATATTGCACTTATTATATTGCTTTGTGTTGACAAATATCCATGAGATATATATGTTGAAAGTTGAAAGCAATTGCTGAACTTAAATCTTCCTTTGTGTTGGTTAAATACCTTTTACTTAGAATCTATTGCTTTATGAGTTAACTCTTATGCAAAACTCTTTGATGCTTGTCTCGAAAGTACTATTCATGAAAAGTTTTTGCTTATATGATTCAGTTGTTTGCTCATTATCTACTTGCTAGCAAACTATAGACCATTGACCTGGATCACTTCATTCATAACATGTGCTTTACAATACTATTTGATCAAGATTATGATTGTAGCATGTCACCTCAGAAATTATTTTGTTTTTATCGTTTTACCTACTCGAGGACGAGTAGAACTAAGCTTGGGGATGCTTGATACGTCTCAAACGTATCTATAATTTCTGATGTTCCATGTTGATATTATACCAATTGTTACATGTTTTATATACACTTCATAGCATTTTTATGCATTTTCTGGGACTAACCTATTAACAAGATGCCACAGTGCCAGTTCCTGTTTTCTGCTGTTTTTGTATTCCAGAAAAGCTAGTCTGGAAATATTCTCGGAATTGGACGAAACTTGGACAGAACCTCCTATTTTTCCAACACGAACACGGAGTCCAGAGGAGAGACGGAGGGGAGCCACGTGGCAGCCACACCATGGGGCCGCGCGGGCCCCCCTGCCGCGCCGTGGGGTGGTGTGGGGCCCACGTGGTCTCCAGCCGCCGCCCTTTCGCCTATTTATTCTCCGACGCGAAAACCCTAAATACCCGAGCCATTATCCACGAAAAGTTCCAGAGACGCCGCCGCCGTCAACCCTAGCTCGGGAGGGTTCAGAAGCTCTTCCCGGCACCCTGCCGGAGAGGGGAATCATCACCGGAGGGCTCTACATCACCATGCCTGCCTCCGGAGTGATGCGTGAGTAGTTCATCCTTGGACTACGGGTCCATGGCAGTAGCTAGATGGTTGTCTCTCCACTTTATGCTATCATGTTTAGATCTTGTGAGCTGCCTATCATGATCAAGATCATCTTATTGTAATGCTACATGTTGTGTTTGCTGGGATCCGATGAATATTGAATACTATGTCAAGTTGATTATCAATCTATCTTATATGTTATTTATGATCTTGCATGCTTTCCGTTACTAGTAGATGCTTTGGCCAAGTAGATGCTTGTAACTCCAAGAGTGAGTATTTATGCTAGATAGTGGGTTCATGCCTCCGGTAATCTGGGAGAGTGACAATAACTTCTAAGATTGTGGATGTGCTGTTGCCACTAGGGATAAAATAACCGATGCTTAGCTTAAGGGTGCGCCGTTAGGTCTAATGCATTTGTTTACATTACGCACATTACTTAATGCAATTATCCGTTGCTTGCAACTTAATACCAACGGGGAACTCGGATGACAACCTGGCGGTGGATTATTAGTCATAGACGCTGTTGGATAACGGTCTATGTATTTTGTCGTAATGCCCACATGAATATCATAGTAATCATCATGTCATATATATGCATTGTCATGCGCTCAATATTTTGTCAATTGCCCAGCTGTAATTTGTTCACCCAGCATGTTAGTTATCTTTTATGGAGAGACACCACTAGTGAACTGTGGACCCCGGTCCATTCTTTTACACTGATAATACAACCAACTGCAAACATTGTTCCTTTTCATTCTCTGCAATTTACTACTGTTTTCCACACCATACGTTTAATCCTTTGTTTTCAGCAAGCCGGTGAGATTGACAACCTCACTGTTTCGTTGGGGCAAAGTAGTTTGATTGTGTTGTGTGCAATTCCACGTTGGTGATCGAGTAACGCGCCACCAACAACCTTCAGAAGTGATTTCTTGCTCCTACTGGTCGATTAAACCTTGGTTTCATACTGAGGGAAACTGCTGCTACACTGCTTCATACCTTCCTCTTGGGGTCTCCCAACGAACGTGTGATCCACGCAATCATGTACCTCGTGGATGATACTCCCACTTCTATTTCAGAGGCTTATGCGTCTCCAGATACTGATTACTGGAAAGAAGCGGTTCGTAACGAGATGGACTCCATCATGGCTAATGGAACATGGGAAATTACTGAACGTCCTTATGGCTATAAACCATTGGGATGTAAGTGGGTGTTCAAAAAGAAGCTTAGGCCCGATGGTACCATTGAAAAGTATAAGGCTAGGCTTGTGGCCAAGGGTTATTCCCAGAAAGAAGAGGAAGATTTCTTCGATACTTATTCACCGGTGGCCAGACTGACCACCATACGAGTATTACTCTCTTTGGCGGCTCGAATGGTCTTCCCGTCCACCAGATGGATGTTAAGATGGCTTTCCTAAACGGAGAGCTAGACGAGGAAATCTACATGCAACAGCCAGATGGCTTTGTATTAGATGGTCAGGAAGGAAAGATGTGTAAGTTACTGAAATCTTTATATGGTCTGAAACAAGCACCTAAGCAATGGCATGAGAAGTTCGATACAAAATTAACCTCTGCTGGTTTTGTTGTTAATGAAGCTGACAAATGCGTATACTATCGTCATGGTGGGGGTGAAGGAGTTATACTGTGCTTGTATGTTGATGACATACTGATATTTGGGACCAACCTCAAAGTCATTGAGGAGGTTAAGTCATTTCTATCTCAGAACTTTGAGATGAAGGACCTTGATGTGGCTGATGTTATTTTGAACATCAAACTATTGAGAGATAATGAGGGTGGGATTACTCTTTTACAATCCCATTATGTTGAGAAGATTTTGAGTCGTTTTGGATATTCGGACTGCAAAATTTCTCCAACACCATATGATCCTAGTGTGCAGATTCGAAAGTTCAAAGGCACAGCTAAGGATCAGCTGAGATACTCTCAAATAATTAGTTCACTCATGTACCTAGCGAGCGCTACGAGGCCTGACATCATGTTTGCTGTGTGCAAACTGAGCCGGTTTGTTTCCAATACAGGTGATGTGCATTGGCATGATGTTGAAAGAATTATGCGCTATCTGAAAGGTACTGTGAACTATGGACTTCACTATACCGATAGCCCCTCAGTGCTTGAAGGGTATTGTGATGCGAATTGGATCTCTGATGCTGATGAGATGAAAGTCACTACGGGTTATGTGTTTACCCTTGGAGGTGGTGCTGTTTCCTGGAAGTCTTGCAAGCAAACGATTCTGACGAGATCGACAATGGAAGCAGAATTAACAACATTGGACACATCTGGTGTCGAAGCAGGATGGCTTCGAGATTTGTTGATGGACTTTCCTGTGGTTGAAAAGCCATTTCCGGCTATCCTTATGAACGGTGACAATCAGACAGTGATTACCAAGGTCAAGAGTTCAAAGTACAACATGCAGTAAAACAAACATATAAGAATGAGATTAAAAGTTGTCAGACATTTGAGAAACTCCGGAGTAATAGAGTTGGATTATATCCAGTCGGCTAAGAATCTGGCAGATCCCTTTACTAAAGGGCTATCACGTGTTGTGATAGAAAATGCATCGAGGGAGATGGGTATGAAACGCACGTGAGTTGCCATGGTAGTAACCCAACCTATGTGATCGGACATCCCGTGAAGTAGGACCTGGGAAAACAAGCTAGTGGTTAACTGAGGAGAGTACTTTTACTAACCCACTCCGTTGGAGATGCACTACTCTCGGTAACTGTATGACAGGTTGACATTTGTCTTAATGGTTCCAAGGCTTTGTATAAGCAAGATGCTATCCTACAGAGCAATCTTTGGAGGAACACACCTATATGAGCCTGACTGCTGGTCACAGTCTATGAGATTGGGTTGATCTCTAGTAAGTTCATGAATAGGTCAGGAGTGTGACTAATATGTTCCACCCGAGGGGTCAGCCTTCGGCACGCTAGTACTGGTAAGACATTTGGTGAAACTACTTTACGCCAAACTGACAATTCAAGACATAGTCCATTGTCAGTTGTGAAGGAGTGTAGCTATTTGTTCTAGGTGGATGTTCAACCTTAACGGGTCTCCACTGAAAATACTGGTATATCAAAAACAGTGTTTGAAACAGAGAACATCATGGGTCTTTGAGATCTGGTAGGGGATTGCTGAAATATTGCTTAATATTAGGGTGGGCTTTGGGCCCATCTAACAATTCCAGAAAAATCCCTGAATGCCCATGCTGCCATGGAAAATGGTAGGAGTTTAGTCCCACATGGCTAGTTGGGAGAGATGTACACCAACTTATAAGGTGAGCTCTTCTCCCACATGTATGAGGTGTTGGTTGTGAAGAGAAAGGAGGTTCTCCACACGCGCGCTCCTCCTCCGTCTCCCGCCTCACCTCGCCACGCCTCGCCTCGCCTCGTCACGACGCGCGCGAGCCGCGGGTTGCGGGAATCTCGCCGAGCCGATCTTATCTTTTTATCACGCAGGAAAGATGTGGGCGGCAACAGAAACGTTTTGTCTTAATGGCGTCAATGGAGAATGAATGTGAGCTGAAACGTTTTGTCTTAAGTGCTCTTAAGTACGGCCGTTTCCAGTCTCTTAATTCTCCGCTTAATTGCGTACGTTTCCGTTGGCCTTCCACCTACGTGTGTGCCTATATGAGAGAGGTCACTCCTCTCCAACAGACACAGAACAGATACATCTGCTCGCGTCGCCACCATCGTTCTTCTCTCTGTTGCTGCCACCGGCGATCCCATCCCGTCTACCGCGTACACGGCTGACGGGAGAGCAGGCCTTCGAAACCCTGCCTCTCCACATCCTGTACCGGAGAGGAGCGATTAGGTTTTTGGGGAGCGTCTCCTACACGACTGCTCGCCTCTCCGTTCGTCTGCTTCAACTACATCTGCATCAACTACGTCCGCGCCGCCTTCATCATCGCCATGACCATCGACGCCGAAAAGGAGCAGGCTGCTGCTGACAAGAGGATCGCCGATGAAGCCACTGCCTCCGCTGCTGCCGCGGCCAACTGGCCTACTAGAGGGAGGGTATAACCTGTTTATCCCTCTCCTGATTATTTCCATGTTTGCAGTACTAGTCATATGCGTAGATGTTTCTACTATCTGTCTAGTACATAGTTTTATCATCAAGTTTTAGTATGTCATTAGCACTGTTTATGTCATGTTCATGATTTATTATTGGATTAGTTTAATCGAACAATTGCCTATATACTCAACAACACAGGAGCCGATGATTGATTATGAATCCTTTGGTTATAAGTACAGAAATCCCCCGTAGTATCTCACCAGGTCACCAAGTTGTTGCGAACCTGATAACGACACCCTTGATTCGAAGGAAATCCACCGCCATTTTCAGCACAAGCCTGGAGCATATGCCTCTTGTATCATGGGTCATCGGTTTGCTTGATTTTCAGTCGGGGATCTCCTAAGATGCTGACATATGACCCTGCTGGTTCAGCACCTGCGTCCTATCAAGTTGCAGTTTACGGCTATTTCTTCTTCTTCTTGTGTCTATTGTGGAGTATAATGAGAAGATTCATCATCGTCCTTCCTTGCCTCTGATAGTGTCATAGTGATCTTCCGCCTGCCCGTCGGTTTACTTGTTCATCTCATTTTCTGCCTTCTGCTCTCTAATGGAAAATGTGATGTTAAAGTGGTGAGTTAATAGCACCAGCGGTCACACAACTCGTCGTCGATGTGCACTTAAGTCACACTTCTCTAGAATGTGATTATTTGGTCACACAACTCGACAAGTGCGTGCACACAGGTCACTGGCCCCACTTGTCAGTCCGTTTTGGACGGTAAATTTTCAAAAAAAACCCTGGAGTAATATTAATTTTACAAAATGGTCCTATTTTGTAAAATTAGAAGGACCATTTTGTAAAATTAATATTACTCCAGGGGGTTTTCTGAAAATTTACCGTCCAAAACAGACTGACAAGTGGGGCCAGTGACCTGCGTGCACGCACTTGTCGAGTTGTATGACCAAATAATCACATTCTGGAGAAGTGTGACTTAATTGCACATTGGCGTCGAGTTGTGTGACCGCGGGTGCCATTAACTCTAAAGTGGTTGCTGTGAGCTGCTAGCTATTGGTCAATAATTTTTTTTCTCTTATTAAGGTGAACTTCTCTTCCAATTTGAGTTTCCTCTCGGCAAATCTAGTTCAGTGAAGTGGTGCCCTTTGTTGCTAGTTGCTACAATAAGTAACATAGAACACTGGCATCAGCAGTAGTTCTGACTGGGTTGACTCTTTGTTTGCTCTAACTAACACAGGACAGCTTTCTATCGAAATCTGACAAATGAATTATTGGCAAATTTCGGATGGCACTTGCTCTGAAGTCTGAAAGAGAGCAACAACATATCACTCACCGGTTTGGACCAGTCTCGCTCCAGCCGGAACGAGAGGGCGGGCAAAGCTTGAGGACGAAGGGCATCCCTCGTTGCGTGTCCTCTTCTGGCATTTGGACCTGCCGGTGCAACCACCGTCGACAGAGACCGTTCGTACCCTTCGGGTCTCCTCACCTCGTTTTTGCAAGTAGTCGGATGATTGTCCGGAGAAGCCGGACAAGAAAGACACTGTAGCTCGCTGCATTATGGTGTTTAGTGTTTACCTACCTCCCTGCGCCGAGTGCGTCGATTCGGCTCCCTTTACACACTGTGGAGCTCTTATATCAGGACGAATCACGACATAAATCCAATGTCTGATGAAGCGACTAAGATTTAGTGATTCTCCGTCGACTTAGAATTAGCGAAACCCTTTAGAAGAAAGTAAAATGGTATTGAGTGGTTTTGAAAAATTCTACTATTTGGTATGTGGATACATGTTGATATGATCTACATATTTGCAAAGATTTGCTAAAAAAATATGTTGTATTTTGTGTATAAAATGACAAATTTGTTTTTTTAAACAATGGCAAAAGATTTGCCATTTTCGATTAAATAAGGATATGTTCATAAATTGAGTTACAGAGCCCCGACTAACACTGGGCCGACACAACGGATTACTCGCGAGGGATTACAACTCCAAGGTGGGAAGCACCCGCCTTTACCCATAAAGCCGCATCACTCTTAATTCTAGCGAAAATGAGTGCAGGGAGAGAAGAAACATTGCGAAACACCCAAGCACTACTCTCGTTCCAAAACTCCCATGCAACTTGCATAAGGAGGGTCGCCGTGGCCTTCGAAGGAGAACCGGGGCCCTTGATGACGAGAGACTTTGTGGCCCTGGAAAGGAAAAGAAACTCGTTTTGTATCTTCCACATATGTACATTTTGTGTAGATCATGAATGTTAAATATCTCGATGAAACTTGTGACATACATAATATGTTGTGGGTATATAATCGTATGATTTTTTCAGCATTATTTGAGATTTCAAATGAGGTTTTCGATATTTCTAAAAAATGGCTCCATGGAGCTCCGGTGCTAATAGCAATATGAGCCCGGGAGCCAAATTGACGCTCTTTCTATGCCTCTACCCACGAGTGGAGATTTGGTGCTCCCGAGCTCCAGTGATCTCGCCTACCTTAAAATATAAAAAAAGATATCTAATAGTTTCAAAAAACTTTGAAAAAATCATGCATGTTCTCGATGATATATTGTACAAATGTGTAATATCTCAGTACAAAATACTTTACGGTTTGAGCTCCACAAAAATGACAAATGTACATATCTGATTATAGTGAACAATATGTAGTTTCAAATTTCCCACTTTTGTCTTTTTGTATAGCTCAAAACGTATTTTATTTTGCATTGAAATTTTGCAGGTTTATAGTAAATATCATTGAGAAATGCATAATTTTTTATAGATTGTTTGCAACTTTTAAATACATTTTTTGATTTTGTAAAAATGGCGAGATCACTGGAGGATCTTACAGTATCACTATCGTAAAAGATTAGTTAAGCATGACAAATCCAACGGGAGTAACACAGTTCCTCTCTCTATGTGCAACGTTTGCTAGCTGTTTAATTTTGTAGTTTAGTGAGGTGAGTCAGCGAGAGTGACACTCAGTGAGCGCCACCTCTCGGCTCTCACGGTCTCACCCTCTTCGCTTCGCACACGTAGAGGCTTGGAAGCCTCTCCTCGACCTCCTCAGCGACCGATCTCTCTCGGGCCCATCGATTCCGGCTCTTTATTGCGGCCGTCACACTTGTCCTCCTCCTCCCACCCGTCAAGCAGCCGGGTCATTCATGGCGTCGACGGATGCTCACCTCTCTCTCTTGTCGCTTCCGCGCGCGCTGGCTATTACAGCTAGTACCAACAAGACTGCCCGACAACAAGAAGAAGGAGCGGAGAAAGCCATGTCGGGCGCCGGCACGCTTTCCAGGGCTGTTGCTGCCGACACTGCCGTGGCGGCGCCGACGATGGCCGCGTGCTACTTCTGCGGCGACGCGCCGGCGGTGGTGTACTGCCGGGCGGACGCCGCGGTGCTGTGCCTGCCGTGCGATCGCCACGTCCACGGCGCCAACATGGTCTCCTCCCGCCACGCCCGCGCCCCGCTCTGCGCCGCATGCCGCGCAGCCGGGGGCTCCGTCCGCCGTGGAGGCTCCGCGCGGTTCCTCTGCTCGGACTGCGACTTCGACGAGCGCCGCCGGGACGCCGCCGCGCAGGGCGGGGAGCTGCCACTGCTGCACGACCGCGGCACCTTGGAAGGCTATACCGGGTGCCCTTCGGTGGGCGACCTCGCGGTGATCCTAGGCGTCGTCGTCCACAGGAAGGCGGCGGCCAACGAGCTGGGGTGGTGGCCTGTCTGGGAGGAGCCCCGGGTGCTCACCTTCGACGACGTCATCGTGCCCACCACCTCCTGTCATGGCCTCCAACCCCTCCTCACCTCGTCCTCCCCCAAGGTTGGTATATACCGACGATACCATCACTGTAAACCTGTAGGGTGCAGCTACTGTTCACCGTCCGGTAAAAGGGAGTCTCTAACGGTGTGTGCATGTGGTGTGCAAGAGCCGGAGTCCGCCCGGCGGAGCGCTGGACAGCGAGTTTCTCCGGCAGCTCGGCGAGCTCGCCAAGTCGGAGGCAGCGACGGCCTATGTCGAGGCGGAGCCGACCAGTGATCCGCTGCCACCATGGGCATCTTCAGATTATGGTTTTGGGCACGGTGCTTTGGGTGCTCTTGGGACCGAGGCCGTCAACGAGGAGGCAGCAAGCATGGATGTATCTTGTCAGGTTTGTTTGTTTCTCTTACTTCATATCTGGAAATAATATATCTCTGAATTTATGCGTACACTGAACTCTGAATTTGTGAACCATATGGGCCATGGCATAATGCGCTCAACTCCTATACCATCACATTAATTAAATGCGATCAGAACAATAGAGACATGATCACTGGAGTAGCTAAGGATCTTTTTAGTTGCAGCCGACTAGTACACTAGTCTACTAGAGATGATTATGAGACTGATAGGACCTTAGTACTGCTAGTGACATCTTGATTTGTTCAGTCCGCCAAAATACCTTTCAGTACAATGCCACAAAGACAGAACAACCAACTCATGTTTCAATATTTTTCTAAAGAAAATCATGTTGTTTCAGCATAATGTCACTCCTACAGTCCTACTACATCAGTCGAAAAATTCAGAGAAACTCGTGTTGCCATATGATCTAGTCATGTCACAGAACCATGAAGCATTGGATCCCAGCCGATCTCAATAAACATCCGGATGCGCGCGACGTCTCGTTGGTCCTCGCAAGCCCCGACGAGATCATCGGCCAAGCCGAGCCTGTGCGCGCTCGTCGCATAACAAAGTATCTCTGAATTTACGCGCACGCAGGCTGTAGACTGAATTCTGAATTTGTGAGCCATATGGGCCATGGCATAATGCTCTCAACTCCTAAACCATCACATTGATTAAATGCAATCAGAACAATAGAGACAGGATCACAGGAGTAGCTAAGGATCTTTTTGGTTGCAACCGACCAGTGCACTAGCCTGCTAGAGATGATTATGAGACTGATGGTACATTGGTACTGCTAATGATATCTTGATTTCCCCGGCCCACCAAAATCGCTTTCAGTACAATTGTCATAAGACAAACAACCTATTCATGCTTCAAAAAAAAAAAAAAATCATGTTTCAGAACAATGTCACTCCCACCGTCCTACTACATCAGTTTAAATTTTCAGAGAAACTCCTGCTGCCATATGATCTAGTGTCATGTCACAGAACCATGAAGCATGGATAGCAGCCGATCTCGGTAACCCTCCGGATGTGCGCGACGTCGTGGCCCTCGAGCAAGTCCCGGCGAGCTCGTCGGCTGAGCCGAGCCTATCCACGTTCATTGAGATGTCGGACGTCTGCCCCGGCATGAGCCGCAGCAACATCAGCAGCAGCAGCGTCGACGTCGCCAACGGCGACCACGACCACCCGGTCCACCCGTCGGTACCCGCGACTTCGCCGGCGCCGGATCAAGCGGTACAGCCCAAGAGCGGCGGCTACGACGTGGTCTACCCCGACCGCCGCACGGTGATCTCGCGCTACAAGGAGAAGAGGAAGAACAGGATGTGAGACAAATGCCGTGCCACACCATGATTTTCTTCACCTCGTACTGAACCTAATCTTTAATACGTTCTCCTGTTCTTTGGGGTGTGGTGTCGCAGATTCGGGAAGCAGATCCGGTACGAGTCGCGCAAGGCCCGCGCCGACGGCAGGCTGAGGGTCAAGGGCCGCTTCGCCAAGTCCGGCGAGATTTGAATGAAGCCTCTGTCCGTGCAGTGGGCACGAGCTAGACCAGGGTGCAGCGTCGGCATGGCAGTGGCACTGCTACATCGTACTCGATCGTCAGCTCCACTCCACATGATGTGTCCGTGTCAGCTGGAGTATTATCTTTCAATTAGTTACATTTTACAGAGTTTCGCGTGTACTAGGTTCTCGGTGACTTCCTGGATTCGTCTGGTGATGGTGATGCTTGAGTTGAGTGTGCCTTAGTTTGGCTTCCATGAATTATGTTGCCCTCAATTTATTTTACTATATGATCCTAGGATTTCTCCTACTTGACACATCAGCCTTGGAAAGGTGTTTTTGTTAGCATACCAAATGATTGGTCGTATCGAAGAAAAATCTTATGGTGATGGGGAACTTGATTTGGATGACGGGTTCCATGGAGCTTTTTATTTTTTAAATCGATATTTAAAGTTGTATGAAATTTCCAAAAAAATCTTAGATGTTGATAATGACGTATTCTACGGTTCTGCAAAATTTTAACCTGAAACAGTTTGTATCCCGGCCTACAAAAAAATGACAAATCCTCATAAACGTGAAATTTTTCAAATTTTGCACTGTGCACTACCCTAAATCCAGAAAATCATCATTTTTACACAGCTAGAAATACAGAATATTTCCCATTGGTTTTTGCACACCGGTAGAAATCATTGTATACATTTAGATTTTTTTCAGATTTTTTTGAAACTTATAAATACCATTTTTTTTTAAAAGGCTCCATGTTGGTGCCCGTGCTCCAAACATTGTACTTGGTGGTGGACTCTTTATATCGATGAGCATATATAATCCCACATGTAGGAACTTCCAATACACCCATATATTTTTCTTTTATCTCAAGCTTGCTAAAATTCGTGAAATAAATTCATAACACAAATACAACGACTATCTCTTATACCACACATTTCAAAACAAAACTTAATATTTAGTTTGAGAAATGAAAAATACGAACACAATATTGGTAGAGTTGATCATTCAACTTTGCATCCCAATTTCCCAAAGAAAACAGATCACATCCAAATTCTAATTAGCCATTATTCACAAATAGATTGTTTTTGTTTCTGTAGTTGTTGAATTCAGACTTGAATTTTTGTAACATAATTGAAATATGTGTTTATGTCATATTTTCCTTTTAAAATTTCCACGACTTTTTTTTTTGAGAATCTTCCATGACTTTTATGGTGATGTTCTGGCACACTGTAGTATGTTAAATAAGTGACGCATTTTGGCCCAAAAGCCCATCATCATGGACAATTGGACATTGGATACTAAAATGTGGCTCTGCTAGGAGAGGGAATTTTCCGCAACTAGTTGCGGGTGCAACTAGTTGCCGGATACCCCACTTCCGAGTGTCCAAAAATCGTGCAAAAAATAATGGACATGGGTTATGTCGAATCTTCGAAGCCCACAAAATTTCATCCAAAAATATGAACATATGTGGCCTGTGCAAAAAAGACAAATGAAGTTTGAATAGTGTCACTACTATTGAAACTTGTATTTGTCTTTTTTGCACAGGCCACATATGTTCATATTTTTGGATGAAATTTTTTGGGTGTCGAAGATTCGACATAACCCATGTCCATGATTTTTGCCGCGATTTTTGGACACACGGAAGTGGGGTATCCGGCAACTAGTTGCACCCCGCAACTAGTTGCGGATTTTCATTTCCGCTCTGCTAGAGGAAAATGTGGAAGGGCTATTAATGCCTAAGGATGTATGCAAAATGGTTGTCCTTGCTATCGGATTGTGTGATGATAGTAGAAATCAATGTTACGAGAAAGCGATGGTGGTCGGTTATCCGCTAGAGCAAAACTGAAATATGTTTTGACTTTTGGGATAGGTATCCGTGGGCTACTTTTACTTGCAAGAGTCTAAAAACTTAGTAATATGAAAATGCTAAAAAAATTCAAAGGGTACATAGCATAGTTATCCGAAGAACTTTTCTGTACCATTAGGTACATAGCATAGTTATCCGAAAAACAAGGGATTTTTTTTGCGAAACAGTACAACGTAGGCGTTCACATACGCACACACTCAACCCTATGAACGCACACACGCACACCCTACCCCTATGAGCACCTCTGAGAGACTGCGTCAAACCTGAGGTTTGAATTCTGGTAGGCTGGGATACAACCACCCTCCTAACCATCCTGGCATAGGTTCTCAGATTTTTTGTTTTGTTTGCGGTGAACAAGGGATTTTTTTTCAAAGAGTTGGAATTAATAGAATTTTTCCTTTTAAATTGCAAGCAAAGTAGACAGTTGGAAAATGCATATAATTTCATCTGGGAATGAAAATGCACATAATAATACAGGTAAGGCTGGTACTTTCGCATTTGAAAATCTCCCACCGAGTGCGTCTAGCAATTAACACACACTAACAGATCCGGGCACGCAAATCTCGCCGAAACCACCCGGCTGGGACTTGGTAATTAACTGGGATCCGATCGACCGCTTCACTTTGCTAAACCCAAAACGGGGCCCCGTCTTCTTCCCCACTCACTTCGCTAAACTCAACTCCACACAACCCACTAACCCAGGGACAGGGATCCAGTGACATGCAAATGGCATGTCACCACGTAACATGCGCCCATCTATCCACCGTTCACACTCTATCCAACGGTGGTGATTAACCCAAAAGTTGAAGTCAAAATTCAAACATTTCAGAAATTTTTGAAATAATTCTAGTAAATCATACATGGTCCGATTTGTATTCTGAGAGAGTTTCGCTTCATTTGGACAACCCGTTTATGAGTTAATAGCCTTTTAAGTTTGAAACATGAAAAGCTATTTAAAAATTAACCAATTATCGAAATGAAGCGAAACTCTCTCAGAATACAAATCGGACCATGTATGATTTACTAGAATTATTTCAAAATTTTCTGAAATGTTTGAATTTTGACTTCAACTTTTGGGTTAATCTCCACCATTGGATAGAGTGTGAACGGTGGATACATGGGCGCATGTTACGTGGTGACATGCCATTTGCATGTCACTGGATCCCTGTCCCTAACCCAGCCGCCCGCGCCTAGGGTTCCGCCTCCCCATGACCGTCGCCAACGCGAAGACGCCGGCGTCGGCGCTCAAGCTCCTGGCCCTCGCCGCGTCCGACACGCTCATCTACCTCCACCACGGCTTGCTCTGGGTCGCCGCCGCGGGGTGCATCGCCATAGTCATCGCGCGCCGCGCGCTGGGTGAGCTCGAGGGTTCCCCCGTGGTCTCCGCAGCGTCCTCGCTGGCCTTTAACTCCGCTGCCGCCGGTGTATTGCTCTTCCCCGTCGCCATGGTGCTCATCGGCGCCCGCATAATGCGCTCCGTGTCCAACGATACCCACGCCGTGAAGGTAGCGCCAAACAACTTCTCTGCCTTTGAGTAATTGCTACTCCGCTGATACCTAATTGGAGTACCAATTATTTTGGAGTATTTATTCCGATCCGCTCCGAAATGATATTAAATCTGTGCAATTTTGTAACCATGGAAATCGAATTTTACATGTGAGTGGTCTGAAATAAGTTGCCGACTTCGTAATTAGAAGGTATAAGTCATGTTATTTGCTTGGATTCCAATCAGGCTCTGCTGTGTGTAAATGCATTTGCTTCCTTCTAGCTCCAGAGCATATAATCTGACGCCATTCTGATACTTACTTTATATCTCGAACTCTGCGCATATTCTTATCAAGGATATCAAAGAGCCCCGAAAACAACTCGTGAGCTTGTGGGAAGGATTCTCAAGGACCCTTGCATGTTTGGAATCCTCGTTTCGACGCCCTTCTTCATGCTCATAGGTGCTGCTCTGCTGGTGGAGCTACAGTCACCCGTGAAAGGATCTACGATGGAACAGATTGGTTCAATAATGAAAGATGTGGGGATATTGGGCTCTGCTGCAGCACATTGTTTGATCATCTTGCCCACTCAGATACTGAGGCAGTGGAGGATGAAGTAGAGGGGTATTGCGGTTGTTTTGTTGAGGTATATACCTGCTCTGTTCAGATTTTTTCATATATAAGCATGTTGTTTCTAGATTCATTGATCCTGATCAGGGATTTGGATTTCGGCCGGAAAACCGAAATCCGGCCGAATTTCGCCCATTTCGGTCCGAGTTTCTTCTTCTGTGGTGCAATCAGTTATAAATGTAATAAGTAATAACTGAATAACACTTACTGGTATTTTTTATAACAAAACCATTTTATCATGCATTCCAGTTAGACCTACAAGAGAGTTAACTAGCTTGTTCGGTTTGTTGATAGATGTTAGCTTTCCATAGAATTGCATTTAACATTGATCTTCTTGGGTACAAGTCGCCAGTTGAGCAGTCAGATGCTTACGGAGAGATCATCAGTGGAGATGTAGTATGCATTCTTCATGTTGAGTCATTTAAGTAATTATTTTGATTAGGAAGCTACAAATTTGAGAGATTACCATCATAGTTACCATGAATAATCAAATTGAGTTTCTATTTCCTATCTTCACTAAGACAAAGCACTGATAAGTTGATAATGTAATTAAGTTGAAGACATTCAACGCTAGTATCTCTTCCATGTGATGTTATTCCACAGAGTAGAAGTGCCTTCGAGAACACATGTTGATATTGTAGTGGGATATTCTTTCCTTTCATGGGTTTTCAGCGTTCCTTTATTTCCCTAAGAAGTAATGTAACTTGTTTTTCAAGAGCTAACTTTTTTTCTATATTTTTATATGATTACTTGTTAAGCACCTTAGTGTTTCTTCTGCAACAAAATGGAAGAAATGACATATATATCTTTAATTCGGATAAGCTACAAGATGCCACTTTTTCCATTGAAAATTTCTTATTTCGCTATTTATACAATTCTTTTGTGCCCTTTGTTGTGTGGATTGCCATGCTTTGTCTATCTACCAGTCATCATAGTGTAATTAACTAATGCATGTGAATGTATGGGGCTTGTGATCTCCAGATAGTTTCCATATATCGGATAGCTATTTATTAGGCCATCTTTTACCATTGATTTTTCTGCAATTCATAGTTACTATGTACATTAAATTTGCACCTTAGAGGTACTCAGCCTTTCTGAATTTGGCTGTTGTGCAGCAAGAAGAATTACACTCGATATGCCGAGTAGCAGTTGATGTACTTTCCATCAGATCTGAGGTTTCACCTAATTACCTTCTCACCGTTAATGAGTCTAACGTGCGAGTTTTTTCTTCTGTGGTACAATCATTTATAAATGTAACTGAATAAAACTTACTGGTGTTGATAATTTTATAACAAACCATTTTGTCATGCATCCCAGTTAGACCTACAAGAAAGTTAACTTGTTCGGTTTGTTGATAGAATGATAGATATTAGCTTTCTCAAGAATTGCATTTACATTGAACTTCTTTGGTACAAGTCGCCAGTTGACCAATCAGATGCTTATGGAGTGATCATCAGTGGCGACATAGTATGCATTGCTCGTGTTGAGTCGTCCCGTGATTATTGTCATTAGTCAGTCACAAATTTATCCATCGATACCCAACATAAGTGTTAGTCCTCAAATTTTGAAGAGCGGAGTCGTGTGATATCTTCTACTTAATTGCGTTATCTTTTCTTTTTGCCTTTTTTCTGTTACATATCAACTTAGTGCTTTGTCTTAGTGAAGATAGGAAAGAGAAACTCAATTTTATTATTCATGGTAAGTTAGTAACTATGATGGTAATATATAGGACAGACCTTTCCTTCAATCTGTAGCTAGTATCTGCTTCCATGTGCTGTTGTTCCACGTCATTTTCTGTAGAAGCCTACGAGAAGAACACATGTTGATATCTTAGTTAGATATTCTTCCCTTTCATGGGTTTTCAGGTCTCTTTATTTCCCTAAGAAGTACTGCAACTTCTTTAGCAAGAGAATTTTGTAACATTCTTTTGTAGTTTTATATGACTACTTGTTAAGCACCTTATTACTTCTTGTGCAACAAAATGGAAGAAATTACAAATATATTTCATTCAGACAAGCTACAGATGCCACTAGTTCCATTTAGAATTTCTTGTTGCACTATTTATACCATTTTCTGTGTGCCCCTTAGGTGTGTGGATTGCCATGCTTTGTCTGTCTACCAGTCATCATAGTCTAAATGAACTAATTCATCTAAATATATGGGGCTTGTGATTTCAAGATGGATTCCACATGTGGGATAACTACTGGTTAATTAGGCCATCTTTTACCATATTTTTCTGCAATTTGGAGTCTATTTGAGCTTGTTACCATGTACATTGAATTTGCACCTTTGAGGCACTCAGCCTTTCCAAATTAGGCTGTTGTACAGCAAGAAGAATTACGCTCTATATGCTGAGTTGCAATTGATGTACTCTCGATGAGACCTGAGGTTCCACCTAACTACCTTCTCACCCTTGATCTGAAAATTCCTCTCTGCTGGTCTAGTTGCAGTAGCATGGTAGCGACCCTTGCCATATTGCTATACTACCTCTCTGCGTAGATCACTGTGTATAAGCTATAATATTGGATACTTAATATTGATAAACATCTACACATCTTCAGTCAAGTGCTATATTATGCTGCTAATCTAATTAAATTGGGTGCTTCTTTTTTAACAGACATGACCCTGAAGAGCCATATTGCTATACTACCTCTCTGCGTAGATCACTGTCTACAAGCTATAATATTGGCTACTTAATATTGATAAACATCTACACATCTTCAGTCAAGTGCTATATTGATGCTGCTAATCTAATTAAATTGGGTGCTTCTTTTTTTAACAGACATGACCCTGAAGAGAAGGTGTGAAGATGGTACGGCAAATACAAGAGTTGACTCCCTGCTGAAGATTCTGGCCACTGATTAGTACTGAATTATAGTTACCTGTACTCAGGACTGTAGATTGGTCCACTGCTAGTATCGCATACTCCATGTGCTAGGACTAGGAGCTATCGCAAGTCTACATTTGTGGGCTTTCAGTTTTTACTTGCTGCTGGGAAGCCTGAAGTTACTGAGACCTGACACAGTAGCATATAACACCCTCCTTGGCAAACAATCCTTTTATAGACAGATAGAATTCGCGATGTTTGAACACTACAATTTGTTGTTAAGTGGTCGGCTCTGTGGCATTCGCCATAGAATGTTATGTTTGTGGTGATCTTAGATGTTACAGCTCTGCAGCCTTTGAAGTACCTTCATTTGTCTCTTGTGTAGGGCTGAGTTATGGTGATCTTGAGTATTGTTATGACAGACAGTTCGGTTAGCTGTTTTCTTCTGACGACTTATTCCACATTTCTGTCCGGTCAAAAATTCTCTGATGTGCATGTTCGACTGCCCCATCACCATTTTTTCAGTTAATTGCATTGGACTTTGACCGATGAAATTGCTTTTTACCCAAGGTGGTGGATCCATTAGACCAACATGGTCTACGGCACTCGTCAAATAATGCACTTTGTTTTTACCAACAGTGCGATCGTTCAGAACTGTCAACTGCTTCTAACGACATGTTGCTAATTAAAAAGGAAAATCATGAAGGCGTCCACATGGTGGATAGCCCCGTTGAAATAGGTGTGCAACAGCCAGAATCTGTCGTTTTAAATGAAAATCAGAACTTCGTTGACATAAATGGACATCTGAAATGGCATAGGAAACATGATTTCCATCAGTCGTCGACAGTTTTCTAGTTGGATTAACTAGCGAGGGAAACATTTGAAAGTACATGGACGATATTCCGGTTTTCTCTGTATTCGGAAGGACTCCCTCTTGCCCTACTTATTCGTAAGCGTTGCAGATCTATTTCAGCAAATGGTTTCAGGTTTTTCAGCAAATGGTTTCGGGTTCCTCTCCGCGGGTTCACAAGTCAGTTAATCTTGGGTGTAAAACTTATTTTATAGATTGTTTTGTGGTATCGGGCGATGTTGAAAGAAACATGTCCCCTAAACCCGTACCGTAATTATTTTACAGTACGGGTTTAGGAGATCTGTTCTGCGCGATGCTACAAAACCACTTTAAGGCGTAGTCAAACGACTTTTACAATTTTTCGTTTTATGAGATTCAACTTTTACAGTTATGGTCCTTTCTTCTGCCGCAACAGCAGCGGGCTCCCATGGATGCTGGATGTTCTCGCCTTATGGCGGTTGTCACAGCACTCTTCGCCAATAGGGGTGGCAGCATTCTAGAAGACTCCAATATGTAGTCAATCTTGTTTAGCTGTTTTTCGATTGCTGATTTTCGAGGTTACTATGGCCGATCCATGAGATGTAATAACTGAATGACTACTTTTATTTAATATATATATGAATCAGCACGAGGCTGGGTTTCCTTTTAAAAAAACCGGTTTGTTACTGTTTGCCGTTTTATGTGGTTACACCGTTAAACTTACACTGCTGATTTAGCAAATTTCGGGTGAACTACCCGTTTGGCCGCTTCAGTTTCCTCCTAAACCCCAGCAGACCAAGCCCCCTCCTTTTCGGCTCTCATTCACAACTCACAACCCAGCAGCCCGCAGCCTAGGGTTCCGCCTCCCCCATGGCCGTCGCGAAGGAGGAGACGTCGGAGTGGATGCGCAGGCCCGGGGCCGTCGCCGCGTTCCACGCCATCATATTCCTCCATTACGGGCTGCTGTGGGTCTCCGTCGCGGGGTACGTCGCCGTGGTCGCCGGGCGCCGCTTCTTCGGCGCGGTGGTCGACGTGGCCCCCGTGCTCTCGTACTCGGTCATCCGCTACTCCCTTACCTACAGTTTTCCGCTCGGCATGGCTTCCGGGTGGCTCATCGCCGAACGCCGAAAGTGGTCCGTGTTGAAGGACTCTGAGAAGGTACTACTACCGCAGAAATTCCTTTTTATGCCTTCGAATACTTGAGGACTCCGACTTGCTTCAGAAGAATATAGCAGTGGAATAAGAGTTTACAGTCGAATTAGAAAGTAATATCCGTTATTTTTTGATTTGTTAAGAGCGGCTCTGCTGTGTGCTGTGTGTAAATGCATCTGCTGCCCTCCTTCAGGGTTCAGACTTAAGACCATATAATAATATGACTTGCTTCAGATTTTTAATGTCAAACTCTGCCTCAATTCTTATTATCAAGGGTATCAAAGACCCCCTGACGCTTGTCGTGATTGGAGGGACCGTTTTGTTGGCCTTCGTGATGCTCATATCTGCTGCTGATTTCGTCGTGCCTCTGAAAGGATCTCAGAGCGCACAGGTCGGTTCAATCTGGAGAGACCTGTGGTTACTGGGTGTCTCTGTAGCACAGTATTTCATCTACTTACCCATGACGGCTCCGGAGCAGCGGAGGATGAAGTAGAGGAGATATCCAGTTGTGTTGTTGAGGTATATACCTGCCCTCTGTTCATACGTTTTTACTTGCGGAAATACAGTTTCAAATTCATGAATTCTGACAATGTGCATGTTTTCCCCCTCCGTGCTGCAATCACAGATAAATTCCTTTTGGTGTTGATAGTTTATACCAAGCCGTTTTGTCATGCATCTCAGTTAGATATGCAAGCTAGTTTTCTTTTTCGGCTTGTTGATAGATGTCAGCCTTCCTAAGAATTGCATTTAGCACTAAACCTTCTTCGGTACAAGTCACCAGTTGACCAATGAGATGCTTTACTGCGAGATTATTAGTAATCTAGTATTCATTTAATTATGTTCAGTTATTCCATGATAACTTTTGTTGGGAAGCTTATAATTATCCATCATTGTTTTATGACGCCGTGAAGATAGTTGTTAGAAACTCAACTTGATTATTCAAGCAAGCAATTCATTATGGTATTGTATTAAAAAGTCCTTCCTTTAATATGTAGCTAGGTCCATGTGGTCTGTTCCATGGCGTTGTTTGTAGAAGTGCCTTTGAGAACACATGTTTATGTTGCAGTGAGATATTCTTCCTTTCACAGGTTTTTAGTGTCCTTTTATTTCCTAAATGTAACCTCTTTCTCAAGAATAAGTCCTGATAAATATTTTTGGTAGT
Source organism: Poa pratensis (assembly GCA_947311845.1). NCBI lineage: Eukaryota > Viridiplantae > Streptophyta > Magnoliopsida > Poales > Poaceae > Poa > Poa pratensis. The sequence continues at coordinate 123,830,369 of CAMZMU010000063.1, read as the reverse complement.
TTTGTATGTTTACTTGTTCATATCTTGGTGTCTATGCTACAAAAAAGAATCCACAAATGTTGTGACATTGTAGTGGACAAGAAAAGTTGCTTGTGATTGTATTTGCAGTGAGTTTTTCTATGATATATTTGGGGTCAGGTGCATAATGAAAATTATATTTCTTGCAGTGACATTGTAGTGCTTCTGGCCATATTTGTGCACTACTCTAAATAGATCACTGCATACAAGTTTATTATATCTGGTGCTCAATATTGATAAAAATATACATATCCTCACTTAAGTGCTATTTTATGCTGATAATCTCATTCAGTTTTGTGCTTCTTCATTGACAGACATAACCTGAACGATGGTGTGATGACGTGCAAGTGCAAGGCGGCTATTCGCTGAATCTTACTGACATGTATCTGAATTATGGTCGTATTCATGACTGTAGTAGATTGGTCCTCTGCTAGTATTACATACTCCATGTGCTAGGAGCTTTTGTACGTCAGCTTTGTGGTGTTTCAGTTTTTACTTGGTGCTGAGAATCCTGGAATATGTGGCCAGACATTCAGGGGTATGAAACCCTCCCGGAGGATTGTTCTTTTTATCTAGGCCTATATCATTTGCCTTGTTCGTAGTTTTATGCTGGATAACTACTGTTTCTTTGCAATAGATGTTAGCCTTGTGGCAGGTCATCGTAGTTACTATGTTGGTTTCGATCTCAGAGGTTATGACTCTACAGTTTTGTGGAGTATCTTCTCTGTGTCTTGTGGATATGTCATTGATGGAGCTCATATCTTTGGTAGCTAGACTGCTCGAGTTTAAAAATTATGCAGACGCTGATCTTGCATATATTGTTGCAAATGTTTAAACAAAGGTTACCTACGAATGTTCTTGCCTTGCCTTCCATTCATGAGGGGTAACATTTCTTTGTATTGTTTTTTGGATTGTTTAAAAAAGAGAAAATAAGTGGTGGAACTATGTCTTAAGAAGGAAGGCACTGAAATACGAACCTAGAAGTATTCAGTCAGTTTAACGTTAAAAAAGAAGTATTCAGTCAGGGCCTTGTGTTTGTGCTCATTTGATAGTAGTAAATTCATTTGCATGATCGACTATTGTCCATAACTCCACGTCTCCACATCATCATATTTTTAGTAAATCACATTGTGCTGCAACACTAGTTTGAATCTAGCTCTAGGTGTTGCGTATCCCATACAGTACGTTGGTTAGAACCAAGATGATGCAACTTTAAATGTTTGGCAATAAATTTGATCCAGACCGTTGATTCGTTAAAAACATACACATTTGTGCGTCCGTAATAATTTGAAAATTAAAATAAAATAGTGTTGCTCACTTGTAAAAACCTTTTTCTCGCTAAGCAAGCAAACTTCTATAGTCTGATTATGAACTCGATAAAGTTGATATGAATTTTGAACAAAACAATTCAGATTTGAACCTTTTTCCCTAGAAAATTTCAACGTAAAATCCATATTCTCGAGTGAGATTATTTTGAACTTCTGGCTGGAATTTTTTAAGTTTCAACAGGAAATTGCAACTTAGTTTAACTGTAAAAATACAGCAGCTAATCTGATTATTTATTCAAGAATACCAGTCGAAAATTCTCATCCAGAGGTTTTTTGTTGACACTGCTTGACAGAGAGAAGGTAATTGGGCCGGATCGATTCGGGCACGCACAGTTTCCATTATTATACCCTGTTAGAATCCAAATCCGCTAACAACGGGTCAGAAACCCGAAGACCGAAGAGGTTTCTCTGTAAAAAAACCTCCCGTGTTCTTCGCTAATCCTATTCCCACAAACCCCTCCCCACTCCGCTGCGCAGCCAGCAGCCCGCAGCCCTCGCCTAGGGTTCCGCCTCCCCCATGGCCGTCGCGAGGAAGGAGGCGTCGGAGTGGATGCGCAGGCCCGTGGCCGTCGCCGCGTCCCACGCCATCATCTTCCTCCATTACGGGATGGTGTGGGTCGCCGCCGCGGGGTACGTCGCCGTGGTCGCCGGCCGCCGCTTCTTCGGCGTGGAGGTCGACATGGCCGTCGTGCTCTCGTCCCCGCTCGTCGACTACTTCCTTCTCTACATTTTCCCGCTCGCCGTCGCTTCCGCGATGCTCGTCGCGCATCGCCCAAAGTGGTCCGTATCCAAGGACTCTGAGAAGGTATATACCGAGGAAATTCCTTTTTATGGTCTCGAATATTTGATGACTCCGACTTGCTTCAGTAGAATAGGAGTTATTTCGAGCGATTTTCTATCAGTGGAATAGGAGTTTAAATTAAGTTGGCAATTCCCGAATTAGAAAGTATTTTCAGGGGCGGATTCAGGATTTGACCATAGGGGGGCCAAACAAAACATTGACCGTAAAGCGACACACAGTATATCTAGTCTAACAAATTTGATAAGGATACCAAAAATTAAAAAATATATGATTTGCAATTGAAAAAAGAACACTTCCGTTAGTCTGAATCAAGATCGACGCCCCAGCCTAGCAAACAAGCAGCTCTACTGATAGAAAATAATGAATAAACTGTTATGCCTAGCCAATTAAACGAATACCTTGCAGGCTGAAACGAGTGGCGTGCGTAACGGCGGCAGGTCGTGATCGTCTGCGTCGGCGACAACTGAGAGATGCAAAGACGTGGAAATTGCTTCGCTAATCACCGACCCTTAAATCCGTGTGGCCGTGTCCTGGCGGTGCGGCGGCGGCTATGATGCTCAACCGGAACCAGGTTGCTGGAGTCATAGGCGGACATCGATGTGGATGAGATCCGGTATACAATCCATCGATCGCAGAGGATTCCGTTTTCGCTACGACCTACGCACGTACGTGCTTTGTGCTTGGCCCATAAAATGAGCGGGCCACCAAATTTAGAGTCGTAGTCGCTCGGCTGGTACGAACAGGATTACAGTTTGTGTTAATTAGCAGGGTAAAATTGCATAACTATCACTGGCCCCCGCTACATCTCGTTGAGGGTGGCCGAAGCATGGGGGTGACCTGGCCACCGCTCGCCCCTCCCTGGATCCGCCACTGAGTATTTTCTTAGATTTGAAAGCGGCTCTGCTGTGTGTAAATGCATCTGCTGCCCTGCTTCAGAGTTGAGAGCATATAATATGACTTGCTTCAGATTTTTAATGTCGAACTCTGCATTAATTCTTATCAAGGGTATCAAAGACCCCCTGAAGCTTGTTGTGATTGGAGGGGTCGTTTTGTTGGCCTTCATGATGCTCATAGTTGCTGCTGATGTCGTGGTGCCTCTGAAAGGATCTCAGAGCGCACGGGTTGGCTCAATCTTGGGAGACCTGGGGCTAGTGGGTGCCTGTGTAGCACAGTATTTCATCTTCGTACCCATGGAGGTTCAGAAGCAGCAGATGATGAAGTAGAGGGGATACCCAGTTGTGTTGTTGAGGTGTATACCTGCCCTCTCCTCATATGTTTTTTTTTTACTTTTGAGAATATCGTTGCAAATTCATTCACCCTGATAATGTGAGTGTTTTTTTCCCTCCGTATTGCAATCATTTATAAATGTGAATGAGCAACACCAACTGATGTTTGATAATTTTTAACAAACCGTTTTGTCATGCATCTGAGTTAGACATACAAGCGGGTTTGCTTTTTCGGCTTGTTGATAGATGTTAGCTTTCCTAAGAAGTGCATTTAACACAAAACCTTCTTCGGTACAAGTCGCCAAATTCACCAATAAGATGCTTTACTCAGAGATCATCAGTAATCTAGATTCACTATTTATGTTCAGTTATTCAATGATAACTTTGATTGGGTAGCTAATAATATTATGGTATTATAGATGCTAGCTTTCCATCGTTGTTTTATGATAGCGAAGATAGTAGCTAGAAACTCAACTTGATTATTCAAGCAAGTAATATTATGGTATTATATTAATCGATCTTTCTTTAATATGTAGCTAGTTGCATGTGGTCTGTTCCATGGCATATTTTGTAGAAGTGCCTTTGAGAACACATGTTTATGGTTCAGTGAGATATTCTTCCTTTCACAGGTTTTCAGTGTCTTTTTATTTCCCAAATGTAACCTCTTTCTCAAGAGCAATTCCTGAGAAATATTTTCGGTAGTTTTGTATGATTACTTGTTCATATCTTGGTGTCCCAGCTACATAAAGAATCCACAAATACTGTGAAATTTTAGTGGACAAGAAGAGTTGCTTGTGATTGTATTTGTAGTGAGTTTTTCCATGATATATTTGGGGTCAGTTGCATAATGAAAAATATATTTCTTGCGGTGACATTGTAGTGCTTCTTGCCATATTTGTGCACTACTCTAAATAGATCACTGCATACAAGTTTATCATATCTGGTTCTTAATATTGATAAAAATCTACATATCCTCACTCAAGTGCTATTTTATGCTGATAATCTCATTCAGCTTTGTGCTTCTTCATTGACAGACATAACCATGAACGAAGGTGTGAAAACGTGCAAGTGTAGGGCAGCGCTTCGCTGAAGTTTACTGACATGTATCTGAATTATGGTTACCTGTGTTCACGACTGTAGTAGATTGGTCCACTGCTATTACATACTCCATGTGCTTGGAGCTTTGGTATGTCAGCTTTGTGGTGTTTCAGTTTTTACTTGGTGCTGGGAATCCTGGAATATGTGGCCAGGCATTCAGGGTATAAAACCCTCCCGGTGGATAGTTCTTTTATCTAGGCATATATCATTTGCCATGCTTGCAGTTTTATGCTCGATAACTACTTTTTCTTTGCAAGAGGTGTGGCGTTGTGGCAGCTCATGGTAGCATGCTATGTTAGTCGCGATCTCAGATGTTATGGCTCTACAGTTTTGTGAAGTATCTTCTCTGTATCTTGCAGATGTCATAGACGGAGCTCATATGTTTGGTAGCTAGACTACTCGAGTTTAAAAACTATGTGATGCTGATCTTGCATATATTTTTGCAATTTTTTATCTTTAAACGAAGGGTTACCTGTGACCGTTCTCATCTTGCCTTTTATTCATGAGCAGTACCATTTCTCTGTATTGTTTAAAAAGGAAAAAAAATAAGTGGAGGAACTATGTCGTAAGAAGGAAGGCACTCAAATCCTAGCCTAGAAGTATTCAATCAGTGCATTGTGTTTGTGCTCATTTGATTGTAGCAAATTCATATGCATGATTGACTTTTGTCCATAACTCCACATCATCTTTTTTTGATTAAATTACATGGTTAGAACCAAGATGTTGCAACTTTAAATGTTTGGCAATAAATTTTATCCAGACCGTTTATTCATTAAGAACATACACATTTGTGCATCCATAATAATTTAACTATTAAAAAACAAAATAAAATAGTGTTGCTCCACTTGTAAAATCTTTTTCTCGCTAATCACAAGCAAACTTCTGTAGTCTGATTTTCAACTCGATAAAGTTGATAAGAAATTTGAATGAAACAATTCAGATTTGAACCTTTTTCCCCAGAAATTTTCAGCGTCAAATCCAGAATCCTGAGTGAGATTATTTTGAACTTCTGGCTGGAATTTGTAAAATTTCAACAGGAAGTTGCAACTTTAATTTGATTGAAAAAACTCAGCAGCTAATCTAATCATTTTTCTTCAAGAATACCCGTGGAAACATTTGAAACATTTTCATCCGGTGGCTTGACAGTTTTTTGTTGTTGACACTGCTTGACAGAGAGATGGTAATTGGGCCGGATCGATTCGGGCACGCACCATCTCCTGTAATGCCCTGTTAGAACTTAGAACCCAGATCCACTACCTAAAACGGGTTAGAAACCCAAAAACGGAAGAGATTTCTCCGTAAAACCCCCTCCCGTGTTCTTCGCTAATCCTATTCCCACAAACCACTTCACCCCCATCGAGAGGGAGAAGCTTCGAGGAGCTAGGGTTTCCCGTCCCGATGGCCGTCGCCGACGCCACGCCGCTGCTGGAGCCCTCGCCGCCGCCGGCGCGCATCGTCGTCGCGGTGCTAGCGCTCGTGCGCGTCGTCCTCGTCGCGGCCCGGGCGCTCCCCTACCTGGGCTACGCGGACGTGTGGGTTCTAACTGCAGGCTTGGCTGCCAAGGTCGTGGCGGACCGCGCCTGGGGCGAGGGGTCCGCCCCCTTACAAGGTCTTCGTCTGCGGCGCCTTTCTCTTGCTCGCGCTTGGCGCCGTGCTGCTGTGCGGCGCGTGCCTGGTCTCTCTGCTTGAATCTCTATCTGGATCCGGTTCTGAGTTCAAGAAGGTAATGGTCTAACCCACTCTGAACTTTTAGTCGATTCCACTAGATATGCAGCGGGCTAGTGGCCGTGCTCTACTATACTGCAGTCAAATTGTACATGTGCACCGTTCGAAGTTCATCTGCACTGTTCAATTTTGGAACCAGAGGGGTTTTTACTAAGATTGTTTTCCTCCTCAGGACGCCCTTGGAGCACCCAAGCACGATTCGACTCCGGTCCCCCGCACTGCAGTCCTTGGATGGGTCGCGTCTGTGCCTTTTATTCTGCTATTTTTCACTGGTTCCCTGATGAAAGTCATGAGTTCATCACCTGTGGAGGGATCAATATCTAAGGGGGAAATGATTGGTTCTGTGATCGTTGATGTGGGGGTATTTGGCGCCAATGCAATAACTTGCTTTGTTATCATTCCGGCTTTGGTACTGGATACCTGGAGGGATGACCAATCGGACAGAAAAGCAGGACTCACTGTTTGAGGTACCTCCCTCTTCTTTGATTCTCCTATGTGATCTCTGAGCCACACTATCATCTCAACTCACGAGGCACTCCTAATAACATGAAAATAGTCATGTAAAAAGATAACATAAAAATAGTGCCTCCAGCGTTGTATATTAGCAATCATCTCTCTTAGCTGGAGAACCTATTGTCTAGTTGTTGATTTCTGTTAACATGGAGTAGTGAGTACTGTATTAAACCAATGAGGGTTTTGCTATTCCATCTGATTGTTGACTCATTCATGACAAACATTGGGATTAGTCTCAATACTCAATGGTATGAGTCGGCAACTGCTGTAATTCTACCGTATGCATTTGTTACGCAGTGAAAATCGACATTATCAATTTCATGTATTAGAAGAAGTGATATTATCTGTTTACGTTCCATCGTGGCCTATGATCTTTTTTATCTGTGCAAATAGTGAGCATATAAGAAAAGGTGTTTGCTGCTTCAGAACCGTTTGCAAGCACCTTTCTTATGAGCATGGTGTTTATAGTTTCATGAATCCCGATAACGTGCGACTTTTTTCCTTCCTGTGCTGCACTTGCATATAAATGTCCTGAGTAACACTTATTAGTGTTGATAATCCATGCCAAACCATTTTTTCGTGCTTCCCAGTTGACCTACAAGAGATTTTGCTTTCTCAGCTGTTGATAGATGTTAGCTTTCCTAGGAATATTTGCATTTTACATGGGTTTGGTTTGGTACAAGTCGCCGTTGAACAATCAGATGCTTACAGAGAGATCATCGGCGGAAACCTAGTATACGTTGTTCATTTGCATTCATTCCTTCCCGTGATTATAGTTATTGGGCATCTAAGAATTTATCCATTGAATCTAGCGTAAGTGATGGGCCTTTAATTTAAAAGGGCTGGGTTGTCGGTTATCATCTACTTAAATACCTTATCTTGTTATTTATGTTTCTTGTTGTATCTATCATGGATGAACTAGTGCTTTTGTTTAGTGAAGAAAGTAAATAGAAACTCAATTGAATTATTCAAGTAAGTAAGCTATGATATTGATATGTGACCAGAATCTCCCCTGATCCTTAGCTAGTATGAACTCGCATGTGGTGTTGTTCTATGTCAGTTTTTGTAGAAGTGCCTTTGAGAACACATGTGATGTTTAGTGAGATGGTCTTCCATATTAAGGGTTTTCAGTGTCCCTTTATTTTCTTAAAAGGTGATATGTGTGGCAAGAGCAGTTTGTAAGAAATACCGTTTCAAATTCATAAATCCTGATAACGTGTGTGTGTGTTTCCCCTCCCTGTTCCAACCACTTATAAATGTGAAATGAGTAGCACCAATTGGCTTGGTAAAATGGTAATACCAACTGTTTTGTCATGCATCTCAGTTAGACATACAAGCGACTTTGCTTTTAAAGCTTGATAGATTTTGGCTTTCCTACATTTAACACTAAACCTTTTTGGTACAAGTTGCCAATTGATCAATCAGATGCTTACTGAGAGATCACCAGTAATTTAGTATTCATTGTTTATGTTAAGTTATTCCATGATAACTATGATTGGGAAGCTAATAATTTATCCACCGTGTTTTATTGTAGTGAAGATAGCAGCTAGAAACTCAACTGGATTATTCAAGCAAGTAATTATTATGTAGTAGATAAAGCATATCCTTCCTTTAATCTGTAGCTAGTTGCATGTGGTCTGTTCCATGACATTTTTTGTAGAAGTGCCTTTGAGAACACATGCTTATGTTGCAGTGGGACATTTTTCCCTTTCACAGGTTTTCAGTGTCCTTTTATTTCCTTAATGGCAACCTCTTTCTCAAGAACAATTCCTGAGAAATATTTTTCCATAGTTTTCTATGATTACTGTTCATATCTTGGTATCTCTGCTGCAAAAGTATCAACGAATACTGTGACTCTGTGGTGGACAAGAAGAGTTGCTTGTGATTGTATTTGTAGTGAGTTTTTCCATGATATAGTTGGGATTAGTTGGACAAATATTTTTCTTTGCAGTGACATTGTAGTTGCCCTTACCATATTTGTGCACTACTCTACATAGATCACTACATACAATTTTATTGTATCTGGTGCTTAATATTAACAAAATCTACATTTCCTCATTCAAGTGCTTCACTTTTGGGTTTCTTTTATTAACAGACATAACCCTGAAGGAAGGTGGAAGACGGGCAAGGCAAATACAAGAGCTGATTCTTCACTGAAGTTTGCTGACGTTTACTGAATTATGGTTACCTGTGTGTCTCTGTTTTTACTTGCTGCCGGGAAGCCGGCCTGTATATGTGACCAGGCATTGAGGTGTATGAAAACCTACTGGAGGATAGTACTTTTCTAGCCATGTGACATTTGCCATGCTTGCAGTTTTATGGTGGATGACTACTGTTTCTTTGCAAGAGAGGTGCTGGCCTTTTGGCATTCCTTGTTGGATCTTATGTTTGTTGCGATCTCAGATGTTACGGCTCAAGAGTTTTGTGGAGTATCTTCTATGTGTTGTGTGAATATTTCATAACAGAGCTCATATCTTTGGTAGCTTAAGCTTTCAAGATTAGCTGACGGTGATCTTGGATCTGTTTGCTACCAATGTTTAAGTTGAAGGGTTTGGTACAAGTGTTTTGATCTTGCCTTTTGACTCAAGTGGGGTAACATTTTTTTATATTGTTAAAAAAGAGAATAAAAGGGAAGAACCATGAATTAGAGGTGTTGGTGATGCTCATTTCATGGTAGTACATTGTTCTGTAGTTGTTCCAAGTTTTTCGTTTGTCGGGCGATGGCAACATGTGAAAGTATTTGTGTTGTACGGTGATGTTATTTGAATTTAGTCCTTGAAATTGTATTGTCCTCGATTCTAGGACACTCAGTCACTTAAATCTACTTCTCCAAATAACAGTGCAATCGACATGAACTGGCACTTGCGTTTGGCAATGATCTTGATCTCATGGTGTACAAATATTTGTGTTGCTTGCATGGAAAACATTTTTTCTTGAGGGCAGCGAACTTCTTTCATCCAATCTTGATCCAGTATATCTTTGGCGTGTATACCATAATTCGATTCGGAACCTTTTTTTGCACATGTTTTTCAGTTCAAAATTCAGAATGTCATCCGAGACCAACTAATTGTTATCTCAAATGGCCTCAACTTATAAATTTATTGAAAGAAATACAGCACAAAATTATTGAACATTTCATCCGGTCACTTGACGCAGGGTCGATGTGGGCGCGGCGCGAACTATTTCCAGCGCATACCCGGTTAGCACCCAAATCCACTAACAAAACTGGGTTAGAAGAAACCGTAAAACCCGTTCCCGTGTTCGTCGCTAATCCCATTCCCGCAAACCCCACGCCCAACCACTCCGCCATTCCCCTCCCACCCAAGCTTCGAGGGGCTGGTTTTCCAGTCCCGATGGCCGTCGCCGACGACGCCGTGAAGCCCGCACCGCCGCCGCCGCCGCGGCGCGGGTGGTCGTGCGCTTCGTCCTCGTCACGATGCTGGCGGTCGGGCGCGTCGTCCTCGCCGCAGGCCAAGCGCTCCCCTACATGTGCTTCGCGATTGCGTGGGTTCTCTCCGCAGCTGGGCGGCCTCGGTCGTCGCGCGCCGCGCCTGGGGCGAGGGCTCTGCCCCCTTCGTGTTTCTCGAGGCGCTCATGGTCGCGGCTGTCAAGGCCTCCATCTGGACCATCTTTATCTTCCTCGTGGTTGTCGTCGTGCTGGTGTGCGGCCTGTGCCTGGCCTACGTAATCGCAGCTGTATCTGGATCCGGTTCTGAGTTCAAGAAGGTATCGTGCAAATAACTGCCTCTGATGTCTCATCTTACTTCGATTGAATTGAGTTGCAGCAGCCGATAGGCTAGTAGTGGCTGAGCTCAACGTTTTTACATTCGGATTTAGCAGTCATATGTAGTTCAAGTTGCTCTGATAACCAGCAATAGTTCCCCAGTCGATTTTATTATCACTTCATCAGCATCCTTCCATTTTCGAACAATTTAATATGTATATTATATAATCATGTCCATCCCTGTGGTGCGGTTTCACTGAAATTGCTGTGCCCCTCAGAGCGTCTTTGGAGCAATCTTGATCCAGCACGGAGATCGGCTCAGGAGTTCCTTAAGTTTCGCTGCGCCATTGTCCTTGGATTGGTCACATATTTGGCCTTCATGCTGCTAAGTATCTCTGGTATTCTCTTAATGATGATGTCGCAGCCGCCTGTGAAGGGAAAGGGATCGGTATCTCAGGGAGAAATAATTGGTTGTGTGATCATGGATGTGGGGATATTTGGCTTCCATGCCATATCTTGCTTTGTTGTCATTCCAGCTTTCGCACTGTCTATCTTGAGGAGGGGCCAGGTGGACAGAAAACCAGGACTCACTGTGATGGTAATTTTGTGCTGTATTTCTTTCAATAAATTTTGAAAATTCAGAATGTCTATCTTGAGGAGGGCCAGGTGGACAGAAAACCAGGACTCACTTAGCAATTTCTTATAAGTTAGAGTTACCGGTCATCTTTCCCAATGTGCATGATGTGTTCCTGTATCCCAACTTCGCCGGTGTTTCAAAGATCCTATCTATGGGGTCAATCATGAAGAGCTGGATCTCCAGGAGGATCTTACTTATCGCGAGCATCCTATCCGTATCCTGGATGAAGCCGAAAGAAAGACCCGGAACAAGACTACAAGTTCCTCAAAGTTCAATGGTCTCACCATTCCGAGGAAGAAGCAACTTGGGAACGAGAGTCTAGTCTTCGTGAGGAGTATCCCGATTTCTTCTCGCAATCTTAGAATCTCGGGACGAGATTCCTGTAAGGAGGGTAGAATTGTAACAGCCCCAAAATTTGAGTACCAAATTTTCACTTTTGTGTCCTCATTTGCATCATGGCATGCATGCATCATTGCATCCATTTAAATTGCTAAGCCACACACAATTTATTCTTGGCAATGTTGAAAACCAATAATGCAAAACTTGTCCCAACAAATTTCACAACAAGGAAGACAATCAAATTTGCAAAACCAAAATACTTGGACATCCATATTTGTCAGGGAAGTTCCAAGAGTTCACAATATTATTTTTGCACTTGCACCAAATTGTTAAATAGCAACATCTGGAAATTTAGCAAAATTGCCTAAACAAAACACTATGAACAGATGTTGTCCAAATTATTTTATTTGGCAACACCAATTTTTGTGGTGCCTCTACATGGTGTTGGGAGGCTCCCCAAATTTTCTCAAATTTTTATAAATTATTTTGGTGCCTCATTTAAATCAGGAAAAGCTACTGGTTTTAAAATAAAATCAGAAAAGGGCCTCTTTGTAAATATAGGAGGACCTATCGGTGATGGTTCAAAGTTGTGCAGGGGGTTATTCAGAAAACGACCATCTTCTTCCTGTAGCGACCGAGGCGTGCGGCCGTGCTCCGCCGGACCACCCCGCCGCCCTGCTGCCGTGCTTCCGCCGGGCCCCCCCCGCCCCCACCGTGAGGAAGACAAGCACGCCGAGGCCCCCACTGCTTCCCTCCCGCACTCGCACGCCACCTGCTCCCCCTTTTCTCTCTCCCCCGAGCCGCCATGGCCGCGACGCCCCGCCGCCGTGCCGCCGTCGCCTGAAGCTTCCCCGTCCAAATCCGGCCCCACAGCGAGGTCCGCCGCGTCGTCCTCCTCCGCCTAGACCGAGGAATCGGTCCGGGACGCCCCCGTTTCGCCGCGCCGTCTCCGCCTTCCTCTCTGCAGGCCGGAGCTCCGCCGCGGGATTTCGCCGCCGCCGGCTCCCCTCCAGCCACACTGACCTCCCCAACGTTGCGTGGTGAGCTCGCGACCTCCCTGGCCCTTCTCCTCCTCCCCTCTTGCGCTAGCTCCTCGCGGTGATCCACGCCGTGCCGCCCGCTCGTCGCCATCGCGGTAGTTGCTCTTCACCGCGTTGACGAACCCGGTAGCCAGCCCAGAATATTCCGGATTCTTTTCCGGGTTAAGAAAATGCTACTGGACTCGGAGGTTCTGGCCCGGTCCATAACCGGAATTGGGCCGGAAATGTTTCCGGAAATTTTTTCTCCCGGTGACAAATCCGGAAATTTCCGGAATAAATTCCGGAATTCAATACTGATTTTTGATAGTTCAATTTTCTTTTCACCCTTGTATCCCTAATCCAAGTATATTATTATTGTTGTTGTTAATTCATCAAAAGATCATCTAAAAAGGGAAAAGGTATAAAAATAATAATTTTTATCGGTGTATCCGAAAAATGCGTGTAATACACCAAAATGCACAGAAAATTGTGATTAAAACTTTAAAATAAATATCACGCATATTTGATCACATTTAAATATGGTGCTTCTAGTGATATTAAAATCATACGTTTAAAAAGGAGGAACTTATAAAATTAATAACTTTTCACCGGGACCTCAGAAAAATGTGTTCGAGATACCGAAATGTTCAGAAAAACATGTGTGATCCGAATCATCATCATCATGCATAATTGTTCACAATTACAATAATGTGCTCTAGTAGTAATTATAATCACTAAGTTTAAATATGGGGTTTTTCCAAATAATGTAATAAATATAACAGGGACCCCATTTAACTTGTTGGTCATGTTTAAAGCTTCTAGGGTGCATTTAAAATGTCATATCATCATCCTTGTATGCATTGCACAATTGCCATGTGTTGATTGTTTTTCCGGTGTTGTTTGTGCATCGGTAGATCAAGGAGGTGAAGTGCCACCCCCGTCTTGTGACGATCCGTACTACCAGCCGTATCAACAAGGCAAGCGTAACCCCCCCTCTGAGCATATCTTATCCTATGTTTCCGCAAATATTTTCTCCACTATATTATTGCATGCGGTTCTAAATGTCAACTTTTGTCGGATTAGAGTATCCTATAGTTGCATTAATTCCCTATGCCATTATCTGTTTCCCCTCCTATTATCCATAGGTTTGTGTTGTTGGCCGAGCTACTTATAAATGCTATGTGATGCTTAGCCATGCCTAGTTATATGCATAGCTATACGATGGATATATGTGTTGTTGGAAACAGGTGTGAAATGTTGAGATGATGGTGGAAATGTGTGACGGATAATAAAATGCTTAAAGGTGGGGATGAGAGGCCACTGTGGTTGTGGTGCTTTGTCTCGTTCTCGCCGCCTAGGTGCGAGTTCTATACCTCTTGAACCAAGACTGAGCGTGCAACCATGCGTGAGGCCTATGCATTTGCAGGAACCCTCATAGACTAAATAACTCGAGCGGGGCTAGCCAGGGTCCTCTAGTTCGGGCTTCCATTTGCGCGTGCGTGATTGGTGGTGAGAATGGATGAGGATGGTGGTGTTAGGAAAATGAGTGGCCGTGGGGCGGGGTGTTGTGATCCTGGCAGTCCTACCGCCACTGATGATCCTGGAAAGTCCTTAACGAGGGAGAAGTCGACACCGCTCCCACCCAGCCGGTTTCCAAGGAAGAGAGCTAATGCAGGTAATGGGCCGGACGGTACGCGTGGCAAACATTTGTACACCCCTGCAGGGTTAAATCTTTTCGAAAAGCCGTGTCCGCGGTTATGGACGAACTTGGGAAGTGAAGGTAAGATCATAGAATAACTTTAACGGAATGATTAAAAACTGGGTACTAGAGGTACCACTCACAAATGCAAGGTGAGCTTCCTCGAGGGTGATTCGGGGAGGTGCCTTTGATGAACAGGTACAGTGGTTGATGTTGAGAAAGGTGATGAAAGAAAGAGTACTTCTTACCTCTTTTGAAAATACTCTGAATAGTCGATGCCTTTGAGTTATGTTTTCATAAATAAAATCAGCTTTATGCAAAACAACCATATAACTTTGAAAGCCTCATCGAGCATATATTAGCTCTTAATCTTGCGAGTTCGTCGAACTCAACGTCGTTTGTTTTGTTTCAGAGGAGGACTTCACCGACCTCGAAGGTGGGTTCTTTGTGGACGTCGACGAGTAGTCTGGGGTTCCCAGGTGGCAGCTTGGGACATCCGGAACAGCTGGCGCTGTGATGTTTATCTGTAGGCCTCTTAGGCCATATTTGGATCTTGTTGTTTAGAACAACCTAATTTGCTTCCGCTTGATGTAATGTTGGGTCTGTGACCTCTGGTTGTCATTTGCTATCTTTCTCTATTATAAGAGTTGAACTATATGATTTGTGTCGTAGAGTCTGTGATGTGCCAGTTGTTCCACAAGTCTTGGTCTCTCTATTATGCATTGAGGGTTGTGCCTGTGTTAAGGCATCAATCGGGGTGTTGCGTTGCCGATGATCCATTCCGAGCAACGCCTGCCAAAGGTTTTGGCCGGGGATTGGTAAACCCGTAACCTCCGGTTGTATCGCTTAACCGGTGACACACAGCATCACTGTATAACAGTCAGGTCAGGGCGCCACAAGTTGGTATCAGAGCAGTACTGCCTGTAGGAAACCCTTCTACTGGTCGATGTTGAGTCTAGTGTTTGTGAAAATATTTTAACCTAAAAATGAGTTGTGAAAACCATCTTAGGATTCTTTTTACTCCTTATCTGGTTACCCTCTAATCTCGGAGCAATCTTACCTCGATTTGATTAAAGGTTTTACTTCTCACTGTTACTTCAAAATGATTAGAAACGGGGTGGGTTCGACCTTTAGTGTTATGTGTCACGTTGCTCCCGCTGCGTTGCAATCCCAAATCAACTCAGATGTTTCTACCGAGTTTAATCTTTGATCCTTTCTTTGGGTTTTAACCCACGGACTTGAACATAAGGTCCCGGATTGTGTCAACTAGAGTGTGTTAAGTTGTGATTTCTTAACTCTCACTAGTAGCACATGATGCTGATCTTTGACCCAAGTTCTATCTTGTTGTTTTCCTTCTCGCAAAGTATTATCGTCCCTAGTCTGTGTACTTGAGTAGACGCTAATGCTATTGTTCGACCATTCGGAGAAAGATACTAACTGTGTCATTGTCAAATCTCCAGAATGGCTCGAGGAGGTCGTGGAGGCCGTGGTGGTCGCGGTAACCACAATGATGATGAGGATGATCTGCCGCCACCACCCTCGATGGCTGAGGTCTTGATGGCCATTGAGGAGAACCGTGGGCGCAATGAGCGCTTGCTGGACAGTTGGTGCAGCAGAATGCACGGAGGAACGAGTGCAACACTCTCACTGAGTTCCTGCGTTCGCAGCCACCCACCTTTGCTGATGCTAAGGAGCCACTGGAAGCTGATGATTGGCTTCGTGCTTTGGAGCGCAAGTTCTCCGCGCTCATGTCCATTGGCTGAGCAAGTCAACTTTGCCACCTATCTCTTGGTTGGTGCTGCTGGCTGTTGGTGGGAAAGCCATGTGGCTTTGTTTCCAGCCAACCATGTCTTCACTGGGCTGATTTCCGCACTGCCTTCCGTGCGGAGTACATTCCCCAGCCGATCATGGACTTGAAGAGGAGGGAGTTCCTGGATTTGCAACAGGGACGGATGGACCTCCGCACTTATGGTCGTGAGTTCAACCATCTTCTCGTTACGCCCCAAGGGACGTGACCAATGATGCTGACAAGCAAGAGCTGTTCCGCAAGGGTCTGACTCCGCAGCTCCGCTATGAGTTTGCCCTTCAGGTTCCAGACCTATCAGGAGCTGTTCAACCAGGCTTTCACTCTTGAGCAAGGAAGAAAGGAACTTGAAGCTTCCAAGAGGCCCGCACATGGGGACCACCAGAGTTCCTCGGGTTCTGAGAGCAAGAAGCGCAGGGTTTTGTTCCCTACAGCGCCGTACCTCGTGCTCCCTTCATGCCGAGGGCAGGATATAGGCCACCTCCTCCGCGCCCCACTACTTCGACACTTGGGATAGGCGGAAGTGGGTACCGTCCTATGCTACCTGCTCCACCTGGAGTCACTTGCTACACCTGTGGCCAGGCTGGTCACTACTCCAGGGAGTGCCCCCAGAAGGCACCTCTCGCGATAACTCCTGCACGAGCCCCTGCCACTCCAACTGGCAAGGCTGGACCTATTGTGCGTGGTCGCCTGAACCACGTCTCTTGAAGAAGCTGAAGAGACCCCGGCGTTCTTATGGGTGAGTTACGAATCAACGGCAATACAGCTACAGTTTTGTTTGACTCTGGAGCATCGCATTCATTCATATCCATAGCGTTTGCAAAAGACCACAAAATACCGTTCGAGAAAATGAGCCGTCCTTGGTGATCGCTACTCCTGGTTCCAAATGGCAAACCGATGGGGTTACTCCTGAGGTCCAGATTAATATAGGTTCCTTGTCTTTTCCTTATGCCTTGGTAGCTCTGAAGTCCAAAGGCATTGATGTCATACTGGGCATGAACTGGCTAGCCAAATACCAGGCTAATCTCGACTGTGCCGCCAAGACCATTACTGTGACCGCTCCTTCCGGTGACATTGTGAAGTATTGGCCTGCAACATCAATACCTCCGTCCGCCATCGTACCCGCTCACCTGAGATTCTCCTTTGCTTTATGGAAGGCGAATCCCCTCCGAAATCCAGGACATACACGTGGTGTGTGACTTCCCGGATGTGTTCCCGGAAGAGTTGCCTGGCATGCCTCCTGACCGAAGTGTGGAGTTTGTCATAGAGCTACTTCCCGGTACCGCTCCAATTTCCAAGAAGCCCTACCGTATGCCGGTGGAAGAGTTGGCTCTGTTGAAAGAGCAAATTGATCAGCTGTTAGCTAAGGAGTTCATCCAGCCTAGCAGTTCACCTTGGGGTTGTCCGGTACTCTTTGTCAAGAAGAGGGATTCTACCGTGCCTCGTCTAGTCTCTGACTATCGACCGTTGAATGCGGTGACAATCAAGAACAAGTATCCTATTCCTCGCATCAATGATCTGTTGGATCAGTTAGCTGGTGCAACGGTATTCTCCAAGATGGATCTGAGGTCAGGCTACCATCAGATAAAAATCAGAAAGGAGGATATTCCAAAGACGGCATTTGTTACTCGTTATGGCTCATATGAGTATACCGTCATGTCCTTTGGTCTCACAAATGCCCAGCTACTTTCATGAGGCTCATGAACTCTGTTCATGGATTATCTTGACAAGTTTGTCGTCATTTACATTGATGACATCCTCATCTATTCCAAAACCAATGAAGAGCATGAGGAACATCTTCGTTTGGTTCTGACAAGACTTCGAGAACACCGCCTCTATGCCAAGTTCTCCAAGTGTGAGTTTTGGTTGGATAATCTCATCTTCCTTGGTCATGTGATATCCGCTGATGGTGTGGCTGTCATTCCTGACAAGATTCAGTCCATTCTGGATTGGAAAACTCCAATGTCAGTCAAGGACATTCGTAGCTTTCTCGGATTGGCGGGTTACTACCGCCGATTCATCGAAGGTTTCTCCAAGATAGCCAAGGCCTGACTGACCTTCTCAAGAAGGATAAAAAGTTTGTATGGTCGGCCGAAGCTGAAGAGAGTTTCAAACACTGAAAGCCAAGCTCACGTCCGCTCCTGTGCTTGTCCTGCCGGACACAGCAAGGATTTCGTCGTCTTCTGTGACGCCTCTCTACAAGGCTTGGGTTGTGTATTGATGCAAGATGGCCATGTGGTGGCATATGCTTCTCGCCAACTTAAGCCGCATGAGCTCAACTACCCAACTCATGATCTAGAACTTGCCGCAGTGGTCTATGCTTTGAAGCAATGGAGACCATACCTGTTTGGTAACCGTTGCGAGATCTTCTCGGATCACAAGAGTCTGAAGTACCTCTTCACCCAGCCGGATTTAAATCTCAGGCAAAGGCGTTGGTTGGAGTTAATCACGGACTACAATGTGAGTCTGAACTATCAACCCGGCAAAGCAAACGTCGTGGCTGACGCGCTAAGTCGGAAGTCCTATTGCAACAATCTGATGATTGAAGAGGCCCAACCTGCCCTCTATGAAGAGTTTGCCCGTTTGAACCTGGAAATTGTTCCTTCCGGCTACCTTGCAAATCTGGAGATCAAATCTACTCTTGTGGACCAGATTAAGGATGCTCAGAAGCGTGACAAGGGTATTCTGAAAATCAAGGAGAACATTGCTAGCGGGAAGGCCAAATGTTTTTCTGTCAATGAATCTGGAGTTGTTTATTTTGGTGACCGCTTGGTAGTGCCAAAGAAACGAAAATTGAGGGAGTTGATCCTCCAAGAAGCTCATGAATCTCCTCTCTCTATTCATCCCGGTAGTACCAAAATGTACCAAGACCTTCGGCCCAATTCTGGTGGACCGTATGAAACGGGAAATTGCTAGGTATGTTGCTGAATGCGACACCTGTCGACGGGTAAAGGCTGAACATCAAAGGCCTGCCGGCACTCTTCACCCTATTGCTATTCCCGAGTGGAAATGGGATGAAATTGGTATGGATTTCATTACTGGTCTGCCGAAGTCTCCAAAGGGACATGATGCCATCTGGGTCATCATTGATCGACTATCAAAAGTGGCTCACTTCCTCCCAGTTCGTGTTGACATTACAGCTGCCAAGTTGGCAGACCTGTATGCTTCCCGGATTGTTGTCCTTCACGGCGTTCCCAAGAAGATAATTTCTGATCGTGGAAGCCTATTCACCTCCAAGTTTTGGACTAGTTTCCAAACTGCTATGGGAACCCGTCTTAACTTCAGCACCGCTTTCCATCCCCAAACTGATGGTCAGACCGAGAGAGTGAACCAAGTTTTGGAAGACATGCTTAGGGCATGTGTAATCTCTTTCGGTAAGGATTGGGAAAAGTATCTCCCTTTCGCGGAGTTCTCCTACAACAATAGCTATCAAGCTAGTCTGGGCATGGCTCCATTTGAGGTTCTATATGGAAGAAAATGCCGCACTCCTCTAAATTGGTCCGAGACCGGAGAGAGGGCACTCTTTGGTCCTGATTGATCAATGAAGCTGAGGAGAAGGTTCGAATCATAAGAGAGAATCTGAAGATTGCTCAGTCTAGGCAAAGAGCTTACTATGATAAGCACCATCAGGAGGTTCACTATGAAATTGGTGATAAAGCTTATCTCCGTGTCTCTCCCCTTCGTGGCGTTCGCCGCTTCGGAATCAAAGGAAATTGGCACCTCGCTATGTTGGCCCTTCACCGTTCTGGCCAAGCGAGGAGATCTTTCTTATAAGTTGGAGTTACCGGTCATCTTTCCCAATGTGCATGATGTGTTCCATGTATCCCAACTTCGCCGGTGTTTCAAAGATCCTATCCATGGTCAATCATGAAGAGCTGGATCTCCAGGAGATCTTACTTATCGCGAGCATCCTATCCGTATCCTGGATGAAGCCGAAAGAAAGACCCGGAACAAGACTACCAAGTTCCTCAAAGTTCAATGGTCTCACCATTCCGAGGAAGAAGCAACTTGGGAACGAGAGTCTAGTCTTCGTGAGGAGTATCCCGATTTCTTCTCGCAATCTTAGAATCTCGGGACGAGATTCCTGTAAGGAGGGTAGAATTGTAACAGCCCCAAAATTTGAGTACCAAATTTTCACTTTTGTGTCCTCATTTGCATCATGGCATGCATGCATCATTGCATCCATTTAAATTGCTAAGCCACACACAATTTATTCTTGGCAATGTTGAAAACCAATAATGCAAAACTTGTCCCAACAAATTTCACAACAAGGAAGACAATCAAATTTGCAAAACCAAAATACTTGGACATCCATATTTGTCAGGGAAGTTCCAAGAGTTCACAATATTATTTTTGCACTTGCACCAAATTGTTAAATAGCAACATCTGGAAATTTAGCAAAATTGCCTAAACAAAACACTATGAACAGATGTTGTCCAAATTATTTTATTTGGCAACACCAATTTTTGTGGTGCCTCTACATGGTGTTGGGAGGCTCCCCAAATTTTCTCAAATTTTTATAAATTATTTTGGTGCCTCATTTAAATCAGGAAAAGCTACTGGTTTTAAAATAAAATCAGAAAAGGGCCTCTTTGTAAATATAGGAGGACCTATCGGTGATGGTTCAAAGTTGTGCAGGGGGTTATTCAGAAAACGGCCATCTTCTTCTGTAGCGACCGAGGCGTGCGGCCGTGCTCCCGCCGGACCACCCCGCCGCCCTGCTGCCGTGCTTCCGTCGGGCCCCCTCCGCCCCCACCGTGAGGAAGACAAGCACGCCGAGGCCCCCACTGCTCCCCTCCCGCACTCGCACGCCCACCTGCTCCCCCTTTTCTCCTCTCCCCCGAGCCGCCATGGCCGCGACGCCCCGCCGCCGTGCCGCCGTCGCCTGAAGCTTCCCCGTCCAAATCCGGCCCCACAGCGAGGTCCGCCGCGTCGTCCTCCTCCGCCTAGACCGAGGAATCGGTCCGGGACGCCCCCGTTTCGCCGCGCCGTCTCCTCCTTCCTCTCTGCAGGCCGGAGCTCCGCCGCGGGATTTCGCCGCCGCCGGCTCCCCTCCGGCCACACTGACCTCCATAACGTTGCGTGGTGAGCTCGCGACCTCCCCTGGCCCTTCTCCTCCTCCCCTCTTGCGCTAGCTCCTCGCGGTGATCCACGCCGTGCCGCCCGCTCGTCGCCGTCGCGGTAGTTGCTCTTCACCGCGTTGACGAACCCGGTAGCCAGCCCGAATATTCCGGATTCTTTTCCGGGTTAAGAAAATGCTACTGGACTCGGAGGTTCTGGCCCGGTCCATAACCGGAATTGGGCCGGAAATGTTTCCGGAAATTTTTTCTCCCGGTGACAAATCCGGAAATTTCCGGAATAAATTCCGGAATTCAATACTGATTTTTGAGAGTTCAATTTTCTTTTCACCCTTGTATCCCTAATCCAAGTATATTATTATTGTTGTTGTTAATTCATCAAAAGATCATCTAAAAAGGGAAAAGGTATAAAAATAATAATTTTTATCGGTGTATCCGAAAAATGCGTGTAATACACCAAAATGCACAGAAAATTATGATTAAAACTTTAAAATAAATATCACGCATATTTGATCACATTTAAAATATGGTGCTTCTAGTGATATTAAAATCATACGTTTAAAAAGGAGGAACTTATAAAATTAATAACTTTTCACCGGGACCTCAGAAAAATGTGTTCGAGATACCGAAATGTTCAGAAAAACATGTGTGATCCCGAATCATCATCATCATGCATAATTGTTCACAATTACAATAATGTGCTCTAGTAGTAATTATAATCACTAAGTTTAAATATGGGGTTTTTCTCCAAATAATGTAATAAATATAACAGGGACCCCATTTAACTTGTTGGTCATGTTTAAAGCTTCTAGGGTGCATTTAAAATGTCATATCATCATCCTTGTATGCATTGCACAATTGCCATGTGTTGATTGTTTTTCCGGTGTTGTTTGTGCATCGGTAGATCAAGGAGGTGAAGTGCCACCCCCGTCTTGTGACGATCCGTACTACCAGCCGTATCAACAAGGCAAGCGTAATCCCCCCTCTGAGCATATCTTATCCTATGTTTCCGCAAATATTTTCTCCACTATATATTGCATGCGGTTCTAAATGTCAACTTTTGTCGGATTAGAGTATCCTATAGTTGCATTAATTCCCTATGCCATTATCTGTTTCCCCTCCTATTATCCATAGGTTTGTGTTGTTGGCCGAGCTACTTATAAATGCTATGTGATGCTTAGCCATGCCTAGTTATATGCATAGCTATACGATGGATATATGTGTTGTTGGAAACAGGTGTGAAATGTTGAGATGATGGTGGAAAATTGGGTGACGGATAATAAAATGCTTAAAGGTGGGGATGAGAGGCCACTGTGGTTGTGGTGCTTTGTCTCGTTCTCGCCGCCTAGGTGCGAGTTCTATACCTCTTGAACCAAGACTGAGCGTGCAACCATGCGTGAGGCCTATGCATTTGCAGGAACCCTCATAGACTAAATAACTCGAGCGGGGCTAGCCAGGGTCCTCTAGTTCGGGCTTCCATTTGCGCGTGCGTGAGTGGTGGCTGAGAATGGATGAGGATGGTGGTGTTAGGAAAATGAGTGGCCGTGGGGCGGGGTGTTGTGATCCTGGCAGTCCTACCGCCACTGATGATCCTGGAAAGTCCTTAACGAGGGAGAAGTCGACACCGCTCCCACCCAGCCGGTTTCCAAGGAAGAGAGCTAATGCTAGGTAATGGGCCGGACGGTACGCGTGGCAAACATTTGTACACCCCTGCAGGGTTAAATCTTTTCGAAAAGCCGTGTCCGCGGTTATGGACGAACTTGGGAAGTGAAGGTAAGATCATAGAATAACTTTAACGGAATGATTAAAAACTGGGTACTAGAGGTACCACTCACAAATGCAAGGTGAGCTTCCTCGAGGGTGATTCGGGGAGGTGCCTTTGATGAACAGGTACAGTGGTTGATGTTGAGAAAGGTGATGAAAGAAAGAGTACTTCTTACCTCTTTTGAAAATATCTGAATAGTCGATGCCTTTGAGTTATGTTTTCATAAATAAAATCAGCTTTATGCAAAACAACCATATAACTTTGAAAGCCTCATCGAGCATATATTAGCTCTTAATCTTGCGAGTTCGTCGAACTCAACGTCGTTTGTTTTGTTTCAGAGGAGGACTTCACCGACCTCGAAGGTGGGTTCTTTGTGGACGTCGACGAGTAGTCTGGGGTTCCCAGGTGGCAGCTTGGGACATCCGGAACAGCTGGCGCTGTGATGTTTATCTGTAGGCCTCTTAGGCCATATTTGGATCTTGTTGTTTAGAACAACCTAATTTGCTTCCGCTTGATGTAATGTTGGGTCTGTGACCTCTGGTTGTCATTTGCTATCTTTCTCTATTATAAGAGTTGAACTATATGATTTGTGTCGTAGAGTCTGTGATGTGCCAGTTGTTCCACAAGTCTTGATCTCTCTATTATGCATTGAGGGTTGTGCCTGTGTTAAGGCATCAATCGGGGTGTTGCGTTGCCGATGATCCATTCCGAGCAACGCCTGCCAAAGGTTTTGGCCGGGGATTGGTAAACCCGTAACCTCCGGTTGTATCGCTTAACCGGTGACACACAGCATCACTGTATAACAGTCGGTCAGGGCGCCACAAGTTGGTATCAGAGCAGTACTGCCTGTAGGAAACCCTTCTACTGGTCGATGTTGAGTCTAGTGTTTGTGAAAATATTTTAACCTAAAAATGAGTTGTGAAAACCATCTTAGGATTCTTTTTACTCCTTATCTGGTTACCCTCTAATCTCGGAGCAATCTTACCTCGATTTGATTAAAGGTTTTACTTCTCACCTGTTACTTCAAAATGATTAGAAACGGGGTGGGTTCGACCTTTAGTGTTATGTGTCACGTTGCTCCCGCTGCGTTGCAATCCCAAATCAACTCAGATGTTTCTACCGAGTTAATCTTTTGATCCTTTCTTTGGGTTTTAACCCACGGACTTGAACATAAGGTCCCGGATTGTGTCAACTAGAGTGTGTTAAGTTGTGATTTCTTAACTCTCACTAGTAGCACATGATGCTGATCTTTGACCCAAGTTCTATCTTGTTGTTTTCCTTCTCGCAAAGTATTATCGTCCCTAGTCTGTGTACTTGTGTAGACGCTAATGCTATTGTTCGACCATTCGGAGAAAGATACTAACTGTGTCATTGTCAAATCTCCAGAATGGCTCGAGGAGGTCGTGGAGGCCGTGGTGGTCGCGGTAACCACAATGATGATGAGGATGATCTGCCGCCACCACCCTCGATGGCTGAGGTCTTGATGGCCATTGAGGAGAACCGTGGGCGCAATGAGCGCTTGCTGGAACAGTTGGTGCAGCAGAATGCACGGAGGAACGAGTGCAACACTCTCACTGAGTTCCTGCGTTCGCAGCCACCCACTTTGCTGATGCTAAGGAGCCACTGGAAGCTGATGATTGGCTTCGTGCTTTGGAGCGCAAGTTCTCCGCGCTGCATGTCCCATTGGCTGAGCAAGTCAACTTTGCCACCTATCTCTTGGTTGGTGCTGCTGGCTGTTGGTGGGAAAGCCATGTGGCTTTGTTTCCAGCCAACCATGTCTTCACCTGGGCTGATTTCCGCACTGCCTTCCGTGCGGAGTACATTCCCCAGCCGATCATGGACTTGAAGAGGAGGGAGTTCCTGGATTTGCAACAGGGACGGATGGACCTCCGCACTTATGGTCGTGAGTTCAACCATCTTCTCGTTACGCCCCAAGGGACGTGACCAATGATGCTGACAAGCAAGAGCTGTTCCGCAAGGGTCTGACTCCGCAGCTCCGCTATGAGTTGTGCCCTTCAGGTTCCAGACCTATCAGGAGCTGTTCAACCAGGCTTTCACTCTTGAGCAAGGAAGAAAGGAACTTGAAGCTTCCAAGAGGCCCGCACATGGGGACCACCAGAGTTCCTCGGGTTCTGAGAGCAAGAAGCGCAGGGTGTTTGTTCCCTACAGCGCCGTACCTCGTGCTCCCTTCATGCCGAGGGCAGCAGGATATAGGCCACCTCCTCCGCGCCCCACTACTTCGACACTTGGGATAGGCGGAAGTGGGTACCGTCCTATGCTACCTGCTCCACCTGGAGTCACTTGCTACACCTGTGGCCAGGCTGGTCACTACTCCAGGGAGTGCCCCCAGAAGGCACCTCTCGCGATAACTCCTGCACGAGCCCCTGCCACTCCAACTGGCAAGGCTGGACCTATTGTGCGTGGTCGCCTGAACCACGTCTCTTGAAGAAGCTGAAGAGACCCCGGCGTTCTTATGGGTGAGTTACGAATCAACGGCAATACAGCTACAGTTTTGTTTGACTCTGGAGCATCGCATTCATTCATATCCATAGCGTTTGCAAAAGACACAAAATACCGTTCGAGAAAATGAGCCGTCCTTGGTGATCGCTACTCCTGGTTCCAAATGGCAAACCGATGGGGTTACTCCTGAGGTCCAGATTAATATAGGTTCCTTGTCTTTTCCTTATGCCTTGGTAGCTCTGAAGTCCAAAGGCATTGATGTCATACTGGGCATGAACTGGCTAGCCAAATACCAGGCTAATCTCGACTGTGCGCCAAGACCATTACTGTGACCGCTCCTTCCGGTGACATTGTGAAGTATTGGCCTGCAACATCAATACCTCCGTCCGCCATCGTACCCGCTCACCTGAGATTCTCCTTTGCTTTATGGAAGGCGAATCCCCTCCTGAAATCCAGGACATACACGTGGTGTGTGACTTCCCGGATGTGTTCCCGGAAGAGTTGCCTGGCATGCCTCCTGACCGAAGTGTGGAGTTTGTCATAGAGCTACTTCCCGGTACCGCTCCAATTTCCAAGAAGCCCTACCGTATGCCGGTGGAAGAGTTGGCTCTGTTGAAAGAGCAAATTGATCAGCTGTTAGCTAAGGAGTTCATCCAGCCTAGCAGTTCACCTTGGGGTTGTCCGGTACTCTTTGTCAAGAAGAGGGATTCTACCGTGCCTCGTCTAGTCTCTGACTATCGACCGTTGAATGCGGTGACAATCAAGAACAAGTATCCTATTCCTCGCATCAATGATCTGTTGGATCAGTTAGCTGGTGCAACGGTATTCTCCAAGATGGATCTGAGGTCAGGCTACCATCAGATAAAAATCAGAAAGGAGGATATTCCAAAGACGGCATTTGTTACTCGTTATGGCTCATATGAGTATACCGTCATGTCCTTTGGTCTCACAAATGCCCAGCTACTTTCATGAGGCTCATGAACTCTCTTCATGGATTATCTTGACAAGTTTGTCGTCATTTACATTGATGACATCCTCATCTATTCCAAAACCAATGAAGAGCATGAGGAACATCTTCGTTTGGTTCTGACAAGACTTCGAGAACACCGCCTCTATGCCAAGTTCTCCAAGTGTGAGTTTTGGTTGGATAATCTCATCTTCCTTGGTCATGTGATATCCGCTGATGGTGTGGCTGTCATTCCTGACAAGATTCAGTCCATTCTGGATTGGAAAACTCCAATGTCAGTCAAGGACATTCGTAGCTTTCTCGGATTGGCGGGTTACTACCGCCGATTCATCGAAGGTTTCTCCAAGATAGCCAAGGCCTGACTGACCTTCTCAAGAAGGATAAAAAGTTTGTATGGTCGGCCGAAGCTGAAGAGAGTTCAAACACTGAAAGCCAAGCTCACGTCCGCTCCTGTGCTTGTCCTGCCGGACACAGCAAGGATTTCGTCGTCTTCTGTGACGCCTCTCTACAAGGCTTGGGTTGTGTATTGATGCAAGATGGCCATGTGGTGGCATATGCTTCTCGCCAACTTAAGCCGCATGAGCTCAACTACCCAACTCATGATCTAGAACTTGCCGCGTGGTCTATGCTTTGAAGCAATGGAGACCATACCTGTTTGGTAACCGTTGCGAGATCTTCTCGGATCACAAGAGTCTGAAGTACCTCTTCACCCAGCCGGATTTAAATCTCAGGCAAAGGCGTTGGTTGGAGTTAATCACGGACTACAATGTGAGTCTGAACTATCAACCCGGCAAAGCAAACGTCGTGGCTGACGCGCTAAGTCGGAAGTCCTATTGCAACAATCTGATGATTGAAGAGGCCCAACCTGCCCTCTATGAAGAGTTTGCCCGTTTGAACCTGGAAATTGTTCCTTCCGGCTACCTTGCAAATCTGGAGATCAAATCTACTCTTGTGGACCAGATTAAGGATGCTCAGAAGCGTGACAAGGGTATTCTGAAAATCAAGGAGAACATTGCTAGCGGGAAGGCCAAATGTTTTCTGTCAATGAATCTGGAGTTGTTTATTTTGGTGACCGCTTGGTAGTGCCAAAGAAACGAAAATTGAGGGAGTTGATCCTCCAAGAAGCTCATGAATCTCCTCTCTCTATTCATCCCGGTAGTACCAAAATGTACCAAGACCTTCGGCCACAATTCTGGTGGACCCGTATGAAACGGGAAATTGCTAGGTATGTTGCTGAATGCGACACCTGTCGACGGGTAAAGGCTGAACATCAAAGGCCTGCCGGCACTCTTCACCCTATTGCTATTCCCGAGTGGAAATGGGATGAAATTGGTATGGATTTCATTACTGGTCTGCCGAAGTCTCCAAAGGGACATGATGCCATCTGGGTCATCATTGATCGACTATCAAAAGTGGCTCACTTCCTCCCAGTTCGTGTTGACATTACAGCTGCCAAGTTGGCAGACCTGTATGCTTCCCGGATTGTTGTCCTTCACGGCGTTCCCAAGAAGATAATTTCTGATCGTGGAAGCCTATTCACCTCCAAGTTTTGGACTAGTTTCCAAACTGCTATGGGAACCCGTCTTAACTTCAGCACCGCTTTCCATCCCCAAACTGATGGTCAGACCGAGAGAGTGAACCAAGTTTTGGAAGACATGCTTAGGGCATGTGTAATCTCTTTCGGTAAGGATTGGGAAAAGTATCTCCCTTTCGCGGAGTTCTCCTACAACAATAGCTATCAAGCTAGTCTGGGCATGGCTCCATTTGAGGTTCTCTATGGAAGAAAATGCCGCACTCCTCTAAATTGGTCGAGACCGGAGAGAGGGCACTCTTTGGTCCGATGTATCAATGAAGCTGAGGAGAAGGTTAGAATCATAAGAGAGAATCTGAAGATTGCTCAGTCTAGGCAAAAGAGCTACTATGATAAGCACCATCAGGAGGTTCACTATGAAATTGGTGATAAAGCTTATCTCCGTGTCTCTCCCCTTCGTGGCGTTCGCCGCTTCGGAATCAAAGGAAATTGGCACCTCGCTATGTTGGCCCCTTCACCGTTCTGGCCAAGCGAGGAGATCTTTCTTATAAGTTGGAGTTACCGGTCATCTTTCCCAATGTGCATGATGTGTTCCATGTATCCCAACTTCGCCGGTGTTTCAAAGATCCTATCCATGGGGTCAATCATGAAGAGCTGGATCTCCAGGAGATCTTACTTATCGCGAGCATCCTATCCGTATCCTGGATGAAGCCGAAAGAAAGACCCGGAACAAGACTACCAAGTTCCTCAAAGTTCAATGGTCTCACCATTCCGAGGAAGAAGCAACTTGGGAACGAGAGTCTAGTCTTCGTGAGGAGTATCCCGATTTCTTCTCGCAATCTTAGAATCTCGGGACGAGATTCCTGTAAGGAGGGTAGAATTGTAACAGCCCCAAAATTTGAGTACCAAATTTTCACTTTTGTGTCCTCATTTGCATCATGGCATGCATGCATCATTGCATCCATTTAAATTGCTAAGCCACACACAATTTATTCTTGGCAATGTTGAAAACCAATAATGCAAAACTTGTCCCAACAAATTTCACAACAAGGAAGACAATCAAATTTGCAAAACCAAAATACTTGGACATCCATATTTGTCAGGGAAGTTCCAAGAGTTCACAATATTATTTTTGCACTTGCACCAAATTGTTAAATAGCAACATCTGGAAATTTAGCAAAATTGCCTAAACAAAACACTATGAACAGATGTTGTCCAAATTATTTTATTTGGCAACACCAATTTTTGTGGTG
Source organism: Poa pratensis (assembly GCA_947311845.1). NCBI lineage: Eukaryota > Viridiplantae > Streptophyta > Magnoliopsida > Poales > Poaceae > Poa > Poa pratensis. The sequence goes on along the minus strand of CAMZMU010000063.1, from coordinate 123,801,383 downwards.
CCTCTACATGGTGTTGGGAGGCTCCCCAAATTTTCTCAAATTTTTATAAATTATTTTGGTGCCTCATTTAAATCAGGAAAAGCTACTGGTTTTAAAATAAAATCAGAAAAGGGCCTCTTTGTAAATATAGGAGGACCTATCGGTGATGGTTCAAAGTTGTGCAGGGGGTTATTCAGAAAACGGCCATCTTCTTCCTGTAGCGACCGAGGCGTGCGGCCGTGCTCCCGCCGGACCACCCCGCCGCCCTGCTGCCGTGCTTCCGCGGGCCCCCTCCGCCCCCACCGTGAGGAAGACAAGCACGCCGAGGCCCCCACTGCTCCCCTCCCGCACTCGCACGCCCACCTGCTCCCCCTTTTCTCCTCTCCCCGAGCCGCCATGGCCGCGACGCCCCGCCGCCGTGCCGCCGTCGCCTGAAGCTTCCCCGTCCAAATCCGGCCCCACAGCGAGGTCCGCCGCGTCGTCCTCCTCCGCCTAGACCGAGGAATCGGTCCGGGACGCCCCCGTTTCGCCGCGCCGTCTCCGCCTTCCTCTCTGCAGGCCGGAGCTCCGCCGCGGGATTTCGCCGCCGCCGGCTCCCCTCCGGCCACACTGACCTCCCCAACGTTGCGTGGTGAGCTCGCGACCTCCCCTGGCCCTTCTCCTCCTCCCCTCTTGCGCTAGCTCCTCGCGGTGATCCACGCCGTGCCGCCCGCTCGTCGCCGTCGCGGTAGTTGCTCTTCACCGCGTTGACGAACCCGGTAGCCAGCCCGGAATATTCCGGATTCTTTTCCGGGTTAAGAAAATGCTACTGGACTCGGAGGTTCTGGCCCGGTCCATAACCGGAATTGGGCCGGAAATGTTTCCGGAAATTTTTCTCCGGTGACAAATCCGGAAATTTCCGGAATAAATTCCGGAATTCAATACTGATTTTTGAGAGTTCAATTTTCTTTTCACCCTTGTATCCCTAATCCAAGTATATTATTATTGTTGTTGTTAATTCATCAAAAGATCATCTAAAAAGGGAAAAGGTATAAAAATAATAATTTTTATCGGTGTATCCGAAAAATGCGTGTAATACACCAAAATGCACAGAAAATTATGATTAAAACTTTAAAATAAATATCACGCATATTTGATCACATTTAAAATATGGTGCTTCTAGTGATATTAAAATCATACGTTTAAAAAGGAGGAACTTATAAAATTAATAACTTTTCACCGGGACCTCAGAAAAATGTGTTCGAGATACCGAAATGTTCAGAAAAACATGTGTGATCCCGAATCATCATCATCATGCATAATTGTTCACAATTACAGTAATGTGCTCTAGTAGTAATTATAATCACTAAGTTTAAATATGGGGTTTTTCTCCAAATAATGTAATAAATATAACAGGGACCCATTTAACTTGTTGGTCATGTTTAAAGCTTCTAGGGTGCATTTAAAATGTCATATCATCATCCTTGTATGCATTGCACAATTGCCATGTGTTGATTGTTTTTCCGGTGTTATTTGTGCATCGGTAGATCAAGGAGGTGAAGTGCCACCCCCGTCTTGTGACGATCCGTACTACCAGCCGTATCAACAAGGCAAGCGTAACCCCCCCCCCTCTGAGCATATCTTATCCTATGTTTCCGCAAATATTTTCTCCACTATATTAGTGCATGCGGTTCTAAATGTCAACTTTTGTCGGATTAGAGTATCCTATAGTTGCATTAATTCCTATGCCATTATCTGTTTCCCCTCCTATTATCCATAGGTTTGTGTTGTTGGCCGAGCTACTTATAAATGCTATGTGATGCTTAGCCATGCCTAGTTATATGCATAGCTATACGATGGATATATGTGTTGTTGGAAACAGGTGTGAAATGTTGAGATGATGGTGGAAAATGGTGGTAACGGATAATAAAATGCTTAAAGGTGGGGATGAGAGGCCACTGTGGTTGTGGTGCTTTGTCTCGTTCTCGCCGCCTAGGTGCGAGTTCTATACCTCTTGAACCAAGACTGAGCGTGCAACCATGCGTGAGGCCTATGCATTTGCAGGAACCCTCATAGACTAAATAACTCGAGCGGGGCTAGCCAGGGTCCTCTAGTTCGGGCTTCCATTTGCGCGTGCGTGAGTTGGTGGCTGAGAATGGTATGAGGATGGTGGTGTTAGGAAAATGAGTGGCCGTGGGGCGGGGTGTTGTGATCCTGGCAGTCCTGCCGCCATTGATGATTCTGGAAAGTCCTTAACGGGGGAGAAGTCGACACCGCTCCCACCCAGCCGGTTCTCCAAGGAAGAGAGCTAAAAGCTAGGTAATGGGCCGGACGGTACGCGTGGCAAACATTTGTACACCCCTGCAGGGTTAAATCTTTTCGAAAAGCCGTGTCCGCGGTTATGGACGAACTTGGGAAGTGAAGGTAAGATCATAGAATAATTTTAACGGAATGATTAAAAACTGGGTACTAGAGGTACCACTCACAAATGCAAGGTGAGCTTCCTCGAGGGTGATTCGGGGAGGTGCCTTTGATGAACAGGTACAGTGATTGATGTTGAGAAAGGTGATGAAAGAAAAGAGTACTTCTTACCTCTTTTGAAAATACTCTGAATAGTCGATGCCTTCGAGTTATGTTTCCCATAAATAAAATCAGCTTTATGCAAAACAACCATATAACTTTGAAAGCCTCATCGAGCATATATTAGCTCTTAATCTTGCGAGTTCGTCGAACTCAACGTCGTTTGTTTTGTTTCAGAGGAGGACTTCACCGACCTCGAAGGTGGGTTCTTTGTGGACGTCGACGAGTAGTCTGGGGTTCCCAGGTGGCAGCTTGGGACATCCCGGATCAGCTGGCGCTGTGATGTTTATCTGTAGGCCTCTTAGGCCATATCTTGGATCTTGTTGTTTAGAACAACCTAATTTGCTTCCGCTTGATGTAATGTTGGGTCTGTGACCTCTGGATGTCATTTGCTATCTTTCTCTATTATAAGAGTTGAACTATATGATTTGTGTCGTAGAGTCTGTGATGTGCCAGTTGTTCCACAAGTCTTGGTCTCTCTATTATGCGTTGAGGGTTGTGCCTGTGTTAAGGCATCAATCGGGGTGTTGCGTTGCCGATGATCCATTCCGAGCAACGCCTGCCAAAGGTTTTGGCCGGGGATTGGTAAACCCGTAACCTCCGGTTGTATCGCTTAACCGGTGACACACAGCATCACTGTATAACAGTCAGGTCAGGGCGCCACACATTCCCCCATTCTTTGGCTTCCCCTGTATATATGGAGCCATATGATCCTCCCAGTTAACGAGCCATATTTTGTGTACTGTGTTAGCCTCCTAATGACATAAAAATAGTGCCTCCACTGTTGTTGATTGTCAATCATTTTTCTTAGCTGCAGAACCTATTGCCCACTGGTTTAGTGTTCTTAACATGGGGTACTGTTATATATTAATCAATGAGTGTTTTGCTATTCCCTCTGGTTGTTGCATATTAGCATTCAAGACAAATGTTGGGATTGGTTTCAATTTTCCATTGTGGGATTGGTTTCAATTTTCCATTCGAACACACGTTTATGTTGCAGTGAGATATTCTTTCCTTTCACAGCTTTTTAGTGACCTTTTATTTCCTAAATGTAACCTCTTTCTCAAGAGCAATTCCTGAGAAATATTCTTGGAAGTTATGTATGATTACTTGTTCATATCTTGGTGTCTCTGCTGCAAAAAGAATCAACGGATAATGTGACATTGTAGTGGACAAGAAGAGTTGCTTGTGATTGTATTTGTAGTGAGTTTTCCATGATTTACTTGGGCTCAGTTGGACAAATATTTTCTTTGCAGTGACATTGTAGTGGCCCTTTCCATATTTGTGCACTGCTCTACATAGAACACTAACACAATTTTATTGTATCTGGTGCTTAATATTAACAAAAATCTACATTTCCTCATTCAATTGCTATTTTATGCTGACAATCTCATTCAGTTTTGGGCTTCTTTTTTAACAGACATAACCCTGAAGGAAGGTGGAAGACGTGCAAGGCAAATACAAGAGCTGACTCTTCGCTGAAGATGACTGGCGTTTACTGAATTATGGTTACCTGCATTAACGGCTGTAGTAGATTGGTCAACTGCTAGTATTACGTACTCCATATGCTAGGAGCTTCCGTATGTCAATCAACATTGTAGTGTTTCAGTTTTTTCTTGCTGCTGGAAAGCCTGGGATACGTGACCAGACGTTGAGGGGTATGAAACCCTCTCGGAGCCGGAGGATAGTGCTTTTCTTGGCATGTATCAGTTGCCATGTTTGAAGTTTTGTGCTGGATGACTACTGCGTCTTTGCAAGAGGTGTTGGCCTTGTGGCAGTCATTGTAGAATGTTACCTCACATGTCTATGGCAGGCACTACAGTTTTGTGGACTATCTTCTTTGTGTCTTGTGGATATGTCATAGACATAGCTCATATCTTTGGTAGCTAGGGTTTAAAGACTATATGTCAGCTTATATTGCATCTATTACTGGCAATTTTTAAAATCAGAACTAGGTAGAGGCCTAGTTGTAGGAGTCACGGCGCTCTCGCTTTTAAACAATCCAAAAAACAATATAGGGAAGTGAAGTTTAAAACGAAAATAAATAAATCATATCCTCACTCGAGTGCTATTTTATGCTGATAATCTCATTCAGTTTTGTGCTTCTTCATTGACAGACATAACCCTGAACGAAGGTGTGAAGACGTGCAAGTGCGAGGCAACTCTTTGCTGAAGTTTACTGACATGTATCTGAATTATGGTTACCTGTATCCACGACTGTAGTAGATTGGTCCACTGCTAGTATTACATACTCCATGTGCTACTATGAGCTCTCGTACGTCAGCATTGTGGTGTTTCAGTTTTTACTTGGTGCTGGGAATCCTGGAATATGCGGCCAGACATTCAGGGTTACGAAACCCTCCCGCAGGATAGTTCTTTTATATAGGCATATATCATTTGCCATGTTTGTAGTTGTATGCTGGATAACTACTGTTTCGTTGCAAGAGGTGTTGGCCTTGTGACAGGTCATTGTAGGATTCTTTGTTAGTTGCGATATCAGATGTTATGGCTCTACAGTTTTGTGGAGTATCTTCTTTGCAGACGCTGATCTTGCATATATTGCTGCAAATGTTTAAACGAAGGTTTACCTGTGAATGTTCTTGTCTTGCCTTCGATTCATGAGGGGTAAGTTTTCTTTGTATTGTTTAAAAGGAGAAAATAAGTGGAGGAACTATGTCTTAAGAAGGAAGACACTCAAATCCGAACCTAGAAGTATTCAATCAGAGACTTGTGTTTGTGCTCATTTGATAGTAGTAAATTCATATGCATACTCGACTATTGTCGATAACTCCATATCATCATTTTTTGAGTAAATTTCATTGGGCTGCAACACTAGTTTATACAGTATCACTCTCTAGAAATTGCGTATCCCAAACAGAGGTTGGTTAGAACCAAGATGTTGCAACTTTTTTTTTCGGCGATACCTTTGATCCAGACAGTTTATTCATTAAAACATACACATTTGTGCACCCATAATAATTTGATTCTAGTCAAAATGAAATAGTGTTGCTCATTTGTAAAATATTTTCCTCGCTAAGTACAAGCAAGCTTCTATAGTCTGATTTTGAACTCTATAAAGTTGACATGTAATTTGAACAAAACAATTTATTTATTTAACCTTTTTCCCTAGAAATCTTGAACTTCAAATACATAATCCTGTGTGAGATTATTATTTTTAACTTCTAGGTAGAATTTATAAAATTCCCCATAAGTTGTGACTTTAGTTTTATTGGAAAAAACTTCAGCAGCTGATATAATTTTCTTTTCCCCAAGAATACCAATCGAAACATTTTCGTCTGGTGGCTTGACAGCGAGAAGTTTTTTTTTCCACTGCTTGACAAGTTGACAGAGAGAAGGTAATTGGGCAGGATCGGTTCGGGCATGTACCCTTTCCAGTAATACCCTGTTAATTAGAACCCAAATCCACTAACAAAACGGGTTAGAAACCCGAGAACGGAAGAGATTTCTCCTTTAAACCTTTTCCCCGTGTTCTTCGCTAATCCCATTCCCACAAACCCTCTTCAGAGCATCTCCAAGCATGGCCCCTAAACTGCTCCCAAACCGATCTTTTTGCGTCCGGGCTGGTTTATTTCGTGGGGACCAGCGTCCGCACGTCCGGCAGCCCCCAAACCCACACCATATGTGGGGGGAGTTTGGGGAGAATCCGTACGTCCGGGCGCATGTCCGGGCGCATGTAGGACAAGGGGAATCCTTTCTTTATCCTTTCTTTTGTCCTCCAATTATTCTCCTCTCTCCTTCTCCACCAATCATATGCAAGAGGACCACAATTTGGGGTGATATTTGTGGACCATGGTTGGAGGAGGCCACTTTTTAGGGGTGTCCGCGGACAGCTGCCCGGACAGTTTAGGGGCGGATTTGGGGGGTCCGACTGGAGATGCTCTCACTCCGCTGCTACGCAACCCAACCACTCCACCCACCCCCAATCGAGAGCGAGAAGCTTCGAGGAGCTATTGTTTCGCGCCCCGATGGCCGTCGCCGACGCCGCCGTTAGTCCCTCGACGCCGCCGACGCGGATCGTCGTCGCCGTGCTGGCGTTCGTGCGCTTCGTCCTCGCCCCGATGTTGGCGCTCGTGCGCGTCGCGGCCCGAGCGCTCCTGTACCTGTGCTACGCGGCTGTGTGGGTTATCTCCGCGGCCACGGCTGCCGAGGTCGTGGCGGACCGCGCCTGGGGCGAGGGCTCCAACCCCGCCGTGTTTCTCGAGGCGGTCAGGGGCGCGACTTTCAACGTCTTCCACAGCGGCACCTCTCTCTTGCTTGCGCTTGCTGCCGTGCTGCTCTGCGGCTCCTACCTGCCCGCCCTGGTTGAATCTCTATCTGGATCCAGTTCTGAGTTCGAGAAGGTATGGTATAACTCCCTGTGAATTTTCATTCGGTCGATTTACAGCAGTAGATAGGCAGCGCGCGGGCTATTGGCCGAGCTCTAGGATAGTACACCGTCAAATTGTGCACCATTCGAATTCGTTTGCCAATCAAATTTTAAATAGGGGTGTTCTATATGAGTCTTCATCTTCGATTTTGGAACCAGAGTTTTTTTTTACTGAGATTGCTGTCCTCCTCAGGACACCATTGGAGCACTCGAGGATGATTCAATTCTGGTGCCCCGGCTGTAGTCCTTGGATGGGTCGCATCTCTGCCTTTTATGCTGCTACTTTTAACTGGTTCTCTGATGAAATTCATGAGTTCATCACCTGTGGAGGGATCGATATCTAAGGGGAAATGATTGGTTCTGTGATCGTAGATTTGGGGGTATTTGGATCCAGTGCAATATATTGCTTTGTTATCATTCCGGCTTTAGCACTGGGTACCTGGGGGATGACCAATCGGACAGAAATGCAGGACTCAACGTTTGAGGTATATACCTTCCCTTCATCTTTGGCTTCTCCTATGTGATCTCTGAGCCATATTATCATCTCAACCATCAGTTTTTGTAGAAGTGCCTTTGAGAACACATGTTGATGTTGTAGTGAGATGGTCTTCCGTTTTAAGGGTTTTCAGTGTCCCTTTATTTTCTTAAAAGGTGATTTGTGTCGCAAGAGCAATTTGTAAGAAATATTTGCTAGTTCGTATATGTTTATTTGTTAGCTATATGGGTGCGCAAAAAGTATTTATACAAGCTACTTGATGCCACTAGTTCTGTTGAGATTGTCATTATGTTGTGCTGTGTGTGCTCTGTCCACTGGTCCTCATAGTGTAATGCACTCGAATATATGGGGCTTGTGATCTCAAGATTGTTTCCATATGTGGGTAACTATGAGGCCATCTTTATCATCAAGTATTCTATAATTCAGAGTCTATTTTGAGCTAGCTACCATGTAGGTTAAATTCACACCTTTTAGGTACCCACCTTTACGAATCTGGGTGTTAGGCAGATCAACAAGAATTATGCTTTATATGCTGAATTGAAACTGGTGTGATCTTCATCAGATGTGATGTTCCACCTAACCATTTGCACTCTTAATCTGGAAAGTCCCTGTCATCACTGGTCTAGTTGCACTGGCATGGTAGCGACTCTTACCATTCTGTATACAGTTTATAATATTGTGTGTTTAATATCGATAAACACCTACACATTCTCCGTACTCAAGTGCTATTTAATGCTGCTAGTCTAATTAAGTTTGGGTGCTGAATTGCAGACATGACCATGAGCTGAAGGTGTGAAGAAACGCTAGGTAGATACAAGAGACATCGCTGAAGATTATGGCCGCTGGCAAGTACTGGATTATAGTTACCACTATCCACGACCGTAGATTGGTCCAACCCTAGTATAACACTCCATGTGGTAGGAGCTCTTGTAATTGAACAATGTGGTGTTTCAGTGTTTACTTGCTGCTGGAAGCCTGGAATACACGACCTGACAGAGAGGGGTGTAACACCCTCCGTACTACAATGCTTTACTAAGCATATAGAATTTGCCATGCATGTTTGCAGTTTTATGTTTGACGATTTTAACTTTGCAAGTGGTTGGCCCTGTGGTAGTCCTCATAGAATTGTTACTTTAGTGGTGATCTCGGCTGTACACTTTTGTGGACTATCCTTCATGGGCCAAGCTTTAATGCTTAAACTTTGAAATATGATGGTGATATTGGATCTGGTACCAGAAACGTCTAAATTGAAGGTTACCGAGAGATCATCAAGGGAAACCTAGTATACATTGTTCATGTTCAGTCATTCCAGTGATTATTGTGATTGGGCAGCTAAGAATTTATCCCTTTTTTAGAGGAAACACAAATGACATTTGCGTTTCATTAAATTGGATAGGTAGAGTCTATTACATCCTCCTAAGAGGTCTAGGCATGAACTAAATTACATATTTAGTGTACATCCCAAGTCTGTGGGATAATGGCGCAGGCCCAGGGCGCCGGCCCTTGCCCAATGCGCAGCCTCTTATCCCTTGAATCTACCGTAAGTGATAGGCCTCAAATTTTAAAGGGCTGGGTTTTTGTGTACCTTCTACTTAAATGCAGTATCTTGTTATTTACCCGTCTTGTTTGTCTATCATGTATCAACTGCGTGCTTTTGCTTAGCGAAGAAAGTAAATAGAAACTCAATTTAATTATTCAAGTAAGTAAACTAAGATATTGCTATGTAGAACATAATCTTCTCTTAATCCTTAGCTAGTCTCACATGTGGTGTTGTTCCATGGCAGTTATTGTAGAAGTGCCTTCGAGAACACATGTTGATGTTGTAGTGAGATATTCTTCCATTTTACGGGTTTTCAGTGTCCCTTTATTTGCTTAAAAAGTGATTTGTTTCGCAAGAGCAATTTGTAAGAAAATATTTTCGATAGTTCTTATATGTTTATTTGTTAGCTATATGGTTGCTTTTTGTGCAAATAGTATTCATACAAGCTACTTGATGCTACTAGTTCCACTGAAATGTTCTGTAGCGTTACTTTTTGCCCTGTGGATTGCCAGCTACCATGTACATTGAATTTTGCGCCTTTTAGGTACCCAGCTTTCCAAATTCGGCTGTTATGCAGATCAACAAGAATTACGCTTTATATGCTGAGTTGAAATTGAGGTATTCTCCATCTGATCTGATGTCCCACCTAACCCTTCGTGCTCTTAATTTAGAAAAACCCTATCGCTGGTCTAGTTGCACTGGCATGGTAGTGACCCTTGCCATATTCGTATACTCTACTTACATTACTATATATACAGTTTATGATACTGGGTGCTTAATATTGATAAACATCTACACATGCTCCTCACTCAAGTGCTATTTGACGCTGCTAGTCCAGTTAAATTTGGGCTTCTGAATTCCTGAGATGACCAGGAACTAAAGGTGTGAAGAAAACGCTAGGCACATACAAGAGACTTGACTGAAGATTGGGGCTGCTGACAAGTACTGGAGCATCGTTACCTGTATCGACGACTGTAGATTGTTCCACTGCTAGTATCGCATACTCCATCTGCTAGGAGCTCTAGTGATTCGACGTTGTGTTGTTTCAGTGTTTACCTACTGCTGGAAAGGTGGAATACATAACCTGGCATGCAGTGAGGGCTGTAACGACCTCCCATAGGATAATGCTTTTCTAGGCGTGTAGAATTTACCATGTTTGTAGCTTTATGTTTGACTATATCTTTGCACGTGGTCCACGCTGTGGGTAGTTTTCGTAGAATTTTATGTTTGTGTTACTCTATGTTAGAGCAAATCTAGCAGATCCACATGTGTCTTGGAACTGTAAGTTAACCATCAGTTTGTGGTTTGGCCAAATAAAAAGTAAAACTGGCAAACGAGCACCCAATCCAGTGAGATTTGGCGGGAGGAGCATTTCCGGTTCCTGGTTTTCCCGCTTCGGCGCCCGCCACCCCTCCGTCCGACCTCCCCTCGCTATAAGTTAATTTGTACTACTCTCTCCGTATCGAAATATAAGATCTTCTGTCACATGTGAAGTAAGGAAATGGAACAGAGCTTATTGGTTTCATTGATACCGAACACAAGCAATGCTCCAATGTTATATTCACATCTGAATGACTCATGGTTCACAACCCACACACTCAGTCAGCAGTGGAGGCCGTGGACAATAAAGGAAGCCAATCAATATAATCTTTATACAAGAGGGGCCAATCAAACTGATTTTCAATTTTTAGACCCTCTAACCCTAGCTCTAACAAAAAAAGTTCTGATGCACAGCTTCATAGGCATCGACGTTTGAAAACAGCTAGAATCACACTGCCTCTATTTCTTAAAAGCTAAAAAAAGACATGCACACTTTCCAAAATTTAACTCTGACCAAAAATTGACCCAGCAATAAATAAGTTCTGTTCTTTGGAGCCGGTGTGGTGCGTTGTGTTGTACGGTTTTTGGCCGGTTTCCCTCATAAACTGTCCAACTCTTTTCGACTTTATCAATGAAAGGCATTGCCGAGGTTCGAAAAAATAAATAAGTTCTGTTATGCAAAGTGATATTGTTAGATTTACACTTAAAATAAGTTTAAAACGAATTAAATTTAAGGACACATAATCCACATTTTAAAATTAAATTTTAGAAGAAAAAAAATGCGTCTTATTTTGAGAAACGGAGCCAAATCCTCCGCCCCAAGTCCCTAGCGAATTTCGGTTAACTACCCGTTTGGCCGCTTCAGAGCATCTCAACCGCATCCCCCAAATCCGCCCCCCATAGTGTCCGCGGACGCGTCCGTGACCGGACATCCCCAAAACTAGTGTCCTACAACCACAATGTTCAAATTTTGACACCAAATCCATGCAAGCCATGCACGTCCATCATAGAGGTAGTTTTGATGTTGAAATAAATAGTTCACACCACGTTATTACAATTAACAATTGTATCTAAACAAATAAAAGTAGCCGGACATAAAAGTTCACATTATTCGGACACAAATAATTGCAAATTAAAAATCAGTCCCTCCTCCCCATGAAGGCATACATGTGTTCCACCAGATCTGTGAGTAGTTGGGTGTGCACTGCTTCATCTCGAAGTTGTCGATGCATCTCAAGGAATTGCATGACATACTCTGCTTCTTGTTCAGGTAGGTGGACATGTTCTCCAGGCTTCTCAAAGTCAGTGCGAGCAGCCCCTTCTCCCTCATCCTCCACAATCATGTTGTGCAAAATTACACAACAAGTCATGACCTGCCATAGAACCTCCGGATCCCACATCATAGCCGATCCACGAACTATGCCCCAACGAGCTTGCAACACACCAAATGCCCTCTCCACATCTTTCCTAACTGATTCCTGCGCAGCTGCAAATGCACGTCTTTTGGGAGTAGTGGGATTACTGATAGTTTTCACAAAAGCCGCCCACTGAGGATATATACCATCTGCAAGATAGTATCCCATGGTGTAGTCGTGTCCGTTGACGGTGTAGTTGCATGGTGGAGCTTCCCCATCACAGAGCCTCTTGAACAGGGGGGAGCGCTGAAGCACATTGATGTCGTTGTGAGAACCGGGCATGCCAAAAAACAGCATGCCAAATCCACAAGTCTGGAGATGCCACAGCTTCATGTACAATTGTGGCCTCCTTGCTGTGCCCTTGGTACTGCCCACGCAATCCCGTGGACGGTTTTTCCATTGCCAATGCATGCAATCCACTGAACCCAGCATACAGGAAATCCTCTTGCTTCTCCTAGTGCAAGTAGCCTTGCGGTATCCTCGGCATTAGGTTCTCGCAGATATTTTGGCCCAAAAACCTTCACGACAGCGTATGCAAAGTGCTCCATAGCCTCGATGCATGTACTCTCTCCCATCCGGACATACTCATCTATGGCATCAGCGGCTTTCCCATAGGCAAGCATCCTCAAAGCAGCGGTGCATTTCTGCATAGGGGAGAAGGATAGCTTCCGGCAGCAATCATACCTCAACTTGAAATAATCATCATACTTTGTGACTCCCTCATGTATGTGCTCAAACAGCGTTGAGCTCATCCGGAACCGGCGTCGGAAAACCCCTCATGAAACACCGGTTTCGGACGCTTGAAGTAATCGTCATAGAGATCTCGAGCGCCTTTGAGCCTGTCACGGGCCACGGTGATCCGCCCCATAATTGATCCCTTGAAGTTAAGAACATGCTCCTCCTTCTTCTCCATTTCCTCTTGCATGCTCATCATCGACATGGCGTCCTCTTTGTCTCCGTCGTCAAGCTTGTCTTCATCACTCGACCCGTCGACGAACTCCTTGAAAATGAGCTCATCGACGGCCGAGTAATCATACTCCTCATCGGACGAAGAATTCATGCCTACATACATGGAAACTTGCTCAAAATCTGGCTCCGGCGTTTCAACAAACACTTTGAGAGCGAGGTGGATGTCGGCCGATGCAAAACGTACCGGAAACGATGCAGCCAACGGGCTCCGGCGGCTGCCCCGGACTTGGGCGCGGACTCTGTGACTTCGGGGGCGGCGGCGACGGAGAACAGTGGGCGGGCAAACTGGACGGAGCGGCGGTGGAAGAGGAAGAATCAATGGATTCCGTCCGATTTGAGGGGAAAATTGGGTAGGCCCGCCTTGACAGATCCGACGTGGCGGACGCGTCCGGGCGCGTCTGGGCGGCCCCAAACCCGCCCTACATATGGGCTGCCTTTGGGGTGTGCCGGACCGCCCGGACGTTTGGGCTGCCAATAGGGGAGTCGTTGGGTGGAAGTTTTAGGACCAAATGCCATCCGGGCTGTCCGCCGGATCATTTGGGATGACTATGGGGTCATGCTTGGAGATGCTCTCACTTTCCTCCTAAACCCCAGCAGACCAAGCCCCCTCCTTCTCGGCTCTGCTCTTCTTCACAACCCAACTACGCACAGCCCTGCTGCCCGCCGCCCGCGCCTAGGGTTCCGCCGCCTCCATGGCCGTCTTCAGGCCGGCGTGGACGCGCAGGCTGTGGCCCGGGGTCCTCGCCGCGTCCGACGCAGCCATCTTCCTCCTCTACGCGACGCTGTGGGTCGGCACCTTGGCGACCGTTCCCATAGTCGTCGGGCGCCGCGCCTTCGGCCAGGCCGACGATTCCCCCGTGCTCTCCGTGGCCTTCTCCGTCATCCACTACTCCCTTACCGTCCTTCCTTGGATCCTCACCTTTGCCCTTACCGGGATCTTCATCCGCGTGCACGGGATTCGATACCTACCCAAGGAGGTACTGCGGAAATTCCCTTTTTCTTTCTGTTATTATGCCTTCGAATTTTCTATGAGTCCAACTTGCTTCACAAGAATAGATTAGTTATTTCGAGCAATTTTCCAGCAGTGGAATGTGTAGATGCAGTGGAATAGGAGTTTACATGTTTGCGTGGTTTGAATTAAGTTGCCAAGTCCCAAATTTGAAACTTTATTTTCATGAATTTAAAGGCGTCTGTGCTATGTGTAAACGGAATTGCTATATGTTTCCTGTACGATCTGCATCCGGCACTTCGTGTGCACCGTGGGGTTGTCCAAGTGTGGGATTAGGCACGGCTCAATTTCACAATTGTACAAGTATCGGATGAAATGCACCGGATGTGTTTGTAGCAGTTCTCTAGCTTCAGAGTTTCAGAGCATATAACATGACCTCCTTCTGGTCTTTAATGTCGAACTCTGCTTTAAGCTTCAGAGTTCAGAGCATATAACATGACCTCCTTCTGATTTTAATGTCAAACCCTGCTTTAATTCTTATTATCAAGGATATCAAAGATCCCCTGACGCTCAAAGTGGTTGGAGGGCTCATGGTCATGGCCTTCATGGCGCTCCTATCTGCTGGTGATTTCAAAGTGATTGGTCAGTCATGGGTTGGTTCAATCTTGAAGGACCTGGCGCCATTGGTTATCGCTGTAACACAGCATTTCATCATTGTACCCATTCCGAGGCAGCGGAGGATGAAGTAGAGGGGATATCCAGTTGTGTTGTTGAGGTATATACCTGCCCTCTGTTCCCATATCTTGTTTACTTTTGGGAATACCGTTTCAAATTCATGAATCCTAATAACGTGCGTGATTTTTCTCTCCCTGACCTGTTGCAGTCACTTATAAACGTGAATGAGTAACACCAATTGGTGTTGATAATTTATGCCAAACCTTTTTGTCACGCATCTCAGACAGACGAGTTTGCTTTTCGGCTGCTTGATAGATGTTAGCTTTCGTAAGAAATGCATTTAACACTTAACCTTCTTCGGTAGAAGTTGCCAATTGATCAATCATATGCTTATTGAGAGATCAGCAGTAATCTAATATTCATTGTTTATTCAGTTATTACATGATAACTATGATTGGAAAGCTAAGAATTTATCCATCGTGTTTTATCATATTGAAGATAGCAGCTAGAAAAACTCACCTTGATTATTCAAGCAAGTAAATTATTATGCTACTATATAAAGTAGATCCTTCATTTAATATGTAGCAAGTTGCATGTGGTCTGTTCCATGGATTTGTTTTTTTGGCGAAGTGCCTTTGAGAACACATGTTTATATTGCAGTCAGATATTTTTCACATGTTTTCAGTGTCCTTTTATTTCTTAAATGTAACTTCTTTCGTAAGAGCAATTTCTGAGAAATCTTTTTGGTCGTTTTGTATGATTACTTGTTCATTATATTGGTGTTCGTGCTGCAAAAAGAATCGATAAATGCTACTGTTGGTGATCTCTGGCAATTTAAAATCAGTAGTGAGTTTTTTCATGATTTATTTGGGGTCAGTTGGACAATTGTATTTCTTTGCAGTGACGTTGTAGTGGCCCTTTCCATATGTGTGCACTACTCTACATAGATCACTTATACAATTTTTATTGTATCTGGTGCTTAATATTGATAAAATCTACATTTCCTCATTCCATTGCAGTGACATTGTAGTAGCCCTTGCCGTAGTTGTGCACTACTCGACGTAGATGATTGCGTACAAGTTTATCATATCTGGTGCTTAATATTGATAAAATTCTACATATCCTCACTGAAGTGCTATTTTATGCTGATAATCTCATTCAGTTTTGGGCCTTCTCTATTAACAGACATAACCCTGAACGAGAAGGTGTGAAGACGTGCAAGGCAAGAGCTGATTCTTCGCTGGAGTTTACTGACGTGTACTGAATCATGGTTACCTGTATTCACGACTGTAGATTGGTCCACTGCTAGTATTACATGTTCTAGGAGCTTTCGTAAATCAACGTTGTGTGTTTCTGTTTTTACTTGCTGCTGGGAAGCGTGTATGTGAGCTGACATTGAGGGATATGGAAACCCAGCGGAGGATAGTGCTTTTCTAGCCATATGGCATTTGCCGTGTTAGCAGTTTTATGCTGGGTGACTACTGTTTCTTTGCAAGGGAGGTGTTAGCCTTGTGGCCCCATTGTTGGATTCTATGTTTGCCGCGATCTCCAATGTTGTGACTCCACAATTTTGTGGTGTATCTTCTCTTTGTATTGTGAATATTTGATAGACAGACCTGGTATCTTTGGTAGCTTAAGCTTTCAAAATTAGCTGACAGCGATCTTGAATCTATTTACTACCAATGTTTAAGTTGAAGGGTTACCCGTGCAACTGTTTTGATCTTGCCTTTTGACTCAAGTGTGGTAACATTTCTCTGTATTGTTAAAGAGAATAGAGGTGGAGGAACCAAACATTAGAGGTGTTGGTGATGCTCTTTTCATGGTAGTGCATTGTTCTGTAGTTGTCCTAAATTTTCTTGTCATGCGATGATAACATGTTAGGGCAATTCTGGACTGTGAGCATACCCTGAACTTTTGAGTAAGTTCCTATTGGACCGAGACTCTTTGAGTTTTGTTCATGAAATTGTGCTATCCCCAGTGGAGGGTAGGCCAACACATAGTAAAAAAAAGGGTAGGCCAACATGTTCTAGGACATTCGCTCACTCAGTCACAAAATCTACTTTTTTCTAACAGTGCAACCGACTTGAACTGGCACGTTTGGCTATAATTTTGATCTCATAGTGTAAAAAAAAAAAATCTGTGTTGCTTGCCTGTAAAACGTTTTTCTTGATTGCAAACGAATTTCTATCATCCAATTCCGAACTCCTTAGAGATAAAATTTACTTTGAAGTATATACCACTTTTGAATTTGAACCTTTTTTCTCATATGTTTCCGAGTTCAAAATTCAGAATCTCAATTGAGAGTTTGAGACCAACAAATTGTTAGCTGGCAACGATACTGCAGCAGACCCTTCGAGCCACAACTTTTGAAATATTTTGAAAGAAATTCAGCACGAATCTGAACATTTCATCCGGTGGCTTGTCGCAGGATCGTTCCGGTGGCGAACCATTTCCAGCAGAACCCGGTTAAAACCCAAATCCACTAACAAAAATGGGTTACTAGAAGAAACCCGTAAAACCCGTTCCCTTGTTCCTCGCTAATCCCATTCCCACAAACCCCAGGCCACGCCCCTCAACCACTCCGCCATTTCGCTTCCCCCGAAGCTTCGAGGAGCTAGGGTTTCCCGTCCCGATGGCCGTAGCCGACGACGCCATGAGCCCCGCACCGCCGTCGCCGCCGCCGCGGATCTCCGTCTCGTTGCTGGCGCTCGTGCGCTCCGTCCTCGCCCCGATGCTAGCGCTCGAGCGCGTCTTCCTCGTTGCAGGCCCCGCGTTCATCTACCTGGCCTTAGCGACTGTGTGGGTTCTCTCCGCGGCCACGGCCGCCTGGATCGTCGCAGGCCGCGCCTGCAGCGAGGGCTCCGCCCCCCTCGTGTTTCTCGAGGCGCTCACGGAAGCGGCCGTCAAGGCCTGCATCTGCATCATCTTTGTCTTCCTCGCGATTCTGGCCCTGCTGCTGTGCGGCCTGTGCCTGGCCTGTGTGATTGCAGTTGTATTTGGGTTCGGTTCTGAGTTCAAGAAGGTATCGTGCAAATAACTCGCTCTGTTATTTACTCCAATCGAATTACAGCAGTGTAATAGGCTAGTGGCTGAGCTCTACATTTTTATCTACGTTCGAATTAATTTCCATACATAGTTCTAGTTGTCCAGTAGTTACAGTGTTCCATTTTCGAACCATTCCATTTTAAATTTATAATCATGTCCATCCCCGTGGTCTCACTGAAATTGATGTCCCCCTCAGAGCGCCTTTGGAGCAATCAGGTGTCAGCCGGCTCACGAGTTTCTTAAGTTTCCCCGCGCCATGGTCCTTGGATCGGTCGCAAATTTGGCCTTCCTCCTGCTAAGTGTTGCTGGTTATCTGGTTACCATAATGTCACCGTCTGTGGAGGGAACGACATCTGAGGGAGAAATGATTGGTTCTGTGATCGAGGATGTGGGGGCATTTTGCTTCCATGCGATATGTTGCCTTGTTATCATTCCAGCTCTCGCACTGCATTTCTTGAGGGAGGTCAGGAAAGCAGGACTCACCGTGGTAGGAGTTTGATGAGGTATATATATCTTACCCTTTTATTTGGCTTCCCCTGTATCTGCTGAGCCATATGATCCTCCCAGTTAGTGAGGCATATTTGTGTATATTATTAGCGTTGTAATAATATCAAATTAGTGTTTCCAATGTTGTTGATTGTGAATCAATATTCTAGCTGCTGAACCTATTGTTTACTGGTTGATTTCTTGTAACATGGGGTACTGTAATATATTAAACCAGTGAGGGTTTTGCTATTCCCTCTGGTAGTTGCATATTAGCATGCACGACCAACATTAGGATTGGTCTCGATCTTCAATTGTGTGAGTGGCTACTACTGCAGTTCTACTGTGTCCTTTGTTAAGGAATGATCATCAAAAGGATCAATATCATGTTTTGCAAGAAGTAATATTGTCTATTTAAGTTCAATCATCGCCTAGATCGTTTCTATCTGTGCAGATAGTGATATTATAACAAAAGGTGTTGGCTGCTCAATAACTGTTTGCAAGCACCTTGCTTATACGCATGATTTCTAGTTTCCTGAATCGTGATAATGTTTGACTTTTTTTCTTGCTGTGTTGCAATTATATACAAATATTACCATGTAACACTTATTGGTGCTGATAACTTCATGCCAAACCATTTTTCATGCATCCCAGTTAGACTATAAGAGAGTTTACATTCTTGGCTGTTGATAGATGTTAGCTTTCCTACTAATATTGCATTTAACACGGATCTTTTTTTAGTACAAGTTGCCAAATGATCAATCAGATGCTCATGTAGAGATCATCAGCGAAAACATAGTATGCATTGTTTATGTTCAGTCATTTCCGTGATTATTGCAATTAGGCCACTAAGAATTTATCAATATCAAACCCACCATTAGAGGCAGGCCTAAAATTTCAAAGGGCTGGCTCGTGTGGCATCTTCTACATAATCGCATTGTATTGTTATGTATCTGCCTTTTTAAATCTGTGATGCGCCAACTTAGTGTGTTGTTTTAGTGAACATAACAAGTAGGAACTCAATTCGATTATTTATGTAAGTAAACTATGATGGTGATATATAGAACCAACCCTCCCCTTGATAGGTATATGGTATCTACTTGCATGTGGTGTTCCATGGCATTTTTGTTGATGTGACACATGTTACTATGTTAGTGAGAAATACTTCCATTTTACGGGTTTTCAGTGTCCTGTTATTTCCTTAAAAGGTGATTTTTCCACTAGAGAAATTGGTAAGAAATATGTTTGATACTTTATATTTTTAATTGTTAGTTATATTGGTGATTCTTCTGCAATTTATTTTTGAAAATGCTACTATCGAGTGGGTCAATTTCATAGTGACAAGTATATTTCATTCAGCCAAGCTAGGATGCCACTAGTTCCATGGATTTTTTTTCCGCTAGAGGGTGGCTTGCCATGCTTTGCTCTGGCCAGTGATCCTTGCAGTGTAATGCATGTGAATCTATGAGTCTTGTGATCTTAAGATTTTTTCCATATGTGGGTATCTACTGATTAGGCCATCTTTTACCATCAAGTGTTCTATAACTCAGAGTATATTTTGAAGCTAGCTACGTGCTATTATAGAAGAACAAACTGAGCTAGCTACCATGTACGTTGGATTTGTACTTGCACCTATTCCAACTTAGGGTGTTATGTAGACCAACAAGAATTACTCTTTATATGCTGATTTGTTGTCTTGTCGTTGTATTTACCAAAAGATCTGACATTCCACCTAATTCTTCGTGTTCTAAGATTTCTATGTATAGTTTATAATATTGTGTGCTTAATATTTATAACATCTACACACTCTAACTTCTAATCGATGATGCTAGTCTAATTGAATTTTGGGTTTCTGTATTTAACAGGCATAACCTTGAACTGAAGGTGCAGAAGGTAGATACAGGAGATTTCGCTGAAGATTATGGCCGCTGACAAGCAAGGGATTATAGTTACATGTATTCACCAAAGTAAATTCATCCACTATTACTACATACTCCCATGTGATAGGAGCTCTCCTGATTGGACAATGTAGTGTTTCAGTGTTTACTTGGGGCTGGAAGCCTTAAATACGCGACCTGACCTTTGAGGGCTGTAGCACCTTCTCAGCGTACAATGCTTTTCTAGGCGTATAGAATTTGCCATGGATGTTCGCAGTTTTATCTTGGATGACTATTTCTTTGCTGAGTGGTTGACCCGTGGCAGTAATCATAGAATGTTATGCTTGTTGTGATCTCATATGTTATGGCTCTGCCGTTTTGTGGACTATCTTTTGTGTTATGTCTTTGTGGATATGGCTTGGACAAGCTGTAATGTCAGTAGCTTGTACTTTCAAGCCATTTTTGCAGCGCAAAGTGAGGCCTTCTCAGCGCTCACAGGTTTTGCTTTGGCATGTTTCGAAGACCTTCTTTTTTTTTTTTGATAATATACTTGTATTCAAACGAGAAACAGTACAGTACAGACACAAGTACATACGTAGAAAGGAGCGAGAGAAAACAGAGGACACCGAAGCTTGCCCTCTCCTTCTTCCACCTCTAGATCGACCGACGCCAGAGCCCAGCAACGCCGGAGACGAAGACGGACACCGTCGCCAAGATCAACCATCCTTGGAGCAGCAGAGCCCCTAGCCATAGGGCGTTGATGAGCCGCAAGATCCGCCACCTCCGACGAGGTGGAACTGAAGACGCTGAACGAGAATCGGCCGGGGGCGGCCCCCGAGCTCCAGCTGCACCAGATCTGTGGCCAGCACCACAGATCCCTCACCTTCTTGCCACGACCCTGCAAAGCCACCGTCTTGATTCCTCTCTCCCCGCCTCCTGCACACCAACCGCGAGACCCGCACCGACGCCGGAGGCAACGTCGGCTCGAAGAAGCAGCAGCCTTCCGCCGCCGTCGAGGACGACAACGGAACCGAGGGGAGGCTGCAGCCCAGCAAAACGACGACGAAGGCCACCCCATCTCAGCCCCGCCGCCCGAGATCCGCCGCATCCACACCCTATTCACACCACCGGAGCGCAGATCCGGGGATCCCCCATCCTCCCGCCGCCGGAGCGGCCGACGGAGGGTGAGGAATCCCCCGGATACGCCGGCGGGCACTGGGAGAGTCGAGGTCGCCCTCGAGATCAGCCTTCCGCCGCCGTCGAGGACGACAACGGAACCGAGGGGAGGCTGCAGCCCAGCAAAACGACGACGAAGGCCACCCCATCTCAGCCCCGCCGCCCGAGATCCGCCGCATCCACACCCTATTCACACCACCGGAGCGCAGATCCGGGGATCCCCCATCCTCCCGCCGCCGGAGCGGCCGACGGAGGGTGAGGAATCCCCCGGATACGCCGGCGGGCACTGGGAGAGTCGAGGTCGCCCTCGAGATCGCCTCTGGAGAGAAGAGGAGAGGAGGGGGAAGGGTTCCAGAAATATCGCGGGTTGTTTCGAAGACCTTCTATTGGTTCTGGAATCAGTTTAGATAACAGTTCAGCCCTACTAAAAAAATCAGTGTTGCTCAAAGAAATTGTGGCTAGGACAGGGGAGACCAAGTTGTTGTCAATCTTTTGACAGAAGGCCAACCTATGGCCTCTTTCATCCATGTGAAGCCTACTATGAATGAAGCAGCGCGTGTTTTAGCCAAGTCTTGTATTCGTGTTACCTCTAGTGAGGTTTTCCATTCAGCTCCGGATTGTTTCCAGGAAACTTTGTGTATTGATGTTACTTAATCAATAAGGCGCTGCCTTCTGTTAAAATAGAAAAAGGACAAAGCCCCAAACCATGAGGTCGGCATATGGCACACCACGACTACAATACGTGAAATTGATGACCTCCGTGCCGATGCTTCCACATCTGCCAAAGAAGAGGCTAATAGTAAAACAATGTGATTGCGGTGTAGGTGGCGGGGTAACGATGTCCCTAATGAAGCCACATTTCGATCGGTAGCTCAAGACTCAAGAGTACACGACCATGTTATGGCCGCAATTGAAGACGAGTTGAGGGGTGGTTTTCGAGGAGAGGTGATGTTGTTCGCACTTGTCCTCGCCGTGGAGATGCTCCGGCGAGAGGTCGACAATGGCAATTGATGACATCAGGAACACAAGTCCGCTGCGAATAGGTAGAGGATGCGGATTTTTTTTTGCACTAAACAACTAAAGTTCTGACTTTATTTCTCGACTTCCGAATTCAGAATGCCGAATGAGAATTTTCAGAAGTCCAACCGGAAGTCACAAACTTCAATTTTTAAAAAAGAAATCCAGCAAAGTTCTTCTGAACATTTTGCCTAGTTGGCTGACCCAGTGAAGGTGCATTACCCGAGAATAAAAAAGAGGGAGAATATTTGTTCGAGCATCCACAATCCACGTCATCCCGGGCAGTCGGGCGTACCCGTTTAGAATCCGAAAAGGGAGGAGATTTCGCCGCAAAACCCCACCCCGTGTTCTTCGCTAATCCCATTCCCACAACCACTCCGCTGCGCAACCCAACCACTCCGCCCCCCATCGCGAGCGAGAAGCTTCGAGGAGCTAGGGTTTCCCGTCCCGATGGACGCCGCCGCCGCCGCCGTGAAGCCCTCGCCGCCGGCGCGGGTCGTCGTCGTCGCGGTGCTGGTGTTGGTGCGCTTCGTCCTCGCCCTGATGCTGGCCTCCGGCCGCGTCCTCCTCGTCGCGGCCAGGGCTGTCCCCTACCTGGGCTTCACGACTTCGTGGCTTTTCTCCGCCGGCTTGGCCGCCACGATCGTCGCGCGCCGTCTCTGCAGCGAGTGCTCCGCCGCCTCCCTCGTGCTTCTCGAGGCGCGCCTCTCGGTCGCGGCTTGCAAGGCCTGCGTCTGCATCACTTTTCTCCTCTTCGCGCGCGAGGCCCTTCTGATGTGCGTCCAGTGCCTGGCCTACCTGCTTGCAGTTGTATCTGGATCCGGTTCTGAGTTCAACAAGGTACCGTGTAATTAACTCCCTGTGACCTCTACTTCGATCGAACTATACAGCAGTAGATAGGCTAATGGTGCTGAGCTCTACATTATCACAACCGAATTAAGTTGTTCGAAAATATAGTTCAGGTTGTTCCAATAACTAGGAATAGTGTTTCCATTTCCTGTTTATCACATCATCTGAATCCCTCCATTTTCGAACCATTAATTGCATATATAATCATGTCCATCCCTGCGGTTTCACTGAAATTGCGGTCCTCCTCAGAGCGCTTTTGGAGCAATCAGTCAGGAGTCGGCTGAGAAGTCGATTAAGCTTCCCCGTGCTGTGGTCCGTGCATTGTCCGTGGATCTGTTCTTCATCCAGCTAATCGTCGTTGGTTTTATGCTAAAGATGATGGCGTCGCCTGTAGAGGGATTGATATCTCAGGAAGAAATAATTGGTTCTGTGATCGTGGATGTGGGGAAATTTGGCATCCATGCCATATCTTGCTTTGTTACCATTCCAGCTTTAGCACTTGATATCTGGAGGAATTGCAAATCCTTCTGAAAGCAGGACTCACGGTGGCAGATTGTTATGGTATATGCCTTCTCCTCTTCTTCTGCTATTTCTACAGGCCATATGATCCTCTCAGTTGTACATTATTAGCCTCTAATAACATGAAAACAGTGCCTCTAGTGTTTTGTATTTGCAATTTTTTTCTTAACTGCAGAACCTACCACCTACTGGTTGTTTTATTTGTCGAACATGGACTACAGTTATATATTAAAGCTGTGAGGGTTTTGCTATTTCCTCAGGTTGTTGCATATTAGCATTCATGACAAACAATAGGATTAGTCTCAATCTTCAATTGTGTGAGTGGGCAGCTACTGCAATTCTACATTATTCCTTTGTTAAGAAGTGAGCATCAAAATGCTTTGTATCATGCAATATAAGAAGTAATATTAGGTGTATAAGCTCCATCGTAGCCCACGATCGTCTCTATCTGTGCAGACAGTGAGATTATACATAAGGGTTTGCTGCTTCAGAACTGTTTCCAAGCAACTTTCTTATCATAAGCATGATGTTTCTAGTTTCATGAATTCCGATAGTGTGTGAGTATTTTATTTTATGTGCTGCAATTATATAAAAATGTAAGTAACACTTATGGGTGTTGATAAGTTTATGCCAAATCATGTTTTCGTGCATCCCAGTTAGACCCAAGGTTCAAAAATGCGCAAAGCGTTATTTCCTAGGATTGCCTCTACCTAGCACCTATCTAGCCTAAGGGCAAGGCCAGCAACACTTTTAGTGCATACATAGCACGATTAAGCGCCAGGGATTTTGCAGTCGCATGGTGCCGCCTAAGTGCGCTTTTTAGACTATGGCTAGACCTACAAGAGTGTTTTCTTTCACAACTGTTGATAGATTTTAGCTTCCTAAGAATATTTTCTTTTAAAACGGATCTACTTTGGCATAAGTCGCCCAGTTGACCAATCAGATGCTTATGGAGAGACCATCAGCGAAAACCTAGTATGCATTGTTCTTGTTCAGTCATTCTCGTTATTTATCTGCCTAAATTCATCTGTTTTGCACCAACTTGGTGCTTCTTTCCAGTGAAATTGCAGATAGAAGCTCAATTTGGTTATTCAAGCAAGTAAAATTTGATTCTGTTATATAGAAGGGACCCTTGCCTTAATTCGTAGCTAGTATGTTGGTGTGAGGAACTGAGGATATTCCATGGCATTTTTGTAGAAGTGTCTTTCAGAACATATGTTGATCTTGTAATGAGAACTTCCATATTACAGGTTTCCTGTGTCCTTTTGTTTCTCTTAAAGATTATTTGTTTCACAAGAGCAATTTGTAAGAAATAATTTTTATAGTTTTATATTTTATTTGTTATTTATATTGGGTGTCATCTGCAATGTTTTTTTTAAAGAATACTACTGTCGGCAGCCAATTGCATGATGAAAAATATATTTCTGTCAGACAATCTACAGGATGCCACTAGCCATTGAAATTTATTTTTCCACTATTTATGCCTTTCTTTTGTGCCCATTTGGAGTGTGGATTTACATGCTTTCTTCAGCTAGTCCTCATAGTTTAATGCATGCGAATATATGGGGCTTGTGATCTCAATATGGTTTACATATGTGGGTAGCTACTGATTAGGCCATCTTTTGCCGTCAAGTGCTCTATAACACCGAGTCTATTTTGAAGTAGCTACCATGTACGCTTAATTTGCACCTTTGAGGCACACAGCCTTTCCAAGTTAGGCTATTATGCGGACCGACAAGAATTACACTTTATATTCTGAGTTGTAATTGCTGTGTCCATTAGATCTGACGTTCCACCTAACCCTTCCACTCTTGATCTAAAGAATTCCTCTCGCTAGTCTAGTTGCACTGGCATGGCATGGTAGTGACCGTTGCCATATTGGTAGACTCTACATAGATCACTATATACAGTTCATTAAATCTGCTGCTTAACATTGATAAATATGTGCATTTCCTCACTCAATGTACTATATTAATCTGATCATCTCATTCAGTTTTGGTCTTCTGTATGAACAGACATAACCCTGAACTGAAAGTGTGAAGAAAGGCAAGGCTGATACAAGAGATTGAATTCACTGAAGATTATGGCTGCTGACAAGTACTGGATATAGCTTACCTGTATTCGTTACTGTATATGCACTCCATGTGGTAGGAGCACTCGTAAGTGGAGATTGCGGTCTTTCAGTGTTTACTTGCTGCTGGAAGCCTGAAATACATGACCTGACAGTGAGGGCCTGAGGGGTATATCACCCTCCCAGAGGACAATGTTGCCCATGCATGTGCAGTTTTATGTTCAACGACTATCTTTCCAAGTGTTTAGCCCTGTGTTAGTCATCATAGAATTAAAATTTTGTGGTGATCCCGTATAGTTTTGACGTTTTGTGGACTATCTTTGTTTCTGTCTTGTGGATATAGATGGGCCAAGCTTTACTGCTTAATCATTGAAATATGATTGTGCTATTGCATCTGGTACTACAAATGTACAAATTGAAGAGTTCCCATAGAAAATGTCCTGATCTTGCCTTCGATTCATGTGGGTTAAACTTTCTTTGCAGTTGTTCTTCGATTGTTACAAAAAAAAAAGTTTGAACTTCTCCTTTTTTTGAAATAAACTTCTCTTTTTGTTGAGAAGCCATGTTTGGAGTACACGGTGTGGATCTTATCTCTCACAAACCTGCACTATTTTTTTTGATTATTATTGGACTTGTTCCTATTGATATACTCTACAATGTAGTTGTCCCAAGTTTTTCTTGACACCCCGAGAAAACTTCCTCGTTCTTTGCAGTCACACTCTACCAACAAATGTGACATGATCCCACCGCGGACAGAGGATGCTGAGATTGTTTGAACTAAAGAACCTGGCTCAATATTTTTTCCTCTGAACTTCAAATTCAGAATTTGGATCGAGATTTTGTTTTGAACTTCTAGCTAAATATGTCGAGATCTCGACAGGAAGTCACATCTTATATAAATGTAAAGAAATTCAGCAACAAATCCGAACATTTCACCCAGTGGCTTGAACGAGCGAAGACGGTCGACTCGGGGATCACCCGCAAACAAAGAAGAGAAGAAAATATCCATTCGGGCACGAACCATTTGGCGGTAATGCCCGGTTAGAACTTAGTAGAACCTAAATCCACAAACGAAAACGGGTTAACCCGAAAACGGAACGGCTTTCCTCATAAAACCCCATCCCGTGTTCTTCGGCAATCCCATTCCCACACAACCCAACCACTCCACTGCTGCGCAACCCAACCACTCCCTCCACCACCCCCATCGAGAGGGAGAAGCTTCGAGAAGCTAGGGTTTCCCGTCCCGATGGCCGTCGCCGACGCCGCCGTGAAGCCCTCCCCGCCGCCGCCGCCGCCGGCGGATCGTCGTCGTCCTCGTGCTGGCGCTCGTGCGCTTCGTCCTCACCGCGATGCTGGGGCTCGTGTGCGTCGCGGCCCGCGCGCTCCCCTACCTCTTCTTCGGGACTGCCTGGGTCGTCTCCGCGGGCTCGGCCGCCAGGATCGTCGCACGCCACGCCTGCCGCGAGGGCTCCGCCGTCCTCGTGTTCCTCGAGAAGTTCAGGGACGCGCCTATGATGTTCTCCATCTGCGCCGCCTTCCTCCTCCTCGCGCTTGGAGCCGCTCTGCTGGGTGGCCTGTGCCTGTTCTACCTGGTTGCAGCCGCGTCTGGATCCGGTTCTGAGTTCAAGAAGGTATCGTCCACATAAATCACTCTGATCTCTAGCTCGATCAAATTACAGCACTAGAAGCTTATCACTTCGTCTGCATACTTCCATTTTCGAAGCATTCCTTATATAATAATGTCAATCCGTGTGGTTTTGCTGAAATTGATGTCCTCCTCAGGGCGTCTGTGAAGCAATCAGGCAGACGTCGACTACGGAGTCGAGTAAGTTTCCCCGTGCCGCGGCCCTTGGATTGGTCGCGGATCTGCCCTTCATCCTGCTAGTTGTCGCTGGTATTGTCGTTGCGGAGCTGTCACCGGGTGTGGAGGGATCGATATCTCACGGACAAATGATTGCTTCTGTGATCGTGGATGTGGGGATGTTTGGCGTCCATGCCATATCTACCTTCGTTTTCATTCCAGCTTTAGCACTGGATATCTGGAGGGAGGACCAATCGAACAAAAAAGCAGGACTTGCGGTGTCAGATTGTTGAGGTATATACCTTCCTCTCCTCTTTCGCTTCTCCTTTGTCTGTGGGCCATATGATCCCCTCGATTAATAAGACAAGTTTTGTGTACATTATTAGTCTCCTAATGACATGAAAATGATCAATTTTGTGAGTGGCGAACTGATGCAGTTCTGCTGTATACGTTTGTTAAGGACTGATCATCAAAATGATCAATAATCATGTATTAGAAGAAGTATTGTTAACTGTTTACGCTCCTTTGTAGCCTATGATCGTTTCTAGCCGTGCAGATAGTGAGGTTATAACAAAAGGTGTTTGCTCGCTGCATCAGAATCATTTGCAATCACCTTTCTTACCATAATCATGATGTTTCTAGTTTCATGAATCCTTGCTGTGTTGCACTTGTATATAAATGTACTCGAGTGACACTTATTGGTGTTGATAACATTATGCCAAACCTTTTTAGCGTCCATCCCAGTTAGACCTGCAAGCGAGGTTGATTTTCTCAGCTGTTGATAGATGTTAGCTTTACTAAGTATATTTGCATTTAATAAGGATCTTGTTTGGTACAAGTCATAAGTTAATCAATGGGATGCTTATGGAGAGATCATCAGTGGTAACGTTGTACGCATTGTTCATGTTCAGTCATTCGTGTGATTATTGTGATTAGCCCGCTACAAATTATCCATCAATCCCACCATAAGTGGTAGGCCTCAAATTTCGTAGGGCTGGGTTGTCCCTTATCTTCTACTCAATTATATGTCTTGTTTTATCTATCATGCATGTATCAACTTAGTACTTCTGTTTAGCAAAGAAAGTAAATAGAAACTCAGTTCAATTATTAAAGTAAGTAAACTATGATATTAATATATAGAACATAATCTCCCTTTAGTCCTTAACTAGTATCTACTCGCATGTGCTGTCGTTCCATGGCAACTTGTAGCCTTCGAGAACACATGTTGTTGCTGTAGTGAGATATTCTTCCATTTTACGGGTTTTCGGTGTCCCTTTATTTGCATTAAAAGTGACATGTTTCTCAGCAATTTGTAAGGAATATTTTTGATAGTTTTATATTTTTATTTGTTAATTGAATTGGTGTTTCTTGTGCAAAAGGTATTCAGACAAGCTACTTGATGCCACTAGTTCCATTGAAATTGTCTTCTTCTGCTATGGATAGATTGCCATGCTTTGCTCTGTCCAATTGTCCTCATAGTGTAATGCATGCGGATATATCGGGCCTGTGGTCTGAAATTGTTTCCACATGTGGGTAGCTACTGATCAGGCCATCTCTTACCATCAACTCAATATTTCAGAGTCTATTTTGAGGCTACCTGCGTATATTAGAAGAACAAATTGAGCTAGCTACCATGCAGTGCACGTTGGATTTGCACCTTTCAGGCATTAGCCTTTTCAACTTAGGCTATTTTGTGCAGCCCAACAAGAATTACTCATGCTGATTTGCAATTGTTTTATTCACCATCAGATCTGACATTTCCACCTAGCCCTTCCAGTCTTGATTGCTATATTGGTATGCTTACATAGATAGTTTATAATATTGGGTTCTTAATATTTTTAAACATCTACACGCCCTAAGTGCTATTCGATGATGCCAGTCTAATTGAATTTTGTTTGCTGTATATAACAGACATAACCCTGAACTGAAGGTGTGGAAAGCAGATACAGGAGACTTCTCTGAAGATTATGGTCTCTGACAAGTACCACATCATAGTTACATGTATTCACGGAAGTAAATTGGTCCACTACTAGTATTGCATACTCCATGTGCTAGGAGCTCACGTCATTGGACATTGTGGTATATCAGTGTTTACTTGGTGCTGGAGCCTGAAATATGTGACCTGACAGTGAGGCGGACAATCCTTTTCTAGGAGTGCAAAATTTGCCATTTCTATGTCGAACGACTTTCTCTATGCGAGTGGTTGCCCTTGTGGCAGTAATCGTAGAATTTCATGCTTGTGGCGATCTCGTATTTTATGGTTCTACCGTTTTTGTCGACTATCTTTTGTGTTGTGTCTGGTGGATATGGCATGGGCGAGCTGTGTCAGTAGCTTATACGTTGGAGCCATTTTTTGCAGCGTAGAGTGAGATCTTCCTCAGCAGTCACAGGTTGCTTTTGCATGTTTGGAATACCTTCTGCATGATTGTTCTTAGTCTTAGGTATGCATTATGCGATCGACTATGGGCCTATCATCAGTTCTTGAGTAAGTTCACATTGAACTGCAACACTAGTTTGAATGGAGAGTTGACGAACCACGAGCTTATTTGTGGAGACGCCGATGCCGTCCCCGTTGTATCCACGTGGCACCTCGTTGCGACACCATAAAGCTCGGCTTTGCTAGAAACCACATGCAGCTCGGAAGCAGCAGCGCCACGCTCCAGACCGGCATAAAGCCATCAAGCAAGCAAAAATATGTTAGTCTGGGCAGCCGCATCGTCGGAGAAAAGTACGGAGAAGGGCGGCGCTGAAAAACTTTCGGCAACTCTTGACGGGAGCGAGTGGCTAGAGAGGGAGAGGAAAGAGCCAGTCGTACTACCGCTATGGTGAGCACCACACACACGCCATCACTGAATTCGAAGCACTAAAACAGACTTGGGACGGACAAGCACCGAGGTAGGGGCATTTCTCTCGAGTGGGGGGGGGGGGGGGGGGGGGGGGAGGCCGGGAGGCACCGCCGCAACTTCAGTGATGACATCACAAGGGAGAGAGACATCCGTATGTGGAAGATAGAAAAGAGTGAAAAATGACCAAGAGGCTCTCTTAAATTTGGAAGCATGAGGCACTCGCTGTTGCGTGACAACGTCAGGAAGCGCGGGAGGAGGAGGGGATGGCATGATCATATGAGAGCGATTTAATTAACTTGTTTTCTATTGTCCGGAATTTTTCAGCATCAAATTCAGGATATCTAGATACTAGAGAGAGTATTTTTACAACTTCTAGCGGAAACGTTAAGCAGAATTCAAATGAAATGGAAAATAAAATCCAGTAACAAAATTGAGAGCACAACCCGTAAAAAATTAAAGAATCCATTCAGACCCGATTAGCAAAACCCCACCGCAAAACATTGTGCACAACTGTTCAAAAATTGCATATGTTTGTTCCCAGTTGTTTTCATATTTTCTCAAAG
Source organism: Poa pratensis (assembly GCA_947311845.1). Taxonomy (NCBI): domain Eukaryota; kingdom Viridiplantae; phylum Streptophyta; class Magnoliopsida; order Poales; family Poaceae; genus Poa; species Poa pratensis. The sequence goes on along the minus strand of CAMZMU010000063.1, from coordinate 123,770,847 downwards.
TGTTTTGTTATTTTTATAATTCTGAAAAAAAAAGGAGCATATGCACCCGGAGGAAAATATCTGTCCGGGCATCCACAATCCACGTCATGTCGGGCCTACCCGTTTAGAGTCCGAAAACCCACCCCGTGTTCTTCGCTAATCGCATTCCCGCAAACAAACCCCTCCTCACTCCCCTGCTACGTACGCAACAAACCACTCCGCCCCCCATCCAGAGGGAGAAGCTTCGAGGACCTAGGGTTTCTCGCCCCGATGGCCGTCGCCGACGTCGCCGTGAAGCCCGCACCGCCGCCGCCGCCGCCGCCGGCACGGACCGCCCTCGCCCCGATGCCGGCGCTCGTGCGCTTCGTCCTCGCCTTGATGCTAGTGCTCGCGCCCGTCTTACTCGTTGCTGGCCCAGCGCTCGTCTACCTGGGCTTAGCGAGTACGTGGGCTCTCTCCGCGACCTGCGCCGCCTGGGTCGTCGCAGGCCGCGCCTGCCGCGAGGGTTCCGCTCCCCTCGTGTTTCTCGAGGCGTTCACGGACGCGGTTGTCAAAGCCTTCATCTGCATCCTATTTCTCTGCATCGTGCTTGGGGCCATTCTGCAGTGCGGCCAATCTCGATCTGGATCTGGTTCTGAGTTCAAGAAGGTATCCTGCAAATAACTCCCTACGATCTTTACTTCGATCGAATTACAGCAGTGGACATTCTAGAGGATGAGCTCAACATTTTCACATTCGAATTACTTGCAATTCATAGTTCAAGTTGTCAAGTAGTAATAGTGTTCCATTTGAGTTTATTACATCATCAATCATCAGCATCCTTCCATTTTGAACCTATAATCATGTCCATCCCTGTAGTTTCACTGAAATTGATGTCCCCCTCAGAGCGCCTGTGGAGCAATCAAGCAGGAGTCGATGAGACAGAAGCTTCTTAAGTTTCCCGCGCCGCGTTCCTTGGATTTCTCACATATTTGGCCTCAATCCTGCTAAGTGTCGCTGGTATTCTGGTAATGATATTGTCGCCGCCTGTGGAGGGATCCACATCTCAGGGAGAAATGATTGGTTCTGTGATCGCGGATGTGGGGATGTTTGGCTTCCATGCGATATCTTGCTTTGATACCATTCCAGCTCTCGCACTGCATTTCCTGAGGGAGAACAGAAAAGCAGGACTCACCGTGGTAGGACTTTGTTGAGGTATACACCTTCCCCTCTTCTTTGGCTTCCCCTGTATCTATTGAGCCATATGATCGAGGAGGGCGATTTGGCTCCCGAGCACAGATGCTCTGGATATCTGGACCGCTGCAATCTGTTTGAGATTGTGAACCAGGCTTGTCCGTACGTGCGTGGGGTGCAGTAAAAATCTGATCGGTGCGGTGAAAGGCAGCTACCAGCATGGACTGCGGGACCCAATTCTGAGTGGCAGGACGCACGTTAGACGGCGGTGGGGGACGGGTGGTAACGCCATATTTTTCTGTCCCGCGAGGACACGATGTAAGTAATCATGGTCCCTGCAGGCGTCCAAATCGACGACCTCCCCGCCGACGCTCTCCGCGGCACCGTGCTCGTGGAGATCACCCGTCGGTCTCTTCCCAGACTCTGCACCTTGCTGCTCGCCATCAGCTCCACAGCCCGCTCGCCGCGCTGGTGTGGGACTTCTTATGTTCCACGGCGCTGCACCTCGCCGACGAGCTCAGAGTCCCGGCCTACATCTTCTTCCCCAGCAACACGACTTTTCTCTACCTGATCCACGCCTGATCGACCTCCTCAACGCTGCTCCCCTTGCAAATACCGTGACCTCCCGGAGCCTTTCGAGCTCCCGGAGGCGTGTCTCTGTGCGGGGCAGACCTTCCAGAGGGGTATCATTCCAGCAAGGAGCCGGTATACGCGCGACTGCTCGCGTTAGGCCGCTATACCGCCTTACCCATGGCTTCCCTGTACCTTCTACGAGATGGAACCTGCCGACGTGGAAGCGGTCAAGCAGATGGCGGACCGAGGGGCGTTCCCGCCGGTGTTCCCCGTGGGGCCGCTGGTCTGGTCAAACTCTAACGAAGAAGCTGCTGCAGGCGCGTCGCCCTTGCTAGAGTGGCTGGACCGCGAGCCGGCAAGATCGGTGGTGTGCGTCTCGTTCGGAAGCGGCGGAGCGCTGTTCGTGGAGCAGACGGCCGAGCTCGCCACGGGGCTAGAGGTGAGCGGCCACAGGTTCCTGTGGGTGGTGTGGATGCCGAGCCTGGATGGTCGCGCCAGCGCATTCGGGGACCGCGTCGACAACGACGCTCCACTAGCGTGCCTTCCCGAGGGCAGGTGGCTCGCGGTGGCGCCGTGGCGACATGAGCGCCTCTGGTGCGCGTGCTGTCGCACCCGGTGACGGCGGCCTTCGTGTCGCACTGCGGGTGGAACTCGACGCTAGAGAGCGCAGTGGCCGGCGTGCCGGTGCTCGCGTGGCCGCTGCCCACACGGAGCAGAGGATGGACGCCCTCCTGCTGGAAAGGAGCCTCGCGGTGGCGCTGCGGCCACGCGCGTTGGATGACGGCGGTGTGGTGGCGCGCGAGGAGGTTGCGGCCGCTGTGAAGGAGCTCATGGAGGAAGAGAAGGGGCGCGCCGCTTGGCGCGGGGCTGAGGAACTGCAGCAAGCGGCGGTGCGCGCGTTGTCGCCGGAAGGGTCGTCGCACCGGGCGCTGGAGGATCTGGCCTCCAAGTGGAAGGCGGCGCTTAGCCATAAACGAGAGTTGTGATGGACTATTTTTCCTGATTGGTTTTACTTGGAGCTGTGCCATCAGTGATCAGTGGACGAAGATGGGGATCAGGAAGCTCAAAAAGAAAATGGGGATCGGGTACGAAGGTTGAAGATGAGTTGGGGAAAGATCTAGGTATAGAACAGCACTCCCGTTCTCTTCCATCTGTGCCGGTAGGAACAAAACAATAAATGACTGCGTCTAGTGGGCCACTGGCCTGGTTTCTTACTACGGTAAAATTCCTCTGAAGGGAACAGTGGGAACAGATCTCGACGCAAACGTAGGAACAAGATTTCAGGTGCATTTGTGCTCGGGCACCAAATTGGATTTTCGCATATGATCCTCCTAGTTAATGAGGCATATTCGTGTATATTATAGCGTCCTCATATTATCAAATCAGTGCCTCCAGTGTTGTTAATTGTCAACCATTTTTCTTAGTGGCTGAACCTATTGCGTACTGGCTGATTTTTTTTAACATGGGTACTGTTGTATACTAAACCAGTGTGGGTTTTGCTATTCCCTCTGGTTGTTGCATATTAGCATTCTCGACCAACATTGGGATTGGTCTCAGTCTTTGTTTGTGTGAGTGGCCAACTGCTGCAGGTCTACTGTATACCATTGTTACGGAATGATGATCAAAATAATCAATATCATGTTTTAGAAGAAGTAATGTTGGCTGTTTACGATCAATTGTACCCTATAATCGTTCTGTCTGTGCAGATAGTGAGATTATAACAAAAGGTGTTGGCTTAAGAACCTTTGCAAGCACATTTCTTATAAGCATGGTTTCTAGTTACTTGACTCCTGATAATGTTTGACTTTTGTCTTTGCTGTGTTGCAACTATATACAAATGTTACCGAGTAACACTTATCGTTGCTGATAACTTCATGCCAAACCATTTTTCATTCATCTCAGTTAGACTGTAAGAGAGTTTGCTTTCTCGGCTGTTGATAGGTGTTGGATTTCCTAATGTACATGCCAGACCAGAATGTGTACTGCACCAATTTAGCTAAGCATTTCCCTAATTCCAGAAGATTGCCATGAGCTGTTAAAATTGGATACAGCAAAAAACCATTACGTACAGGTAATATGGTGAATAAAAAGTGGTAGATTGTGAACAAATAGGTACCAATTAAATAGAAGATGGAACCGCTCCTTTTTAAGGCAAGGTTATATGATCATCAGTTTTAAAGAGGAATAAATAACCGATGTATAACCACGTAGCTACACTATCACTAAGATCATGATATATTTTCAAGGGACACCAGCTTGTAATATATGCATAAATTTAATATCTAAAATGTCTGAAACAAAATGGTGAGCATACTTTGTTCAAAATAAATGGTGGGTATACAAAATAAAAGGCATGGATGCATTCATAGGCCTAAGTAGGGTTAAATATCTTAGATATCATTCTATACAAGAGGACAAGTTAGACACAGAATCAAAGACATGGCATTTGCCGATCGAGGAGCGAGAGGGATGAATGACCGCACCACCTCATCAGTTTGTTCTTAACCTGTAAAAATAAACTAATATAAAACAGGGGTAATCTTAATTAATTCGCAAATATTGGTGCTCGTATGAATGGCAATATTAGACTTGTCTTCAAGGTTGGGACACCATAAAAATAAGATGGCACAAGATACACAGCAAAATGGAATTTCTGCTCCTGGTTGAGATGTTCGGAGATATACAGGCCTGGAAAACATTGTTATCAGGCCAATATGCTCTTGGACATACCAAAACCAAGCAGAGATGCCTTCTAGGCCCTACTATTTATAGGAAAGTGCTACCATGAAAAGCTGAACGACAAACAATGATGTTCCTGGAAAAATTGTGAGACTCGATCATGATTTTAACCAACGAATTTTGAAATCTCATATTAGATTTAGCTCTAGTGGTAAACAATAAATATTTAAAGCAAACTTCCATGAAGGTTCATTCTAATGACAAAAGTTAGAGTCGGAAGAACCACATTATTCAAAACCTAACACATGGTAAACCAAAGTTGGGAGGTTTTTCAAATCATCAAATGTGTTACTATAAAATCTGCACAATAGTTCAAAATTCAAAAAGTTTAAACCCTTACCAGCTCGAACGCATGAGATGGGCCCAATCTTCTATAAAACATCATCATTTTCCTTTAGAATACACCTGAACCTAAAAAAATGGAGGGTAACATTAAATATACAACCAGAAAATAGAAAAGGAAAATAGAATTGGGAGACAGATGGAATTTTAACAGTAAAACTACTGCAGATCACACAACACATAATATGCAATTAAGATAATACAATTAGCGATGCTTCAAAATCTGAGTAAACTATGTTGCAATGGGGTGACACTAATTAAACCAGTAGAATCATGATGTGAAAATTGCGCTGATTTGAACTGTCACATTCTGTTTTGTTGACTGAATTACTTCTTGTGGGATGAATGAGCCCTTAAACACATATGGAAATCAGATGGCTTTGTTTCTGTAGGTTTGGGCTCACATCCGGCTATTGGTGGTATCGTGTTGATCGATAGTGGCCCTGGGCCTGGAGCTGCTGCACCTGGGTCTGGCGCAGGCTGCAGGTAGCCGCAACAACATAAATTAGGATTGAACTTAGGAAGGTAAACCCAGCATTTATACAAATCATCATAAATAGCTATCTTAAATATGCAGCTTTACGCCAAGTACAGTATACACATCGGGGCAGAGATAAAGAATGGGGACACACCTGGTTAACCATGGGCCATAAGATATGAAGATGAAGTCGAGAAACATCATGAAGCTTCACTATCAAGCATCATAAAAGGTGAAACCATGCTTTATTTATCACACATATTTTCATAAGACAATATAGAAAATTTGGAACATTTTTGCAATTAAATAAATGTAAGAAGCATTCGCATCGATTCGGATGTATAATGAACTCAGAAATTCTCGTGAACAAATAGAGAACTTTGTGGATCAGCTTTGGCTGTACTGAAGGCAACAAACCTGCAAAGTAAAAAACATCAACTTCCAACAGGTACATGCCGCGAGAAACATTGTGGTCAGCTCCATTAGTCCATTGACAGCGGCATAATCTTTGCCGATCAGGCTACAAGACATAATCAACAAAGCACGGAGAAACCAGGAGGAAAATAGTTCTAACCTATAAATTATAGACTATATATTTATAGAAAGATTTTTTTGTTGTTTCAATACTAAGGAAGTACATGGAAGAGATATTCCCTAAGGTAGTACAGTACCAAAAAATTATTTCCTGAATTTTTTTCAGTACAATGGCATTCAAAAATTGAGTTACTCCAATCATGGCAAGGACAACGTTCTGACAAGTAATATAAAGCATATACCTATTCATCCTCGCTTGGTGTCTCTTCCCACTTAAAGAGAGCTGCTAGGATCTGCTACTATCCTGCTTGGTGTCTCTCCCCCACTCAAATAACCTGTAAAATAGTTGGAACTAAGAATTAATATTAAAACATACTGTATAAAGCATGAAGAGGAATGCAAATGAGAGAACAAACAGCTTACAGATTACAGATCCAAGTTGAGTTGTGGGATTCTTCCAGGAGCAATCTTTGCACATAGACATTTACGCAAACAGCTTGTGTACACATCTGAAAACTAACGATATGGAAAAGAAAAGGACTTGTAGCTCAGCCATAAAATTAGGAAGAGATGTAAGGAAGGAGGCGGGGAGCAAGGCAAGGTCGCTGTTATACCTGTGGTCTGTGGATGGTGCGACGACTGCAAGGACATCCTCCCCCACGCGCTGCTGGAATACCTGGGAGAGGGAATCGCCCTCGGCTCCTCCTCCCAGCTCTCACCGCGGTGAGACACCATGGTCAGGACGCCGCTGAGCAGCACATAGGCCGGTAGGGGTGAGCCCCATGAAAATACACAAGCAGAGGTGCAGGTGAGGATGCTCACCTAGGCGTTGCCCGGCGTCTCATACTCGCTGAGGGTGCGGATGGTGGCGGCGTGAAGAGCTGGGCCCCGTTCGTCCCTATGGCCCGGGAGCCGAGGCGCCGGTCGAGGGGCGAGGACGACAACCTCCTCCTCCATGCCTTCTAGCCCTACGCCGCCGAGGGGAGGACGGTGACAGGAGTGCCATGGAGGCGTGGTGGAGGGGAAGACGCTTGAGCGGCGGCGCGAAGAAGGCAGAGGAGATCGAGCGGGAATGGAGAAGGGGGCTGAGGGTGGGAGGCGGCGCGCTAGGTTTCACCACGGGGCTGCGCAAATATATACCACGCTGTGAAAAATCGGACGACCGAGATTCGCTGTAAGTCCTTCGATCCGACGGCCGACGTGCGCTAATCGCTGTGAGGCCTCCTAAAGGTCTCGAGGTTTACCTCTTTAGATTAGTGCTTCTTGTGCAATTTTTTTTTGAAGTGTCAATTGCATAGTGACAAGTATATTTCATTCAGCCAAGCTCCAGGATGCCATTAGTTTCATGGGAAAAAATCTTCGCTATTTATAGCACTCTTTTGGGCCCGTGGAGTGTAGATTTTCATGCTTTGCTCTGCCCCCCAGTCCTCATAGTGGAATGCATGCGAATATATGGGGCTTGTGATTTTAAGATTGTTTCCATATGTGGGTAACTACTGATTAAGCCATCTTTTAGCATCAAGTGTTCTATAAGTCAAGTATAATTGAAAGCTAGCTACGTATTATAGGAGAACAAATTGAGCTACCTACCATGTACGTTGTATTTGCTCCTTTTAGGCACCAGGCATTCCAACTTAGGCTGTTATGCAGACCGGTAACAATTACTCTTTATATGCTGATTTGATATCGTTGTATTCACCAAAATATCTGACATTCCACCTAACTTTTCCCATTCTTGATCGACCATGTACATTGGATTTGCACCTTTCAGGCGCCAACCATTCCAACTTAGGCTGTTATGCAGACCAGTAATAATTACTCTTTTTATGCTGATTTGCTATCGTTGTATTCACGAAAAAATCTGACATTCCACTAACTTTTCCCACTCATGATCGAAGATCGCTATATATAGTTTATAATATTGGGTGCTTAATATTTTCAACATCTGTACACCCTAAATGCTATTTGATGATGCTAGTCTAATTGAATTTGGGTTTCTGTATTTAACAGACATAACCCTGAACTGAAGGTGTGGATGGTAGATACAGGAGACTTCGCTGAAGAATATGGCCGCTGACAAGTACCGGATTCTAGTTACATGTATTCACGAAAGTAAATTGGTCCACTGCTATTATTGCATACTTCTATTGCTAGGAGCTCTCGTGTTCGGACAAGCTCTCGTGTTCGGACAATGTATTGTCTCATTGTTTACTTGGTGCTGGAAGCCTGAAATACAATACCTGAGAATGAGGGGTGTCCCACCCTCCCAGCGGATAATGCATTTCTAGGTGTATGGAATTTGCCATGCATGTCCGTAGTTATGTGTAGGACGGCTATTTCTTTACGAGTGATTGGCCTTGTGGCAGTAATTGTGGAATCGCATGATTGTGGTGATCTCGCAAGTTATGGCTCTACCGTTTTGTGGACTATCTTTTGTGTTGTGTCTCACGGATATGGCATGGGCAAGCTCTAGTGTCTGTAGCTTATACTTTGAAGCCATTTTTGCAGTGCAAAGTGAGGTCTTCTCAGTTCTTACTTCTTAGCACTTACAAGTCTGCACCTTTTGCTTTGGCATGTTTCGAAGACCTTCTATATGGTTGTTCTTAGGTTTTTTGTCCCATGTTTTTATTTTGTCATCTAACGTTAACCCGTGAAGGCAATTCTCACGTATGCAAGATCGATTATGAGTGTATCATCCTTTCTTGAGTAAGTTCACATTGAATCGCAACACTATTTTGAATTTTATTCTTGGAATTGCGTTATACCCAACATGATTCGACCCAATATGTCATGGGGATCTCGTCACGTAATCTATTTTCCACCAACCAACAGTGTCATCATTTGAAACTGTCAAATCTTCGAAAATGATAATCATAACTGTCAATTGGTTTTGAAAAAAGTTTTGATCTACGCTGGTTCTTCATTATAATTTACAGGTTGTACACCCATAATTTACAGTTCGACTATGGAAAAATCAGTGTTGCTCAAAGAAATTGTTGCTAGGACAAGAGAGGCGATGTCCTCAATCTTTTGACAGAAGGCCAAAGCCTAAACCTCAACCTTAAGGTCTGCATACACGACGACTACAATACGCTGAATCAGTGTCCTCCATGCCGATGCTTCCACATCTGCCAAAGAAGAAAGAGCACAATAGTTAGTAAGACATTGTGATCGTGGTGTAGGTGGTGGTGATGCAGTGTCCCAAATTGAGCCACAGTCCGTGTGGACTTGTAGCTCAAGAGCACATGACCATGCCGCAAGTGAAAAGGATGCGAGGGTGGTTTCCGGTGATGGAGTTCTCACTTGTTCTCATCTTGGAGATTTGCTTTGTAGTGGACTGTCGGGGCGGGTGACAAGCCATCCCAAAAGGAACATCTTGACATAGCAACACAACGCCATATGAGATGTTGAATCCATAGTATCCACCGGAGAAGGTCACAAGCTTGTAGACTGACGACGATAGGGTTTTTCGAACCTAGGGCGTACCTTGTTAGAACCCGCTATGCTGACACCATCACCTTTCTCGGATGACAAGCCATGGAAATGGCACAGATTCCTTGTTGAGATACTCAACGGCCTAACATTCACAGGAGAATGCACGAGCGACAACGAGAAGGATTTCTTGTCAGCGCAGGCCCGTAGCACCCTCGCATCCTTGACACCTGAGAAAGCCTCAACGTTCTTGGCTGTGGCACTCTAGAACAACTGTAGCAATGACCCCGCGCCATGATAGAGGCCATGGAGATGGTTGAACTAAGAACTGGTTCAAACTTTTTCCTTCGAATTTTCAGCTTCAAATTCAGAATCTCGAACAAGATTGTTTGTGTTTTCAAACTTCTAGTCAGACATATTGAGATTCCAACCGGAACTAATCACAACTTAAATAAATGGAAAGAAATTCAGCAACCCAATCTGAACATTTCACCCATTGGCTTTATCGAGCGAACGCGATCTATTCAAGCATTACCCTCAAATAATAAAGAGAGAGAGAAAAAACCCACTAAGGTTCTGTTTGTTTCAAGAGTTTTGTGGAGATTGGTGGGGATAATACTCCAGTGGATTGGGTGAAACCTCAAACTTCACCCAATCCCGAGATCAATCCACTAGGTAGGGGTAGTGTATTGAATCCACTAGGGGATTGACAAAAAATGAACTAGAGTTTGGAGATTTGTGGAAAAAGGTGGGGATAAAACCTGTCCAATACACAAGAACAAACGATGTTTTGGAGTTAGGTGTTTCAACCAATCCATAGAATATTATTCCCACCAATCCCCACAAAAATTTTAGAAACAAACATGGCCTAACGACAGTGGGTTAGAAACACGAAAACGGAACGGCTATCCACCGTAAAACCCCATCCCGTGTTCTTCGCCAATCCCATTCCCACAAACCCAACCACTCCACCACCATCGAGAGCGAGAAGCTTCGAGGACCTAGGGTTTCCCGTTGTGATGGCCGTCGCCGACGCCGTCAAGCCCGCACCGCCACCGCCGCCGCCGCCGCCCGCTCGGATCGTCGTCGCGGGGCTGGCGCTCTTGCGCTTCGTCCTCGCCGCGATGCTTGCGTTCGGGAGCGTCGCGGCCCGTGCGCTCCCCTACCTCTTCTTCGGGACTGCCTGGGTCGTCTCCGCGGGCTCGGCCGCCAGGATGTCGCACGCCACGCCTGCCGCGAGGGCTCCGCCATCCTCGTCTTTCTCGAGGCCTTCACGGACGTGGCTTTCAAGGTCTATGTCTGCATCGCCTTCCTCTTACTCTTACTAGTGCTTGCAGCCGTTCTGCTGTGCGTGTCAGGAACCGAAGCCTGAAGAAGTTCCTCGCTGCTAGCTGTTCTGTGATTCAGTTAACTGTTGCTCGTCCGAAACTCTTTTTAGCCGTCCATCGTCAGATCAACGTCTCTCGTTGCAACATACCTCTTCGAGTTATGATGCACTGCTAGCCGTCGATCTGAAGATAGACGGACAAGGAGCTCCGGCAAGTCACTGTTTTGAATCAGCTTTACTGCTGACACTTTTACCGCGCTTTTCCTCCGGCTGAGCTATATAAGCACGGGATCGAGATGTAATAGAACTATCTAGGTTTAGGGTTTAATTCCCCCCTTTTTCCGCCGCCATGTCCTGGCCGGCGCAGCTACTGTAACCAAGCATTCCTCCGAACTCAAGCATTCATCTGTAATAAAGTAGCTGAACTCTGAATTCGCTCGATTTCTGCGTTGTTCCTCTGAAATTCGCTAGGATCGCTAGTTGATTCCTATCAAGTGGTATCAGAGCCCTACGGTTCTTGGCGGCGACTGGATCTGGAGCGAAGAGAAGTTGGGATCTCTCGTGAAATCCTTCTCGGTTGCTTCCGATCCCGGCGGCGGTGTGGAGCTCGTCGACTCGGAGCTGGGAGGCGGCTTGGCGGCGGCGGCACTGCTCGGACACGGATCAGGTACGGATCTGGTTGCTTAGGATCCCTTCCTTCGCTGTAAAATCCCACCCATCCCACCCTGTTTTGCGTGTCTTGGGAGGCGTTTGGATTGGCGTTGGTGGCGGTGACCGGCGGCGGTAGAATCATGACGAAGCCCTCGGACTCGTCGACGGACAACACAGCGTCTCTGGAGTTGAAATCGCTTCTTCTTGATGTCAAGACCCTCCAGCGAGTCCGTGAAGAAGATAAGCAAGATTTCACTGTGTTTCAAGAAAAGGTAGAAGAAAACTTTGTCAGCATCCAAGATAATTTCGACACTATTCAGGCCAGTTTGGACAAGTTGCTAGCTGCTTTACCTGTGCCGCAAACTGACCCTCCTCCGGCAGCTGATGGTGTGGTGGATTCACCTGCTCAAGGGAGTGTTACCCAATTGCTGCACAAGCCTACGGTCACAGTGGTGAAGCCAATTGGACAGGCAGCCCTTCATGATGCAAATGGAAAGGAACTAAATTTAGATGGCACACCTAAAGTTCCTTACAGGCATCCTAACCAGAGACCTCTTGTGCCACAGCAGCAACCACAACAGCAAGTAAATGAGGTACCTTTGCAGCAGAACTTGATACAAATACAGGATGAGGAGGACAGAAGGGACATGCAGCCCAGAAACAGAGCCTTGTTTCAGCAGCCTGACAATAGAAGGAGTTCCCCAACTGTCAAGCCAGCTAGAATGAATATTCCTGAGTTTTCTGGTGAAGATGCTGATTCGTGGATTCAGATCATTGAGCAGTACTTTGATGCTGCCAGAACTCCCCTGGAACAAAGGACAGAAATTGCAACAACTTACCTGAAAGGACCTGCAATTCAGTGGTGGCGCAGTACAGGCATTCAGCCTGGTAATTTGCCCTGGCACCGTTTTTGCAGATTAGTGAGTGATAGATTTGCAGAGGCATCCATCTGTGACAATATCAGGAACTTCCATGCATTAACACAGAAAGGATCTGTTTCACAATACATTATGCAGTTTGAGCAGTGTATGAATCTAATGAGGCGTGATAACCCAGCTCTATCTGAAGATTACTTCCTCAATAGCTTCATTTCTGGCCTTACTGATTATATCAATAATCACTTGCAATGCCACAAACCTAAAGACATGCAAGAAGCTATGTGGATGGCAAGAAGAATTGAGCAAGCAAACATTACAAAAAGAACACCATTTTATCAGGGCCAACCCTATGCAAAAAAGCAGACAACAGCTGAGCCTTTTAAGGCACTCACACCACTGGCTGCTGTCATTGAAGAGGCTAAGTTGAATAGAAATTGCTATAGATGCAAGGAGCCTTGGTACCCTGGCCACAAGGCAAAGTGCAAAATGAATCAAAAAGCACAAATACAAGCTCTGCAAGCTAGTGAGGCCCCTCCTACTGGTACTGTGTTTATCATTGAAACAGATGATGGTGATATAATTGAGACAACAGAGCCACCTCCTGATCAAGAATTAGTGGTTTCTATGCATGCTTTATTGGGTCTGGATTCCAGGAAAAATACCTTTACACTGAATGTGTGTGTTAATGGCAAAATGGCCACAGCATTGGTAGATACTGGTAGTACTACTACATTTATGACACCACAGTTTGCTAGCATAGCATCTTGTCAGGTTGTTCCTAGTGCTAAGTTAAAGGTGAAAGTGGCTAATGGTGAAACAATTTACACTGAGTTTGTTTCTCCTAACTGCAAGTATGATATCCAGGGTGTACATTTCTCCACTGATTTCAGGCTGCTGCAGTTAAAAGGATATGATCTAATTCTGGGAGCAGATTGGATGTATACTAATAGCCCTGTAGAGCTTAATTACAAAACAATGGTCATGAAAGTAACAAAACCTGATGGTTCTTCTCACTGTTTTGTGGATGAAAGCTTGCCTGTTCATGGTGAAATTAAGCAGAGCACTGAGGTTAACAAGCTGCTGCAGCAAGCTGTGGGTGGAGTATTTCTTTTGCTGCATCAACTGAAAACACAGGAGGCAGATAGCACTGTTGTCCCCCCTGAGATAGCTCCTTTGCTGGAAGAATTCCAAGATATTTTTGCTGAACCAACTGCATTACCTCCAAAAAGAAGCTGTGATCACACAATTCCATTAGTCCCTGATGCTAAAGTGGTAAATCAAAGGTCTTATAGATTGCCACACCACCAGAAGGATGCTATGGAAAAGATTATCAAGGAACTATTACAGAAAAATGTAATAAGGGATAGTTGCAGTCCCTATTCCTCTCCTGCACTGTTAGTGAAAAAGAAAGATACTACTTGGAGGGTAGTGAATGATTTCAGAAAGGTCAATGCACAAACAATTAAGAACAAGTACCCTATTCCTGTTATTGATGATTTATTAGATGAATTGCATGGAGCAAAGGTATTTTCAAAAATTGACCTTAGAAGTGGCTATCATCAGATAAGAATGGATGAAAAAGATGTGGATAAAACAGCCTTCTCCACACACATGGGCCATTATGAGTACTTGGTTATGCCTTTTGGGCTCACAAATGCACCTGCTACATTCCAGCGGCTGATGAACACTGTTCTAGCTCCTTTTCTCAGAAAATTTGCTCTGGTTTTCTTTGATGATATCTTGATTTACAGCTCATCACTGCAAGAACACATGAAACACTTGAGGGAAATATTTCTGGCCTTAAGGAAAAATCAGCTCTGTGCTAAGCTATCCAAATGTGCTTTTGCCCAAAAGCAAGTGGAATACTTGGGCCACATTATCAGTGAACAAGGGGTAGCTACTGACCCAGCAAAAATTGAAGCAATGGTGAAATGGCCCCAGCCAACAAATCTGACTGAGCTGAGGCAGATTTTAGGCATGACTGGGTATTACAGAAAATTTATCAAGAACTATGGACTTATTTGCAGACCTCTGTTCCAGGCTTTGAAAAAGGAAGGATTTATTTGGGGTGAGGAGCAGCAAATAGCATTTGAAGTGCTCAAGGAGAAAATGACACAAGCACCTGTTCTAGCATTGCCTGATTTCAGTTCACCATTTGTGTTGGAAGCTGATGCTTGTGGTTATGGTATTGGTGCTGTATTAATGCAAGGAGGCAGGCCTATTGCATTTCTTAGCAAAGCCATTGGCCCTAAAGCTGCTGCTATGTCCACTTATGATAAAGAGACTATGGCTATAATTGAAGCACTAAAGAAGTGGAAGCACTACTTTGCAGCTTCTTCTATCATCATCCGAACTGATCAGCAGAGTATAAAATATATTCAGGACCAAAAATTGACTGAAGGTATCCAGCACAAGTTGCTAGTGAAATTGCTGGGCTACAATTATGTGGTAGAATACAAAAAGGGGAAAGAAAACAGAGTTGCTGATGCATTATCCAGGGTAAAACACCATATCCATGCTCTATTTACATCTTCTGTACAGCCTGTATGGGTAACTGAAGTTATTGCCAGCTACAAAGATGATGTTAAATGCAAAGAATTGATTTCCCAGCTTGCTATTTCTCCAAATGCTGTCCAGCATTACACATTTTCTCATGGCCTACTCAGGTACAAAAACAAAATTGTCATTGGCAGTAGCACTACCTTGCGCAGCAAGCTTCTCTCTGCTATGCATGATTCTGAATTGGGTGGCCATTCTGGTGAAAGAGCTACTTTCCAAAGAATGAAACTTCTGTTTGCTTGGCAAGGCATGAAGCAGTCAGTAATGGAATTTGTTAAAAATTGCCCTGTCTGTCAGCTCAACAAGCCTGAACATTGTAAGTATCCTGGATTATTACAGCCATTGCCTGTCCCTGACATGGCTTGGTGCCACATTAGTATGGATTTCATAGAAGGTCTGCCTATGTCTGACAATAAGGACATGATACTAGTGGTGGTGGATAGATTCACTAAATATGCTCACTTCATCCCAATGAAACACCCTATCACAGTGCAAACAGTGGCTAAAGCATTCCAGGAAAACATCTTCAAATTACATGGCTTGCCCTCTGTAATGGTAACTGACAGAGACAGAATTTTTACTAGTAAATTGTGGCAATCCCTCTTCAAATCTCTTGGGGTAAAACTGCATTTTAGTACTTCTTACCACCCACAAACAGATGGTCAGACTGAGAGAGTTAATCAGTGTCTGGAGCAATATCTCAGGTGTATGGCTTTCCAATTACCAACTAAGTGGAACAAGTGGTTGGCCTTAGCTGAATGGTGGTACAACACTTGTTTTCACACTGCTCTACAAATGTCTCCCTTCAGAGCCTTGTATGGTAGAGATCCACCACAGTTAGCTGAAACTTTATTACCTATAGATGCTGATGTTCCTCAACTGACAAATGAGATAATATCTACTCAGATCAAGGCTAATTTGGAAAAGGCACAGAAGAGAATGAAATTTTTTGCTGACAAGAACAGGAAAGAAAGGGAATTTGCTGTGGGTGATATGGTGTACTTAAAGTTGCAGCCTTACAGACACACTTCCTTGAGCATTCACAAGTGCCTGAAATTACACTCCAAGTATTATGGTCCATTCAGGGTGCTGGAGAAAATTGGTGCTGTGTCTTACAAGCTCCTCTTACCTGACGGCTGTCAGCTGCATCCTTCTTTCCATGTGAGCCAGCTCAAGAAACATTTAGGTCCTAAAGCAGTCCCTTCTCCTCACCTACCTTTGGTCAATCCAGATGGCACAATATTGGTGGCGCCAGAAAAATTACTCGAGAGGAAACTTATTCCTCGAGTTCAGGGTGACATAAGTGTGCCGGTGGTGCAATGGCTAATCAAATGGGAGAACATGCCTGAAGAACAAGCTACATGGGAGGATTCTGCATTCATCCAGAAGATCTTCCCGGGATTCCAGCCTTGAGGGCAAGTCTGGTCTCGAGAAGGGGGCATTGTCAGGAACCGAAGCCTGAAGAAGTTCCTCGCTGCTAGCTGTTCTGTGATTCAGTTAACTGTTGCTCGTCCGAAACTCTTTTTAGCCGTCCATCGTCAGATCAACGTCTCTCGTTGCAACATACCTCTTCGAGTTATGATGCACTGCTAGCCGTCGATCTGAAGATAGACGGACAAGGAGCTCCGGCAAGTCACTGTTTTGAATCAGCTTTACTGCTGACACTTTTACCGCGCTTTTCCTCCGGCTGAGCTATATAAGCACGGGATCGAGATGTAATAGAACTATCTAGGTTTAGGGTTTAATTCCCCCCCCCCTTTTTCCGCCGCCATGTCCTGGCCGGCGCAGCTACTGTAACCAAGCATTCCTCCGAACTCAAGCATTCATCTGTAATAAAGTAGCTGAACTCTGAATTCGCTCGATTTCTGCGTTGTTCCTCTGAAATTCGCTAGGATCGCTAGTTGATTCCTATCAGTGCGGCCTGTGCCTGGTTGCAGCTGTATCTGGATCCGGTCCTGAGTTCAGGAAGGTATCGTGCAAATTAATCCCTCTGGTATTCACTTCGATCAAATTACAGCACCTGATAGGCTAGTTGATGAGCTTCTTCATAATTTCATTCGAATTAATTTGCCTTTCATAATTCAAGTTGTCCAGATGGCTAGTAATAGTGCTCCATGTGAGATTATACCTTCATCTGCATCCTTCCATTTTTGGACCATTCCAATTTCCATATGTATTCATCATGTCCATCCCTGTTCGTTTCGCTGAAACTTTTGTCCTCCTCATAGCGCCTGTGAAGCAATCACGTGGGAGTCGCCTCGGGAGTTGTTCAAGTTTCCTCGCGCCATGGTCATTGGGTTTATTGCAGATTTGGCCTTCATCCTGCTAATTGTTGCTGGTATTCTGGTTTGGGTGATGTCGCCGCATGTGGAGGGATCAATATCTCAGGGACAAATGATTGCTTATGTGATCATGGATGTGGGGACATTTGGCCTCCATGCCACATCTTGCTTTGTTATCATTCCAGCTTTGCACTGCATATATGGAGGAAGGACCAGGCATACAGAAAAGCGCGACTGACGGCGGCGGATTGTTGAGGTATATACCTTCCCCTCTTCTTTGGCTTCTCCTATGTCTATGAGCCATACGATCCTCTCAATTAATGACACATGCTTCGTGTACATTATTAGCCTCGTAATAACATGAAAATAGTGCCACTAGTGTTGTGTATTTGAAATCATTTTTCTTAATTGTAGAACCTACTGCCTACTGGTTCGTTTTTGGTAACAGGAGTACTGTTATATATTAACCAATGAGGGCTTTGCTATTCCCTCCTGTTGTTGCATATGAGCATTCATGACACATATGGGGATTAGTTTCAATCTTCAGTTCTGTGAGCGGCCAACAGCCCCAATTCTACGTCGTTATATATGCCTTTGTTAGGAACTAGGAAGTGATAATCAAAATGATCAGTAGTATGTATTAGAATTAGTAGAGGTAGTATTAGTTGTTTGCGTTGCATTGTAGCCTATGATCGTTTCTATCTGTGCAGTGTGCACATAGTAAGATTATAGCAAAAGGTCTTTGTTGTTTCAGAACCGTTTGGTAGCACCTTTCTTGTAAGCATGGTCTTTCTAGTTTCATGAATCCTGATACCACGGCGTTTTTTCTCTTTCCTGTGTTGCAGTTATATACAAGTGCAACATAGTAAAACACTAATCGGTGTTCGATAAAACCATTTTTTCGTGCATCCGTGTTAGACCTACAAGAGAGTTTGCTTTCTCGGCTATTGATAGATTTTTTGCTTACCTAAAATATTTGCATTTAACATGCATCTTCTTTGGTTTGGTTCAATTCGCCCATTGACCATTCAGATACTTACATAGAGATCATCAGCAGAAACCTAGTATGTGTCATGTTCAGTCTTTCTCGTGATTGTTGTGTTTTTGTGGCTACGAATTTATCCATCGAGCCCACCATAAGTTGTAGGCCTCAACTTTCCAATGGATGAGTCGTTGGGTATCTTCTACTTAATTGAATTATGTTGTTATTTATCTGCCTTGTTTAAGCTTTCATGGATATATAGAACACTACAAACCCTTCCCTTAACCCCTTGCAAGTATGTACTTGCATATGGTGTTGTTACATGGCATTTTTGTAGAAGTACATTCGAGAACACATATTAATGTTGTGGTGAGATATTCTTCCATTTTACGGGCTGATAGTGTCCTATTATTTACTTATTTCCATAAAAAGTGTTTTGTTTCACAAGAGCAATTTTAAGATTTTTTAAGTTTATATTTTTTTGTTAACTATATTGGTGCTTCTTGTGCAAAAGAAATATTGAAGAATTAGTCTGTGTGTGTGGTGGAGGTTAATTGCATAATGAAAAATATCTTCATTCAGACAAGCTATAGGATTTAATTCCGTTCTTTGTACCATGTGGACTGTGGTTTTCCATGCTTTGCTCTCCGCACTAGTCTTCATAGTGTAATTTGTGCAAATATTTGAGGCTTGGGATCTCATGATGGTTTCCATATGTGGGTAACTGTTGATTGAGCCATCTTTCACCATCAGACTATTTTGAGCTCTCTATTGATCACAAGTGTTTATAATTCAGAGTCAATTTTGAGCTAGCTACCATGTCCGTTGAATTTGCGTCATTTAGACACCCAGCCTTTCCAACTTAGGCTGTTATGCAGATCAAAAGGAATTACTATTTGCATGCTGAGTTGCAATCGTTGTGTTCACCATCAGATCTGACATTTCCACCTAACCCTTCCCACTCTTGATCTAAAGAATGCCTCTTGGTGGTCTTGTTGCACTGTAATGGTAATGACCCTAGCCATATTGGTACACTATATCAAGGTTCAAGAAAGTGCTGGCGTTAATTCCTAGTTGTGCCTCTGCCTAGTGCACGCCTAGGCACACTTAAGCGCACACACAGCACATTAACCGCTAGGTGTTTTGTTGTCACCTATTTGATGATGCTAATCTAATTAAATTCTGCGCTTCTGTATTGACAGGCATAAGCATAGCCCTGAACTGAAGGTGTGCAGAAAGGATTGGCAGGTACAAGAGACTTAGCTGAAGCTTATGACGGCTCACAAGTACTGAATCATAGTTACCTGTATTGACAACTGTCTATTGCTCCACTGCTTGATTATGCATACTCCATGTGCTAGGACTCTAGTGATTCAACATTGTGTTGTTTCAGTGTTTACTTGCTGTTGGAAGGCTGGAGTAAGTGATCTGACAATGAGGGTTGTAACACCCTCTGAGATGACAATGCCATTCTAGTCATCTAGAGTCGCCATAATTCAGTTTATGTTAGACAACTTTTTCTTTGCAGTGGTTGGCTCTGTGGCGTCATTGTAGAATGTTATGTTCGTGGTGATCTCAAATGTTACGGCTCTACAGTTTTAAGGACTATCTTTGTTTCGTCTTGCGGATATGGCATGGACAGTGTCCAGTAGCTTAATCTTTGAAATACGAGATGGTGATATTGAATATATTGCTACAAATACATAAACCGAATGGTTAGCTGTGTAAGTCTTTTGATCTTGCCTTTGATTCATGTGTGGTAAAGTTCCTCTGCAATGTACTTCGGACTGTGAAAAAGGGAGAATCATAGTGGATGATATATGCATTAGGAAGTAGGTTCAGACATGGCCTAGTGTCGTCCGTGCTCAGCTGATAGTTATTTGGTCTCCTTTTGTTCATGCTGTCATAACTTGTTCAACATTATTGGTCTCTCAGATGCGCTGACGCCTTGCTGTCTCGAAGTCCTGACTAGTAGTTTTTTTATTTAATTTGCGATCAGACTTCTCTTATGTTGATCGAAGAAGCCATTTTGTAGTTCACGGTGAGATCTTTTGCTTTGTCACCGTGTGGACACATATATGACCGTTCTTGCAGTTGTTTTTATCGGTGTACATTGTAATGCAAATGTTACATGTTTTTGTTTTGTCATACAACGGTAACATGTGAAGACAACTTTCAAATATGCATGAATGAGTTTTGCGCATATCACCAATTTTGGTAAGTAACATTGAGGTGCAACACTAATTTTGTTCTACGTGAAATTTTGTTATCCACGGTAGAAAGACCGGGCAATGCCATCATTAGAACCGTTTGGTTGCTTTGAGCAACAATTTTGGTTAGATTCTTTGGGTTTTTCCGCTTAAATCCACAAATGATGCTGCCAACACTGTCGAATGCATAAAAAAAACAAAGACACAATCCTTCTAGCAGGCGAACATCACTGTCAACCTTGAGAGGCGCCCATATGTAGGGGAACGAGCCTAGGAGGCATTGTCGCAACTTAAGTGATCACATTAGAAGGGAGAGAAGTGCCCATGCGTGGAAGAGAGAAACGGTGGAAAATGACCGAGAGACTCTCTCGAGTTCGAAAGCAGGAGCCGCCGGGAAACTAAACTTTGCAACTAGTTGCATGACACCGTCAGGAAGCGCGGAGGAGGTGGGTGGAGGGGACAACACGGTTAAAATGAGAGCGATCTTATTCAACTAGGAGGTTTTTTTTTATTTTCTGGAAAATTTCAGCCTCAAATTCATATGTCTAGAGAGTGTCTTCTAGCAGGAAACGTTACGCGGAAGTCAAAAGAAATGGAATAAAATCCATCAGCAAAAAATCTGAACATTTCGCCAATTGGCTTGACTAAGCGAAAACAACCGTGCAGGATCGATTCGGGCATAACCCGCAAAAATCTAAAAGAGATCCATTCGCATTCGGCGTACTCGATCCGAACCCGTAAACGGAAGAGCTTTTACCGTAAAACCCCACCCTGTTCTTCGCTAATCGCATTCCCACAAACCCCTCTCACTCACTCCGCTGCGCAACCCAACCACTCCGCCCCAAATCGAGAGGGAGAAGCTTCCAGAAGCTAGGGTTTCCCGCCCCGATGGCCGTCGCCGACGAGGCCGAGAAGCCCCCGCCGCCGCGGCCGCCAGCGGCACGGACCGTCCTCGCCCCGATGCAGGCGCTCGTGCGCTTCCTCCTCGCCCAGATGCTGGCGCTCGCGCGCGTCGTCCTCGTTGCAGGCCGAGCGCTCCCCTACCTGTGCTTTGTGGTTGCGTGGGTTCTCTCAGCAATCGGCGCCGCCAGGGCCGTGGCTCACCTCGCCGGGGGCGAGGGCTCCGCCCCCTTCGCTTTCTCCAGGCGCTCACGGAAGCCGCCGTCAAGGTCTCCAGCATGTTTATGCTGGCCGCGCTTGCCTCCGTGCTGCTTTGCGACAGGTTCCTGGTGGAGTTCGCATCTGGATCCGATCCTGAGCTCAAGAAGGTATCGTGCAGGCAACTCCCCGTGATTGTTAACTCAGAGAATATGTTAAGACAACACATGACGATGATCTTGTACTAGATTTATTTTTACACTTTCAGGAAAAGAAAGAGCACTATAGAAAAGAACAGTGAATTCGATTTCTCACTATGCAAATCAAAATCACTATAGGGTTCTTATGGATGATAGTCTATTTAATACCTCACAAAATAAACAGTTTTGGATACCACAATTAGTATTGGAAAATGGTAGATTACCGAGGAGGAATTCAGTAGAATCTATTTGTTTTGGGTATACTCTTAGCTAGCGTAAAGCACATGGATAGTGAGGATAAGAAAAACTGTGTAAATATGCTACTTTTACATATTTGCAACAAATGCAAAATAAGGATAACTGTGAGAAAATAGAACAGATCAAATTGGAGCAGTAATTAGGCTAGTGGCCGAGTTCTAAATATTACCTCCGAATTAATTCTGCATAGTTTAAGTTGTTGCGAACTCCTGGTTGTAGTGGTAGAGTTTAATGTGAGTTTATCACTTCATCTGCATCCTTCCATTCTGGACTAGATAGGCTAGTGGCGCTGTTGTCAGGACCTTAAAGCCTTTCCTAAAAAAAAGTATACTCATGTCAATCTCTCTGCTTTTGTTGAAATTATTGTGCTCCCCAGAGCCGTTTGAAGCAATCATGGAGGAATCGACTCAGGGTTTGTCCAGGTGTGTCCGTGTTATAGTCCTTGGACTGGCCGCAAATCTGGCCTTCTCGCCGCTGATTCTCGCTGGTATTCTGGTAATGATGATGTCGTCACATTGGAGGGATCGACATCTCTGGGAGAAAAGATTGGTTATGTGGTCTTGGATGTGGGGCTATGTGGCGCCTGTGCGATATCTTGTTTTGTGATCTTTCCAGCTATGGTAGTGAGTGTCTGGAGAAGGACCAGACGGACAAGAAGAACCATCGCATTTTTGCTGAGGTACCCCCTTCCTTATCACACCCGCCAGCGTTTGTGAGCCAAATGCCATTTTCAATTAATGTGCATACTTTTTATACATTATCAGCCTCCTAAAAATATGAAAACAGCCTCTCCGTATTGTTAATTTACAATCATATATCGCAGCTGTAAGATGATTTTGCTATTCCCTCCGGTAATTGCATATTATCATTCATGACAAACGTTGGGATCATCCTCGATCTTAGAATTGTGTGAGTATCCAACTGACGACAGTCTACAGCATGCTTTGTTACGAAGCAATCATGATGATGAAAATGATCAATTCCACATGTTATAAAGTATGTTTTTTAACTGTTTATGCTCCATGTCGCATGAGACGTTGTATACTTGTATCTGTATAGATAGTGAGATAAAAAACGTTTCTGCGTCTGAACTGTTTGCAAGCACCTATCCTGAGAGCTAATGATGTCATCGAGAATTTCTTCGTGTACTCCAGTTGAAAGATACAACATTTTCAAGTTCTGGGTGTGGCCTATGTAGCTGTGTGCCCTGTTCTGTGACTCAATGTAATGCTTTTATACTTTAGTAAGAAGAAGTAACTGTTTGATGATGTAACTAAATAACATGACGGTAAATGGACACACGTACAGTTCTTTAAGGATTATCTACTTTTATGTGCCGCTAATGCTCTATGCCTGTACAGTTCAGTAGAAGCGCCTTTGAGATCAATTAGTTGCTGGCATACAGGTATATACCATCAGTTGTAATTTTTAGTTAGACTACCTATTGAAGGGACAAGAAAGATGTGAATTCTATAATATGTTACAAGATGCAAATTACTTTGTTGCTGGAAATGAGTGGCACAGCCTATAGATTTGTGATACCTAGGAAACTATAATATTGGATACTTAATGTTGGTACAACAATGTTCTCTTATGGGGTAATCTGATCAATGCTTTGGTTGGGCTTTGGCAGGCAAAGCTAAGAAGTGAAGATTGACAAGGAGCTACAATAATACCTAGTTTGCTGATGGTTACGATGATCTCAACCGTCAAGAGATACAAGTTTGAGAGGAAAAAGGGAGGTTTTTACAGACTTCTTTGTGTTACTAGATCCTAGTGGTAGTAGCCATGAAAGCTTATGCAGACTTGCTTGTTTCAACCAGTACTAGATCCTAATGGTCAAGTGCCATGAAGTATGTTTGGTCATCATGTGTGGTGACGATATTCAGTTTTCCACTCTGTTACTCTCAAGTTTACGCTGTGGTGTATATATGGTGGTGCAATTCGTACTCTGTTTTTAGTGCTATATTTGGAAGCAAACACTCCCCTGAGATATTGATCTCGTCAGCTTGTATGACTGAGCTCTTTTTTTGCATTTCTGAGCTACATGCGTGGCAACTTCTTTACAAGTAGTATATTTTTTGATAGTTTTTTGGGCATATCATCAGTTTTGAGAAAGTTTACATTGCACTGTAACGCCATTTCGGTTCTACTTGAAATTGTGCTATATGTCAACGGAAGAAATGAACAATGTAGAATTAGAACCGTCAGTTGATTTGACCAACGGTTTTGATCTAAACGGGTTTTCCATTAAAATCCACGACTAGTGCTGCCCACACCGCATCAAAAAGGTAAAACCAAGTAGCCGACATCCCGGCACAAGCGGAACGAGATCCTCTGGGACCGGATCTCTGACTTATGCACCCTGACTTTCTCTAACTTTGGGTCCCTGCCATGTGGACCCCACATACTCTGACTTTATGCACCCTGACGTCCTCTGACGTTGGGTCACCGACAAGTGGGTCCCACATATGGTGGGGTCCACATGGCAGGGACCCAAAGTTAGAGAAAGTCAGGCAACATCACGTTAGAGGATCTCGTTCCATCCTTTGACGTTAACCTCTCTACTGCAGAGGGACGTAAATTGTTTTCGTTGGTTGTTTTGCATCCAATATTCCAATGGCAGCAGTGCTCAGAGCCCAAAACCACGAAGTGGAGAAAGGAAAACAGCGCTCCAGCCTTCGTCGCCTATG
Organism: Poa pratensis; assembly: GCA_947311845.1. Classification (NCBI taxonomy): domain Eukaryota; kingdom Viridiplantae; phylum Streptophyta; class Magnoliopsida; order Poales; family Poaceae; genus Poa; species Poa pratensis. The sequence continues at coordinate 123,746,459 of CAMZMU010000063.1, read as the reverse complement.
CACCCGCCGTGGCCTCCGTCGTTGACGCGCGGCGGCAGAGCCTGCCTTGGATGTTCGCCTGCGCGGAAGCTCCGTTGACCTGGTCGCCGTGTTTGATCTTTCACTGCCGCTGCCCTGGCGCAAGCCCGTCGCGTCCTCCAAGAGGAGGAGAAGGAGCCCGTTCCTCCTGGTCACCACCCCATCCGTGGTGTTGTCGTCGCCGTTTAGCAAGCTGGCCACGTCATCGAGTTGCTGTTGTAGTTGTGAACTTGTGACTGAATAAGCAATTAAGTTGCTGCATACTCCATATACATGGGAAAAAGTGGAACTGAATAGATTGTGAAACAAATGGGCAACCATTGCCCATAACTGAACTGAACTGGATGGTGCATTACTTCTATAAAGGCTCAAGCTCCACCCGCCATTTGCCCCTGGTTGCCCCGAGCGGTGATTTTGGTGCGTCCGATTCGTTCTGAACAGGTAAATAGTATGGGTGTTTCACCTGTGGCCGTTGGATGCGGTGAATTTTTTTGTTACTATTCGACTGAGGGGCACAGGCCATGACAGCTGGGGCCAGTTTTCTCTGGGGCCGGGAGATCAGCGGGCCGTCCGCGCGCGTGCGCCGTGCTGGCGCTAAGTTGACGAGGGAATATCTCCCCGGCAACAGCACCAGAAACTATGCTTGTACGTCACACGTCAGTTGGGAACCCCAAGAGGAAGGTATGATGAGTGCAGCAGCAAGTTTTCCCTCAGTATGAAACCAAGGTTTAATCGAACCAGTAGGAAAACGAGGTTTGCTTCGAAGGTGTTGGTGAAGGAGTGTAGTGCGGCGCAACACCAGGGATTCCGGTGCCAACGTGGAACCTGCACAACACAATCAAATTACTTTGCCCCAACTTAACAGTGAGGTTGTCAATCTCACCGGCTTGCTGAAAACAAAGGGTTAAACGTATCGAATGGAAATGATGTTTGTTTGCATAAAACAGTAGAGAACAATGATTGCAGTAGATTGTATTTCAGATGTAAAAGAATGGACCGGGGTCCACAGTTCACTAGTGGTGTCTCTCCAATAAGATAACTAACATGCTGGGTAAACAAATTACAGCTGGGCAATTGACAATTGATAAGTGCATATAACATGCATGTGTGAGCTGTGGTGTCTACTATGAGATTCATTTGGGCATTACGACAAAGTACATAGACCGCTATCCAGCATGCATCTATGCCTAAATAGTCCACTTTCCGGTTAACATCCGTACCCCTTCCAGTATTAAGTTGCAAGCAACAGACAATTGCATTAAGTAATGTGCGTAATGTAAACAATACATTCATCCTTGAATAAAGCATTGCTGTTTTACCCCTAGTGGCAACAACACATCTACAACCTTAGAACTTGCTGTCACTATCCCAGGTTAAATAGAGGTTGAACCCAACTATCATGCATAAATACCCCCTCTTGGAGTCACAAGTATTCACTTGGCCAAGGCTTCAACAAGTAACGGAGAGCATGCAAGATCACAAATGACATAGACATGATAATATAATATTCAGCTCCACATAGGTATCAATATAAGTCAGATCCCAGCAAACACAACATGTAGCATTACAATAAGATGATCTTGATCATGATAGGCAGCTCACAAGATCTAAACATGATGGCACAAGTGGAGAAGACAACCATCTAGCTACTGCTATGGACCCATAGTCCAAGGATGAACTACTCACGCATCACTCCGGAGGCGGGCATGGCGATGTAGAGCCCTCCGGTGATGATTCCCCTCTCCGGCAGGGTGCCGGGAAGAGCTTCAGAACCCCCCGAGTTAGGGTTGACGACGGCGGCGGCAGCGAATATGTTCTGGATGAAAGGCTCGGTGTTTTAGGGTTTTCACGTCTCGGGGAATAAATAGGCGAAGGGGCGATGTCGGCGGACCCCCGAGGGGCCCAAACCACAGGCTGGCGCGGCTGGGGCCGCGCCGCCAGGTGGTTTGGCCACCTCGTGGCTCCCTTCGTCTCTCCTTCGGACTCCGTGTACGTGTGGAAAAATAGGGACTTGGCCTTTTGTTTCGTGCAATTCCGAGAATATTTCCAGAAGTAACTTTCTGAAACCAAAAACAGCAGAAAACAGGGAACTGGCACTGTGGCATCTTGTTAATAGGTTAGTCCCAGAAAATGCATAAAAGTGATATGAAGTGTATATAAAACATGTAGCAAATGGTATAATATAAGCATGGAACAGCAGAAATTATGGATACGTTGGAGACGTATCAAGCATCCCCAAGCTTAGTTCTACTCGTCCTCGAGTAGGTAAAACGATAACAACAAATAATTTCTGAGGAGACATGCTTTCACACAATCTTGATCAATATATTGCAAGGCTCATGTCATGAATGAAGTGACTCAAAGCAATGATCTATAGTTTGCTAACAAATAGATAAAGAGTAAACAATGAATCATATAAGCAAAAACTTTTCATGAATAGTACTTTCAAGACAAGCATCAAAAAGTTTTGCATAAGAGGTAACTCATAAAGCAATAGATTCAAAGTAAAAGGCATTGAAGCAACACAAAGGATGATTAAGTTTCAGCATTGCTTTCAACTTGTAACATGTATATCTCATGGATAGTTGTCAACATAAAGCAATATAACAAGTGCAATAAGTAAACATGTAAGAATCAATGCACACAAAGTTGACACAAGTGTTTGCTTCTAAGATAGAAAGGAGTAGGTAAACTGACTCAACATAAAGTAAAAGATAGGCCCTTCGCAGAGGGAAGCAGGGATTAAATCATGTGCTAGAGCTTTTTAAGTTTTCGAAAGCATATAGAGAGCACAAAATAAGTATTTGAGAGGTGTTTGTTGTTGTCAACGAATGGTAGTGGGCACTCTAACCCCCTTGTCAACCAGACTTTCAAGAGCGGCTCCCATGAAGGACGTTATCTCTACCAGCAAGGTAGATCATCCCTCTTCTCTTTTGTTTACACATGTATTTTAGTTTCTTTATAGATGACACTCCTCCCAACCTTTTGCTTACACAAGCCATGGCTAACCGAATCCTCGGGTGCCTTCCAACATTCACATACCATGGAGGAGTGTCTATTTGCAAATTAAGTTGCTTACTGATAAATCAGGGCAAAACATGTGAAGAGAATTATTAATGAAAGTTGTAATTAATTGGGGCTGGGCACCCCGTTGCCAGCTCTTTTTGCAAATTATTGGATAAGCGGATGTATATGCCACTAGTCCATTGGTGAAAGTCTGTCAGAAGTAAATGACAAGATTGAAAGATAAAACACCACATACTTCCTCATGAGCTATAAAACATTGACACAAATAAGGAGTAATAAAGTTTTGAATAGTTTAAAGGTAGCACATGAAATATTTACTTGGAATGGCAGGAAATACCACATAGTAGGTAGGTATGGTGGACACAAATGGCATGGGTTTTGGCTCAAGTTTTGGATGCACGAGAAGCATTCCCTCTCAGTACAGAGTTTAGGCTAGCAAGGTTGTTTGAAGCAAACACAAGTATAAACCGGTACAGCAAGAATCACATAAAAACATATTGCAAGTATTATAAGACTCTACACTGTCTTCCTTGTTGCTCAAACATTTTACCAGAAAATATCTAGACCTTAGAGAGAACAAATATGCATCCCAAGTCTCAACAAGCTCTACGGTAGTTCTCCACTACTAGGCTTTAACTACATGATGCAAGAGCTTAAACATGATCTACTTGAGAGCTCAAAACAATTGCAAAGCATCAAATCGAAACAAGACAATGATCTACAAGAATGCATATGTCTTTTCCAATACCAACTACTACATGTAGCATTTTCTTTCTTCCAAACAAACACCAATCAATTTATTTAAACATAAACTCTCCAAATGATAATATAATGCAGCAAGAGAGTATTTATAAACAAGTGCTAACAGCTCGAAGAGATGCATGAAAAACAGGAGCTAAAAGCACTGCAGTAGCTAGTTAAGAATACTCAACAAATATAAGTGAAGAACATGAGTATTCACATGAAAAAGCGGAGCGTGTCTCTCTCCCACACAAGGATTGCTAGGATCCGAATTTATTCAAACAAAAAAAAAAATAAAAACACACAGACGCTCCAAGTAAAGCGCATAAGATGTGAAAGAATTAAAATATAGTTTCACTAGAGATGACCTGATAAGTTTGTTGATGAAGAAGGGGATGCCTTGGGCATCCCCAAGCTTAGACGCTTGAGTCTCTCTGAATATGGTTGGGATGAACCACGGGGGCATCCCCAAGCTTAGGCTTTTCACTCTTCTTGATCACATAATATCACCCTTCTCGCTTGATCCTTGAAAACTTCCTTCACACCAAACTCAAGACAGTTCTCATTAGAGGGTTAGTGCATAATCAAAAATTCTCATATTCTGTAATGATACAATCAATCCCAAAGCTTCTGGACATTAGCTACAGCCACCAATGCTTTGTGGAGCAAAGAAATCCACACAAACACAGTAAAAGAGCGAATGCAAAACAAAAGGCAGAATCTGTCAAAAACAGAACAGTCTGGAATGACGAATTTTTTCGAGGCACTTAAGTTGCTCAGATGGATCTGGCCTAAAATAATGAAAGTTGCGTACATATCTCAGGAATATGCGTGATTTTTCAGAATTTTTTGAATTTTCTACAGGGAGATAAGCTCAAATCCGTGACAGCTAAAAATCTGTCACTGCGCAGAAATCCAAATCTTGCATCAACTTTCAATATAGAACTTTACTTGGCACAACATTGCGATAAAATAAAGATACAAAGGAGTTGCTACAGAAGTAACAAAACTCCTTGACTCAAAGAAAACAAAAATAACAGCAAATAAAAACGATGGGTTGTCTCCCATAAGCGCTTTTCTTTAACGCCTTTCAGCTAGGCGCAGAAAGTGAAAATCAAGTGTTGTCAAGTGGCAAATCATTCAAATCATCAAAAGCTTCTTCCAACACACAGCTTGTAACAATGGGTATCTTAGATGTTCCTGGAGGTGTTTCATTACCTTTAACCGTACTAAAAGTTTTATCAATTTTAAGCTCATAATGAGTCTTTGGTTTTGGCACTTTAGGAACATACATAAACTTTTGCTCTCTACCCACATAAACTTTCTCCTTTTTAGACTTAAGAGAAGTAAAGGTTGAACTTAAGGTTTCAATAGCTTCCTCTAACTCATCAATTCTATGATTTTGGGTGTCATGGATATTATTATCCTCAAGAACAGTGATTCTTTCATTGATGGTGGCTATTGATTCATTAGTCTTACCAATACAATCAAGAAAATTTGGAAAAAAATTCTCCATAGAGTCTAACTTATTTATAACATCCTCCAAGGTGATCTCAATTTTAATATCTTTAGTGGGTGGTGTTCCTACCAAACTTTCAATAATATTACAGGCTTCTAAAGCAGGAGTACCCAAGAAATTTCCACCTGTAAGAGTGTCTAGAACATACCTATACCAACTAGAGATACCAACATAAAAGTTCCTAAGGAGGATAGTGGTAGAGTGTTTCTTAGTACATCTATGATGAGCATCACTAATTCTATACCAAGCATCTTTCAAATTTTCACCTCCTAGTTGCCTAAAAGAACGAACTTCAACTTCAGGAGCATTCATTTTGAAAAACAAAATCAAACCGAATTAAACAAGTAACTAATTTTTTTGTGTTTTTGATAAAGAGAGCAAACAAGACTAAATAAAAATAAACTAAGCAAGACAAATAACAAAGTAAAGAGATTGGGTGTGAGAGACTCCCCTTGCAGAAGCAATTCGGTTTTCCCCGGCAACGGCGCCAGAAAACGTGTTGCTGCGCTAAGTTGACGAGGGAATATCTCCCCGGCAACAGCCAGAAACAATGCTTGTACGTCACACGTCAGTTGGGAACCCCAAGAGGAAGGTATGATGAGTGCAGCAGCAAGTTTTCCCTCAGTATGAAACCAAGGTTTAATCGAACCAGTAGGAAAACGAGGTTTGCTTCGAAGGTGTTGGTGAAGGAGTGTAGTGCGGCGCAACACCAGGGATTCCGGTGCCAACGTGGAACCTGCACAACACAATCAAATTACTTTGCCCCAACTTAACAGTGAGGTTGTCAATCTCACCGGCTTGCTGAAAACAAAGGGTTAAACGTATCGAATGGAAATGATGTTTGTTTGCATAAAACAGTAGAGAACAATGATTGCAGTAGATTGTATTTCAGATGTAAAAGAATGGACCGGGGTCCACAGTTCACTAGTGGTGTCTCTCCAATAAGATAACTAACATGCTGGGTAAACAAATTACAGCTGGGCAATTGACAATTGATAAGTGCATATAACATGCATGTGTGAGCTGTGGTGTCTACTATGAGATTCATTTGGGCATTACGACAAAGTACATAGACCGCTATCCAGCATGCATCTATGCCTAAATAGTCCACTTTCCGGTTAACATCCGTACCCCTTCCAGTATTAAGTTGCAAGCAACAGACAATTGCATTAAGTAATGTGCGTAATGTAAACAATACATTCATCCTTGAATAAAGCATTGCTGTTTTACCCCTAGTGGCAACAACACATCTACAACCTTAGAACTTGCTGTCACTATCCCAGGTTAAATAGAGGTTGAACCCAACTATCATGCATAAATACCCCCTCTTGGAGTCACAAGTATTCACTTGGCCAAGGCTTCAACAAGTAACGGAGAGCATGCAAGATCACAAATGACATAGACATGATAATATAATATTCAGCTCCACATAGGTATCAATATAAGTCAGATCCCAGCAAACACAACATGTAGCATTACAATAAGATGATCTTGATCATGATAGGCAGCTCACAAGATCTAAACATGATGGCACAAGTGGAGAAGACAACCATCTAGCTACTGCTATGGACCCATAGTCCAAGGATGAACTACTCACGCATCACTCCGGAGGCGGGCATGGCGATGTAGAGCCCTCCGGTGATGATTCCCCTCTCCGGCAGGGTGCCGGGAAGAGCTTCAGAAACCCCCCGAGTTAGGGTTGACGACGGCGGCGGCAGCGAATATGTTCTGGATGAAAGGCTCGGTGTTTTAGGGTTTTCACGTCTCGGGGAATAAATAGGCGAAGGGGCGATGTCGGCGGACCCCCGAGGGGCCCAAACCACAGGCTGGCGCGGCTGGGTGGGCCGCGCCGCCAGGTGGTTTGGCCACCTCGTGGCTCCCTTCGTCTCTCCTTCGGACTCCGTGTACGTGTGGAAAAATAGGGACTTGGCCTTTTGTTTCGTGCAATTCCGAGAATATTTCCAGAAGTAACTTTCTGAAACCAAAAACAGCAGAAAACAGGGAACTGGCACTGTGGCATCTTGTTAATAGGTTAGTCCCAGAAAATGCATAAAAGTGATATGAAGTGTATATAAAACATGTAGCAAATGGTATAATATAAGCATGGAACAGCAGAAATTATGGATACGTTGGAGACGTATCACGCCGCGAGAGCGCCTTGTAGGCCTGGTCTGTTCCGCACCGCGAAGAGCCGTTTTACTGTCCGCTCGTCAGTTGTGTGGCCCACTGTGGAGACTTTCGTGTCCAATATTGCTGCGTCCGTGGTTCAGTTTCCTTAGCGTCTGGTCGTGAGAGACGTTGTACGCGTTTTGGAACTTACTCGCCCGGTCGCTGCCTGTGGGCCTTGCGGCGGCGTGGCCGTCTGATGGTCCCGAAGAGCAAGGCTTTGATACCTGCAAAAGTAAACGGATTAGGTTGAGACTCCAAGTGCAGTGTATAGTAAGTGGAAGACAGTTTTCCCCACGAGGGGTGACTCGAGGGTTTAATATCGAACTCTCGGGAATCTGAAGTGGTAGATCTATCTTCTTATCCTTCTTTTGGTTACCTACAAAACAAGGTTAAATGTTTTGGTCCTCAACCTCACCTGTGGTTGTCAAGCACAAGGTGTAAGAATGATATCAGGATAGTTATGCAATGCAAACAAGAAATAAATATGCAATGATGGTGGATGCAATGGTAAATGATATTTTTGGGTTTTTGAATGATGTATGCAAGATGAAAAGTATTTTTGTATTTTCGGATTTAATGATGGCTGAAAAGTGGTATATGGTGTTGTAAAGGTGTTTCTTATGATTAAAAATGGACTGGGGTTCATGGTTTCACAAATGCACTCTCTCTTTATAAAGTGGTAGACAATGGAACACACACAGTTAACATATGAGATTGCAACACAGGGTTTGATAACAAGTTACTTAAATATATGGGCATCACGTCCTAACATAGAGATCTTTTGGTTATTAACCTCTCTTATACTCCACCAAGATGCGAACTAAATAATAACACCTCAGTAATTAAGATAACTCAGAGTATAGCATTAAGTATCATGACATGAAGTGAAAATAAGAACATGCTAGATCTAGTCATGGAGTAGTGGCAATGGTCACGCCCACATCCCCGGTAGCATGGTATTTTAGTTTATCCCTAGTGAGGCAACAAAGTAAGGTAAAGATACCAAAGTGGATCGCAGAACTTTCTCTCACGTTCACTGCACTAGCCACCCCCCGTTACTCCAACTAATGCACACGTTACCCCACACACGCTCTCATAAACATGCTTGATCAAAACAAGTAGACAAGAACGGGTACATAATATGCATCTATACTCATAACTGAAACAAACATTGCAATCTCAAACATATATTAACTCATAAAGATCCACCACGAAGGTATTACAACGGTGACCGTAATCATGTTCAGCAGCTCATACGGTGTTAATTAGTGAAGCTCAAGAGAGGAGAGATACATAAATTACTTCCACAAACCCATAGTCCAGAGGTGGACTACTCCCTCTTCATCATGGAGACGGTGGAGAAGTCGATGGAGAAGATGGAGACCACGCCGGCAGCGCCCCGCCGGAGTTTTCCCCCTCCAATCTGCAGCTCCTGATCTCCGTTTCGGTGTTTCTGTGTTTGTGCGGCGCTCCTTCCAGAGAACGTCGGGGGACCTTTTTTATAGGCATTTTTAGGTCAAAACTATGTCGGTGCAGCGAAGATCGACGGCAACGGAGCCACGAGAGCCAAACGAGTGGGCCCACGCGGCCACAGTACCTGGCCGCGTGGGCCACCCCCTTTTGGCCTTCTGGCCTCCGTTTGCTTGCTTCCTTCGCTCCGAGGTCTTCCTCCTTCCAAAATACTGACGCCTGTATTTTCCCATAATTTTTGGACGACGTTTGGGTCCCTGAAACATAAAAGGAAAGAAATAGGGTTTTCTGCCTGCGCAGGGTTAATTCCATAAAAATAGGAAACAATTGATTTATTTCCTAAAATCATTATAAAACATTGATATAACCCTTATATGATGCAAATATGATTGGAATATAAGCAATTAAAGTGCAAAGTTCATGTATGCATTTTACATGCATCACCGTCTCACATCCATGGGTCACTCCGCCCTTGCGTGTGGCCCTTACGCAGAGGCCTCTCCTTCTCTCCCTTCCCTGCCTGCAAACTGCAGTCTTCACTCCCCCAATCCCCGCGCCTCCTCTACTCCCCAATCCTCGGCTCCTCGCTCCCGCTTCCAGATCGAGATCCAGTGACATGCCATGGGCATGTCACCGATGAACAGTGTCCGTGACATGCGCCTAGTTTTTGTCCGTTTGATCGAGAATCAACGACTAGATGAACATAAACAGTACTCTGCTACAGGGTATTTGCTACAGTGCGCTGCTACAGGAAAACTGGTACAGTACATCTGCTACAGGACTGTCTACAGGCCTCGCTACAGTGCTTAGTCTGGTCTGCCCATTTTTGATCGAACGGCTCAGAGTGCAAGGCACCACACTGTTCATCGGTGACATGCCGTTCGCATGTCACCTGATCCGTGTCCCCCGCTTCCTCTCCTCCTCCCCCAATCCCATCTCCTCTCGCTTGGCCACCACGAGCAGATTTCTCCCCTGGAGGTAGAACGACGCCGGGTGGGCCGCTTGTGCCTCGTCGGCGGCGCGGGTTGGCCGAGCAACAGCCATTGGCGGCGGCCTCCTGTGCTCTAACCTCGACCTCGGAGGGGGCCAGGCAGGGCGGGGCGAGCGGCCGGGCCGCGGCGGGCGCACATGGAGGCGGCGGCCGGCCAGGGCGGTGGTGGCAGGTCTAGGCAGGGCGGCGATGGCCAGCCCCCCAGGGAGGATGGGGCTAGGGCCCCAATCCTCGTTCTCCTCCTTCCCAGCCGCCTCTCCCCCGTGCGTGCTCTCCTCCAGCACGAGACCGTACCATGGCGGCGCGCCGGCGGATGCTGAGTGGCGAGCGTGCGTGTTGGTCGATGTGGCTCGCGGTCCTCAGGGTCGGCGGCGAGCAGACGGCAGCACAGCGGCGTCTGGGCGCGGCCCCTGGCAGGACAGTGTCCTTGGCCTTGGCTCCGTCAGCCTCGGACGGCGGCGGCCAAGCCTGCGGGGCCGAGGGCGACGAGGAGGTCCGTGGCCAGGACGGCGGCGACCGCGGGCGCACAGCTTGACAGCGGCCCGGGAGGCGGAGGTCGCGGGCTCTGCTCGACGGCAGATCGGACGGCCGGCGCGGTTCGTGGGAGGAGAAGGACCACATCGGTGTATTTGTGCTAGGTGAGATTTCTCTCTCCATCCTTATTCCCCTCCGCTCCTGCTCTTTCTCTCCCAAGGAATGCTGCTCTGATTGGAGGTGGGAGATCAGGTCGTCGCTCCCGCCACTGCTGCTACTCTTTTTCCAAAAATCTCATCGTTTATTTTAGATGCAGCCTCGCGGGGTAGGCGGCGCATCGGCGAGCACGACTCCCTGCGAGGCGACGGTAGTGAGTCACCGGAGGCGCTGCAGGAGCGCGTCATGGAGGAGGGCGGCGGCTCGGAGGACCCCTGCTGCGGCCAGGACGTGTGCTCCCGCCCGTCGCTCGGACCTCGTCATTGGTCTCTCGCGTCCACGAGCTTGGCCGGTGGCTTAGACGGCGGCCGCAGGCGCTCGGCGCGACGGCGGCTCGGACGGCCGGCGTCCTGGCGGTGAGGAGGACGGTGGGGGTAGCAGGAGGAGAAGGAAGCACGTCAACGGCGACGGTCGATGCGGGCCAAGAGGAGGCACGACGCGATCTGGAAAATTGAGGCGGCGGTCAGCCCTCTCAGAGGTCCATCCTCGTCATCTCCATCGACAGCACGCGCGCCTCCTCGCGCATCCCAACTCTGTGTCGGCGGCTCTCCCCGTTTGTGCCAGTTTCGACAAGCTAGTGTTGGGGCTTCCAGGACGTGGGCCCGTCGCTTGACTCTCGTCACCACTGCCCATGACGGTGAGCATGGCTAGCAGATGGCTTGCGCTTTGCTCACGGCCGGGGAGACGAGCCACAGGGACATACGTGATGGAATTCATCAGGTGACATGAGTTTCCTTCTATCATTCTTCTCCTCTTACCCTCTCAATTTCTCATCACGTGGAGATCTTTTTCCATTCTTTCTGAACTTTTCAGCGTATGTTTATGTTTCAGATCGATTTGGTGGTGCGGGAAAGAAACTGATGGCTTGCGCTTTGCACACTGCCTGGGGAGACGAGCCAGGGGGACAAGCGCGACTTCATCCGGTGAAGTGAGCTTCTTTCTTTCTTCTCCTCTTCCCATCTTAATTTCTCATCATGTGCAGATCTTTTTTCCATTTTTTCTGAACTTTTCAGCTTATATAAGAACAAAATTGATGGATTTATCTCTAATTGTGTGTGTGAAGCAGGGAAGGCGCATATGAGAACTGGGCCGGTGTACTTTCTCTGATTCCTTTACTTTTGTTCTTTCCAAAATTTATACCCACCTGGTTTTGTGTAAATAACCAGATGAGATTGTGAGATAATGTGTTGATGAACTACCCTGTTTTACCAAGTAGCTTTAGGTTTCTTGGGCTGCTTGTTGCTCTAACTCAGTGTGCTCAAACAAGATATTATATTTTCAGAGTTAAGTGTATGGACATGCAATGGGAGTGGCTTTCAGACCGTTGGTGTGGCTTGGGAAACAGCATTGCGTTGAGCAAATGTATATTCCATGTATGCAAATGTTGCTTCTTTCTATTTTGACTAACCATGGTGTGTTGTTCCCTTTCTTTATTTCCTCTCATGTTTCTTTCTCTATGCAGGAATTGCTTGCTTCTCTTTTCTGCAACAACTCGTTCTTTTCTGAGGATGGTTCTTATTTTGTCAGGTTCATCCACTACTTGATTTAGTTCCTAATTTCCATTATTAATATTGCCTTTCTTGCATGTTCAGAGATGTGCCTAGGTTGGCATCTTCGTGGCTAGTTGGTGAATCCCAAAATAGCCATGAATTGTAAATCGTGGCTTCTTCTCACTGTGGTGGATGTGAGCTACTCGCTGCATTTATCTTTGTCCATATGCATTCTGTTTGTGTTTGAGCTGTATAATGTTTTTGGTGTGCAGACAAACTGTAGGTGTGGTGGCACATAGACATCTCATGAATGTTAATTTTATTGTTTAGTCTGGATCAGTAGACATAGTACTTTGCACGGAAAAACAAGGGAGTGAACTAGCTCTCGTTGTATAAATAGGGATGTATTTGGTAGTGTATTTCGTAATTGTCATTTCCTGAGAGAGAATTAGAGCTTATTCGTGCCTTCTTTTTTTTCTTCAGGAAGGGCGGCTCTGAACTGGTTCTGTGGAGTGCTTGGTGGGCGCTTATGTAATACTATTCGTGCTTGTTCTCTTCTCCGTCAGGCAGTCAGCAATTGAGTTTTCTGAGTTAAATACTAATTAGTCTCCATCCGCTCCTAAATAAGTAGTAAGTTCCTAGAGAATTTGGCTTATTTTGTCTACCAATGTTCTGTGAGAATTGCAGTGACACACTAATTCATGTTTAATTTGTCGTGTGGAGTGTGGACTAAACTGAGGGAGAAACTATAGAAATACAAGCTTGATGTAACTCAACTTGCTTTGCTTGGTGGCTCAAACTAGACCTCTGCCTCTCTTTCCAATAGCTTTTTATTTATTATTAGATCGAGACATATAATTTATACTCAGCTTTTTGTTGGCGGTGCTTCAGTTTAAGACAATCAATACTCTTTTCTATATAGAATTTCTGATTATCTCTTTTGCCTCTTTTTCAGATAAGCATGATTTTGATGGGTTGGACTGCATGATGCTTGACCATCTGGTGTCACAGCAGACCAAGATTTTAACGCAAGCAATTAATTTTCAGGTCAACTAACTGATACTTTTGATTGCCAAATTTCATTCCTCTTACTAGGTGCGAGTTAGCAATTATTTAAGTTTTGTGTATGCGCCCCTTTGCTGTCAGAGAATCATTAGTTCTTCTATTTCAGACTGTGTGACCTGCTCTCTTTTCCTTTATATGCACCTTCTCTCTACTTCCTTGAGCTTGAGCGGTCACTATTCGAGCGTGTTGCCTTATTGGCTCTTTTCTTCTTTTTGTAAGTTGCTTATTTCAGGCCAGTTCAACATATATGTGATCTTTGTGTATGATTTGTTTGTTCCTCCTTGTCTCTTGTTGTTGTCTCGTGGACTGGTGCTTTATTTGTGTTCGTACAGGAGTTTGCTCTCTTATATGCTTATGCTCTTTGTAGCTCGCCGTCTGAACCTTCTCATTTGTTCTAGCTTCAAAATGGTTATTGTTTTATGCCCATGCATCTATTTTAAAGTTATCTTGTGATACAACACATTTCAGTGTTAAAAATAATTGGATACATGGTTGTTAATTGCTATTTGGGAGAACTAAGGATATGATATTGTTTTTTTCTCGCCTTTCAAATTCACTTATGATATAATTACCTTCAACACATAGTGTTTTGGCACTTAAATACTACCATGTATAATATGAGACATTTGCTTCATTTGGTTCACAGATAACAGGTACTCATTGTATTCTTGCAGGTTCATGGAGAGCATTTGTTGGATATGCTCATAGATTTTACTGACTTTGGGCCTTTCTGAAAGTATATTCTAAGATGCTACATAATTTAGTGAATGTGTTTGTTCCCTTGATGAAGACCATGGTAGATGTGGTTAGTAGTTTGTTTGGCTGGCTGCTTAATAATTTCAGTGCAAAGCTAAGCTGGTTTGATGCAAAAACTAAAATGCTTATTGACATTCGTTTCTGGCGTAGATTTGGTGTACATGTTTAATTGCTGGTATTGGTTTATATGTTTTATTACAAGATTCAATTTTTAAGGGTATTGTTTAGCTTCTAAATACTGTTTGCATGTGGTTTTTGTGTTCTCTATTTCAACTGCATGCTCTCTTCAGTATATTTCAACTGAATAAGAGGCTACAACAGCTATGAAACAGAGACGGCTGTAATGCAACGCCATATCCAAACCATCCACTAGGAGATTCCCTCTTTGAGACACAATCACCACAGTCAAACAAACTTCTGGTGCTTTAATTTTATTGAAATGGAGATTTATTGCAATTTCTACAGTTTAGTAATTATTATACATATATAAAGCTTTGAGGTGTTTATTTATGCTTGACCTTCCCTCATTACTTAAGATATAATCTGCATGATACTTATTTCTAGGGATTTATTGTGCTTTGATATGTGCAGTTTGCAATGGAAACGAGATGGCCGACGATGCCAGCAAGGCCAAATCAACAGAAGGTATACAGAAATCATGTTGTAATTTAAAGTCTTTCTTTCAGTTCCGCTTGATTACAAAAGCCCGGGTCTTGTCTCTCTATGTTCACTTTCTATCTCCTGACGGCGTAGGTATGGCGCTGCAGAGATGGATGAGATTGCCAAGCTGAGGTTTGCTGCCGCTAGCCCCTCCGTTCTATCTATAGTCTTTGGATCTTTGTTTTGGTCAGCATGTGTCCATTTGTTTACTGTACTGGATGGTTATAGGCATTCGTACGCAGTCGTATGCTTGTTGGGGATTCAGTATTGTACCATTGTATTTGAAATTTTGAATGAGTTGGCTGCCATTGTTTAGATCACATCTTCCTTTGCTAGAAGGTGAGGTGATTCTAACTTTGGCCTCAAGTTGCTGCCGTCCATAACAGGTTGTTATTTTTGTGGGGTTCAGAGCTAACTTTTTCAACTATAATACAGTAGTCAGTGCATGTTGAATCGACATCTCCACATCAGATAGCTATATTTTCATGAAATAATTATCTCAGTAGATTCTAGTTTGACACTTATTTTCCTCAACATGTTATTCATCAAATGTTCTCATGGATGTGATAAACTTGGTGAGATAATTTTATGTGTCAGGTGTATTGCCATAAAAAGCTCATGGAACTGAAGTATATGTTGGTTTATGGACCAGCTAACTGAAGTAGTGATCCTATCTATGTTTACTTCACAGGTGTGCTTGTGCACACCACATGCCTGTCGTTTTGGTAGTTTCTTGCATTTGATGCAAATTTCCTTCTTCTGATACTCTAGGTTCATTATTTCCTATTATGATGTACCCCTTATTATTTTTGGAAATAAAGAAGTGGCTTGGTACAGTTCTGTAAGGCCGGGCAAGAAAATATCAAAATGTAAAAGGCATGGTTTCTCTTCGAAACATAGTTTTGTTTGCTTTCCTGAGGTGACATGACATTGTTTGCCGTTTAGGTTATTGTCTAACAAGCACCAACTATTTGGCAAATTTTGTAGGAACATGGTACTCCATCATGATGGATATCTAAAAGGCTAACCTGATATACAAGCAACACACTGAATTCGTTGTATGTGTCTCCAGTGAATGTGTGCCCGTTAGGTTTTGTGTGAACAGTAGAGTGTAAGTGTTTTGGTCAATACTGTTGTGTACCAGTATGGCAAAATATTAGCCACCTATCTACCACTATGGCAAGTACTATATTAGCTAAGTATCTACCGTGACGTGAACATTTCTAGCAGCTCTAGGAGAAGACATCTATCTAGGATGAAATAGCACTGGGCTACCACTGTATTATAAACAAAAGCCACTTATTTTAACTTAGTTCATGTATCTTTCTAGACTTAATCAGTAGCAGTACTGTACTGTTTTAGGTCCCATGATCGAGTACATATCTCAAAGTCGACAGGCTACAGTCCCAATTTCTGGGAGGAAATTCGGCATTGTCGTTCAACAGACATGATGTTGTGATTTTTCTAATGAGTGCTCTGCTAGAAGTAGGGAACTGATGAATGAACCAGGAGGAAGGTCGACAAGCTTCCAAATAGTTCGTGACTGTAAAATTCAGGCTATGATCGTTTGTTAAGCATGCTTAACTTGCAAAGAGAGGTCGAACCTAGGGTCACCACCTCTTTGAATTTGGAAAGGGAATTTCACATTCTTTGTTTGTTATACTAATCTGCAGAAAGATCAGTGCCTAAATTATTGTATTTCTGCTTTGTTCATATTGGTTTTTTTCCACGACTGATCATGCCACTCTAATCTAATTCTTTAGTCTGAGTGACAACCTGAGCTAGCCCAGATTGCATGAGCTTTTTCTTGCTTCTGTATAGCATTATTACTTTAACTAATAATATTCAAAATTAAACTTCCTTTGAATTGTTGACATCTTTATTTTGTAACCGGGGATTTTGGTCGGCATTTTGTTGATTCTCCACTTACTTCTGTAGTATGTTTTTATAGAGGACCTAGGTTCTTCTGGTGATGCATTTCTATCGATACATGGGGGTGTTAATCGAAGATGAATATGCAATTTGTGCTGATGGGAGGACAAGGTTCACATCTGGCTGGGATTTTTTGTCACATCAAATCAGCTTAGGGCTGGCATGGTTGTGTTTATTCTTTTCAAGAGGATAGTAGCCCAGCCAGTGAACATGGTGTTCCATGTACTGTAGGGGTGATTTGTTATGCCATCAAGGCGATCAATCGACGATGAGTAGTCACGTTGTTATTTCCTAAAGATTCAAGTTTGTTTTCATTTTGTTAATAGTCTAATTTAAGTATTGCAATTTGAGCAATAAATTATTCAGCTTCTATCGGTGTACATAACTAAGTGTTTCTATATGGCGTAAGTTCAATGAATACAAATAAAATTAGTTATTTTTTACCAACAAATAAAGTGTATGACAACAATGTGGTAGTTGCATCTAGCAGTTGCGCAGTCGCGCAACGGGTCATCTAGTACTACAGAGGAGAAGTACGAGGACTCATTTTCTTTCTCTTGGAGGATGCGACCGGCGTGCGCAAGGGCAGCGGCAACGCAGAGGTCGAGTGCGGCGACCAGGATGACAGAGCTGCCGCGGCGGCGGCGGAGGCCACGGAGGCGGAGTTGTTCCTGCCGGCGAGCGGACGCGATAGAGTTGTCGAGTGCGGCGACCAGGATGTCGGAGCTGCCGCGGCGGCGGAGGCCACGAGGCGGAGTTGTTCCTGCCGGCGAGCGGACGGCGATGGAGTTGTTTTGGGCTTTGGGCTGGCTGACTAGGTCCGTGTGTTTCCTCCGCTTGGTACTGCTGCCGTCGGATGTAAAACCAACGAACGAAAACAATTTACGTCCCTCTGCAGTAGAGAGGTTAACGTCAGAGGATCTCGTTCCGCACAAGCACAACCCGCCAAGCACGCAAATTAAAACACCAACTCATAAGAACCCGAGCCAATACACAAATGAAAATCGTTATTCACTAGAAGAACAAAGCCACTTCGTTTCAAAAAAGAAGAAGAACAAAGCCACTTCAAACGGGTTTTTGGAACTTCTAGCGGGAAATGTTTAAGCCGAAGTCACGACGTAAGAAACGGAAATAAATCCAACAAGAAAATAGTATGAACATCTCGGGCATTATTACCCGTAAAAGGGAAAAAAAATCCATTCGGGCATGCTCGCTAATCCGCATACCCGGTTACCCGTAAATGGAAGAGGTTTTCACCGTAAAACCCCACCCCGTGTTCTTCGCTAATCCCATTCCCACTCCGCTGCGGAACCCAACCACTCCGTCCCCCCGTCCAGAGCGAGAAGCTTCGAGGAGCTAGGGTTTTCCGTCCCGATGGCCGTCGCCGACGACGCCGTGAAGCCCTCGTCGTCGCGGGGCTGGCCCTCGTCCCGATGCTGGCGCTCGTGCGCGTCGCGGCCCGAGCGCTCCCCCACCTGGGCTTGGCGACTGCATGGGTTCTCTCCGTGATCTGCGCCGCCGCAGCCGCGGCTCATCTCGCCTCGGGCGAGGACTCCGCCACCTTCGTTTCCCTCCTGGCGCTCATGGTAGCGGCTGTCAAGGTCTGCGCCGCATATGTCGTGGTCGCGGTCGCCGCCGTGTTGCTGTGCCTGTGCGGAAGGTGCCTGGTTGAGTTCGTATCTGGATCCGGTTCTGAATTCAACAAGGTATGGTGCAAATAACTCTTTGTGGTCTCTATTTCGGTCGAACCACAGCAGTAGATAGGCTAGCGACTGGGCTCTACAATCTACATCATTACATTCGAATTAGTAGTACTCCCATAGTCGCATCCCATGTGAGTTCATCACTTCATCAGTTCATCTGCATTTGAACCTCTCCATATTATGTGCCTGTCAATCTCTATGATTTTGATGAAATTGTTGTGCTTCTCAGAGTACCTCTGGAACAGTCAAGCACGAGTCGAGCCAGAAGCCTTTAGCCCCCCCCCCCCCCCCCCCCCCCCCCCCCCGCGCTATCGTCGTCCTTGGATTGGTCGCGGATCTGACCTTCTTACTGCTAATTGCCGCTGGTAGTCTGATGGAAGCCATGATTTCGTCGCCTGCGGAGGGATGTAAATCTCGGGGAGAAATGATTGGTTCTATGATCGCGGATGTGGGGGTATTTGGCATCCATGCGATGTCTTGCTTTGTTATTCCATCTGTCGCACTGAGGGTCTGGAGGCAGGACATGACGAACAGGGAAGAACCATCGCAGTTGTACGTGTTGAGGTATCGATCCCCTTCCCCATCACACGCGCGTGTTTGCGAGCCAAATGTCATTTTTCAATTAGTGTGCATTATTAGCCTCCTAATATTATGAAAACGGTCCCTCCTGTGTTGTTAATTCGGAATCATTTATCACAGCTGTAAAATGTTCTGCCTAGTGCTTACTGGGGCTCATATTTGTTATTCGAGTATTGTTTTGCTTGTCCTCTATTCGGGTTTAAATCAATCAAGATTTTGCTATTCCATATGGTCATTGTATATTATCATCCATGATAAACGTTGGGATGAGCTCTATCTTACAGTTGTGCACGTAGCCAATTGGCGACACAAATCGACAGTATGCCTTTGTTACGGACTGATCATGATTAAAATGATCAGTTCCACATATTAGAAAAAATCTTATATTTACTAATTGGAGTCACCAACGGAGGCTCCACGTTAATCCTCAGCAACTAAACATATTAGCCATCCGATCTCTCTTATTAGCTATCTACCGCCGTCGATGAAGTAAAGAGTCATTGTGTTCTATCCCACCTGCACGTCTGCATAATCGTATCCACTACAGGCTCCTCCATCGATTCTGCCTCACCAATATACAACCGCGGCGCTCACGTTTTCGCATCCGCCGCCGGCGTCTGATTTTGCTCGCCGACCAGAAAAAACGACAATCCTGCTCATGTCTGATGGACATGTTGATTGATCGATCATGCACATCTCGACTAGCTGCGTCCTCTTATTCAATGTCATTGCCGGAAGCTGTTTGCTAACGACAATCAACGATCTCGCAAGTGCAACAGGATGGACTTTGGTTGATCGATCGATTCTGCTTTCATGATTGTCCGACATGGGCATGCGCACCATCGTGATGTGTAGACAGCATATGAGGGCGCGCAGTACCTGCACATGGTGAGCGAAACAAAACTTTTCCAATGCAGATTTAAATAGCTGATCGTAGCATTGCACTGCAATATTTGCTGATTTACAGGAATCGAGAGAAGAAAGTAGTCCGCCGGTGCGGAAGCTAAAACAGCTACGATCAGCTGCAAGTCTCCGGCGGCCGCGACGCCTTCTGCATGAAACAAAAAGGAAAAAAACGGTAAAGGTCTCAGAATTAATGAAGCTAGCGTCAATGAGCAAAATTCATTCCACCGTGTGCATATTTCAAAAGCAGGAGAAATCATTGCAGTGGAATACTGCGGATTCATTTTTTTTTAAACGATTCAATGAAATTGTTGTGTAATCAACGATTTCTAAATGCAGTTAACTGGAATATACCGTGATTAAATAGTTGTAATTTGGCCTTCACTGTAATTTTTAAGTTTAATGTCAAAGATTATGCCTTTTGTTTTTTTATACGCCTTAATTTCAGAGTTTGCCACAACAGGATATAAGAACTATAAAAGATTGGTTCTTCACATTTACCATGTAGACCATATATTAGTATGCCTTCTTGGTCGATTATATTAGTGTCGATCATTCGTCACTGAAAGATTGTTTTTTCACCAATTAATTAACGAGCCAAAACTATTGATGAAATGATAGCGGCATATGCTTTATATTACAAATTGATAAAATAAATATGTGGAAGATACTGCATCGTTGTCAAAAGGGCATTTTGGAGGCTGCTACATGTAGCTTGATTTCCAAAATGAAATTGAATCTGGCTAATTGAAAGAAAAATCGTACATATAGATAATGTCGAGATGTACGTTTGACTTTATGGCCAGGCCAAAATACAAACGAAGTTTTCATTAGAAGTTTTGCGCAGTTGCAGGACTCTACACCTAGGAATGTTTCTAAAAAAAATTAAACACAAAAATGCAGGTTAAATTATGTTTTTTAGAAAACCGAAGGACATGTAGCTCGACCTCCATTTTCACTTTCCAAATCAGTGACATCCTATGTTGGTGAATTGATGGCAGTAAAAAGTTAATCTACATATTCTTAACTATAGACCATCGTGTTCTTCGTCCATGCCATGTTTGCATATGTCAAGAATTAGTGTTTACTAAATGGATAGGAGATATTGCCGTAGTGTTTTAAAATCCTTTCTTGCAGCTTAATTATCAAATATAGCCAGATACCTGATGACGCTGGACTGTGATGGCATTGTTCTTCAGTTAGTTAATTGTCAATGTAAGTGGACGTTTGTATCTTGGACTAAACTGCACTTTCTGTTTTTCTCTTTCCCAATTAACATTTGAGATTAGATGATACTGAAATTCCTTGGTGTTCCTTTATATTTATTTATTAAAGAAAATAATGATCCAACTCAATATTATGTAAGAATGACATATTCCCTCGGAATTTTATTTTATGTTGACACCCTCACGGTTGCCATTCCTTCCCTCGCAATATACCATACCTATGTCATCTCAGTCTGTTGCATTGGCTAATTTGGCCACTGATTTTTGTGCCTTAAGAAGTGTAACAGTTGGGCAGTATAGATAGGAGTGCCACAAAGCAGGAGTAAAATCTTCTTACTGTTAAGGCATATCCAGGTAGTTTGTAACAGTAAAACTGACTGTAGACTGTCATAGGTCATGCCAGTCTCAATATGTTAAGCCGTTTACCCTTGATTCCCTACATACTTCGGAGCCCATGATCTAACATATTTTGAAGTAGTATTGATTTTTGCTGAGCAAAATATGTGCATTTTGAATCACTGCTTGCAGTTTCTCTACATGACTGTTTGCAAAATACCACAACCATAATAATTAGCTCTGACTAACTAAAACCTTTGCATGCTTGGTGTAAAAACATCTCCGGCAAACTGAAAAATTCACAATGCTTTGCCACGCTGATTATGTAAGGTGTGGCGAATGCATGCTAGAATCTGCCAGGGCATAGCCACAGCTACGACTCAAGAATATTCCAACGAATAGCTGATGTACTGATGCCGGCCACACGGTCACACAACCAGAAGGAGCAGCTACGGGAACGAGCTGATTTTGTGTGTGTTAGTGTCATGTATATAGCTTTTGTTCTCTTTCTCTCTTTTTTCTTTTGTCTTTTTCTTGCTAGGCTATAGTACTGGCTGGAAATTTTTAAATGTAACTAATTAATCAAAGAAGATCTAAGGTAGACAATCTTCTTAATTATTTGATTATTTGTTTACAAAATTAGAGCGTATACATGTGCAATTAATATTTAAGTTTTTTTGAAAAACAGCTATGGCATACATGAATTTACTCAAAGTATGGTACCCACATTTGGTTATATAAATTTAAACCAAAAACTTGGAATCATGATTCAAACGAAAAGTTCTATTACATTAATTTGTTACAAATGATTAGTAAGAAAATAGCCCGTGCGGATGCACGGGTTGACGACTAGTAATATTAATTGTTCATGTTCCATCGTCGCATGTGACTGTGGTCTCTGTACATCTAGTGAGATTATAATATTGTTTGCTGCTTCTGAACTGTTTGCAAGTGTTGGAAAAGTAGGCATAATTTCCATGATTAATTCCAGAATAAAACTCATGATCGCAAGAGGTACTAACATGTTAATCTCGAAAATACTAGACGTATTAATTAACATGAATAGCAGCATGATATCTACAAACACAGCCATCGGAACGAGACGAACGTACCGAACAATTGTAGATGAGATAGTCGTTGGAGCAGCGGCGGCAGCTGCTCGAAGAAGACGACGTTGGAGACGAGTCGCCCGCGAACCCGAGATCGTCCAGGAAGTCGAGCCGTGATGAAGAACTTGAAAGCAGTCGCCCGGAGCGCTTCCCAAAAACCTTATTCGCCCTCTCTCGTACAGGATCACAAGGACAAGTGATAGACAAGTGATTCCGGAGACCTGCTGTCCCGTTCGCCGGTGCACGCCGGCGCACGGGATGGAGTAGACTATGGTGGCGGCGCAAGGCACGAGATTGACAAAACCTAGATTGATTCGATGTGTGACGGCGCACGGTAGTGCATGGCAATATATAGTGCGGTTCGGAAAACCCTAACGGTACAACGTGGGCCGGCCACGTCGCACACGTTCGAGTCGGTTACAGCAGCCCACAATCCGGTAGCGATCCGAATTGGCTAAGCTGTACACGTACGCTAACACGACTCGCGTTTTCCTGAACAACAAAAATATAGGCATCAGCTCGTTCCCGCAACCCGCGGCGTGTCGTGACGAGATGGACGGACGGCGGCGGAGGAGGAGGAGGAGTGCGCACGAGAGAGTCTTCTATTCTCAACCAGTACACCAAGTGGTACAACACTCCACTATATAAGCTGGTGCAGGTCACTCCAAACTAGCAATATGGGACTAAACTTTAGTCACGTACACATCTCCAAAATTCTGCCATGCACATGGGCCAATTTGAGATTTCCAGGAATTGCTTATATGGGCTACCCACTAATGGGCCCAATATTCTAACAATCCCCCACCAGATCTCAAATTCTCATTTAAAGATTTTGCCAAACCACGTTTCTTGTTTATATACCAGTGTTTCATCGGAGACTGTTAAGTTGAAATTCCGCCTAGAGCTTCAAGCTACATCTACCAGCAACTTGAACAATGGACGAACCTTGAATTGCAAGTTTGGTGCCAATAGACTTCACTCAAAGTCATAACCAGCACGTGGCTGCCAGTAGCCTATCCCGCGGGTGGAGCATATGCGTCATACTCCCTGGTCTCTTCATGAGCTTAATAGAGATCACCCAAATCTCATACACTGCGACGTTTAACAGTCGAACTCATATAGGTGTTTTCTTTCAAGGTCGCTCTGTAGGATAGCTCATTTGCTACAAATAGCCAACAGAAACAAATTAAGGCATGTTGTCAACCTGCCTTACTGGCCTACAGCACTCAAAGACGCGGAGGACATAGTCAAAAGGTGCGTCGGCTGCCAGAAATTCGCAACAAGGCCGCACGCACCCGCATCGGCGTTGAAGACTATACCGCTGGCCTGGCCTTTCGCCCAATGGGGGCTCGATATGGTTGGGCCACTCAAAAAATCATCGCATGGCGGGCATACTCACCTACTGGTGGCAGTCGACAAGTTCACAAAGTGGATCGAGGCGGTCCCCATCACAAATTCGACTGCTACTACGGCAGTCAACTTCATAAAGAGCATCATCTACCGCTTCGGTGTCCCAAACAGTATCATCACTGATAACGGCACAAACTTCACGGCTGAGGAGTTCAAAACCTTCTGCAAAGAGCAAGACATTACGCTCAACTACGCATCCGTGGCACATCCACAATCCAATGGCCAAGTCGAAAAGGCCAACGGACTTGTGACGAGTGGGATCAAGAAGCGCCTCTTGGTGCCACTCAAAAGAGATGCGGGTGCTTGGGTCGAATAACTACCATCTGTGCTATGGAGCCTACGCACAACTCCCAACACTTCTACGCAGTTCACACCATTCTTCATGGTCTATGGTGCAGAAGCAATTCTGCCATCAGATGTGCGGTTCAATGCACCACGAGTTGAGGCATACAATGAAGACGACGCAGAAGAGGCACTCGAAGATGCAGTCGACCTACTCGATGAAGCGCGAGACACGGCCTTAGCCCACACAGCTGTTTACCAGCAAGATCTCCGCAACTACCATAGCCGTCGACTGCAAACCAGGTCCTTCGTCGTTGGTGACTTGGTTCTTAGATTGAAGCAAAAGAAGGTGCACAAGCTCGCTTCCCCATGGGAGGGTCCCTTCATCATCACGGAGGTCCTTGGCGGAGGCGCATATCGACTGAAGCACGCGAAGACAGCGAACTCTCTCATAATCCTTGGAACGTTGCGCATCTGCGCCGTTTCTACGCATAAAGTGCTCACAGTCATACAATGTAATAGGCTATATGTCGGATGGCTGCAGGTTTCAAACGCGCTCTTTTCCTTACCAGGGTACCTAAGGGGACTGGAAGGTTTTTAATGAGGCGGCCTGCAGCCTAACATTCAAAAGAGGAATAAAATCAATGTTCCTTCGACTTCTTTGTTACTACTACCCGCATAATTCATACCTTAACCGCACCCGAAACCCTCGAGGGCTGTGTTATTGATCAAATGAGCTCTCGCTCTTGCAGAAACACAATGCCTTAGCCGCACTCGAATGCTCGGGGGCTGCGTCACAAGGATCCACACAAAAAACACAAAAACTCTGCAGCCGCACTCGAATACTCGGGGCTGCACAGTCATTGGTTCACAACCAACACACATTTCACAAAGCCCGCTCGACTGACTCGGGGGCTCGACAAAAAATCAAAGTATACAAACTATACAATATACAAAGAGTCAAAAATTACACTCGGGGGCTGCTCCCTATACAAAAATTGCACTCGCAAACTATTCTAATCCTCAGGCTCGTCCTTTACGGGCAGCTCGGGACCGCAAAGCTGTTCGCGAGTGCACTCGATAAGTGTCTCCGCAGCTTGGATTGTGTCATCCAGGTCTTTTTGTTCAAGAACTTCTCCGGCTGCAGGTGTCCGCAACACCAATCTTGGTTTTCGACTACGCATATACGCCATTGCAGCGTTGGCTCCAATCACAAGTCTATGAGACAGCAACTCTCGAATGGGATTTGTTTGGCGAAAGATGTTCAACACAGCACAAATCCCTTGTGGTTGTGGTCCCGAAGGAAAAAAGTCTCGTTCAGGCGAATAAACGCTGCCCTGCATAACTCCAGCAGTTCAGCACTTCGCCAGATGCGATCCTTCAGGGTGGCGAGTATGCGGGCATGGTACCTATCAAGCCAAAAGTGTTGACGCCCAGTCGTAGGGTCGTCAACCACGCTATCCAGACGCCCTTCCACGCGAATCTTTTCAGCCTGGAAGTTGTCGACAAAGCCTGCAAACACGGGCACACCAGTCAGATCAAAAAAGGCAAAAGCTACGCAAAAAGCTTGTAAACAGAGCAAGACTCGAACTTACACTCGAGTTGCCTGTTCACAAGATCCATCTCCCCGAGCACGTATTCCTCGCGTTGGGTGGCCAACGCGGGTCTCGCCCTCAACCGATTCAGCTCAGCCTGGGCGTCCTTCAAATCTTGCTCCATTCTCACAAATTTGGCCTTCATATACTCCATCACCTTGGCATCATTTACCACCTGACCCTGGGATCGGGTGGTGATTGGAGCCTGTGAGGAACTAGTCGCAGTAGCAGGTTCTCATGACTGTTCAAAGAGCATAATCACAAACACAAAGTTTGTGTCAGAAGCCAAAACTCATGTCGTAAGCATACAACTCTTCGAGTGAAAGTCATTAGCAAAAGACTGTTTGCATAAACAAGGTAGCATAAACAAAGCGCAGACTCGCGCAGTTCAGAAGGTATCATTACAAGGCATAAAAAAGCAAAAGGGTACAGCTACCCTAAACCTAAGATTTAGATTTCCTAAGCAGATGATTGGCAGTCTCGAGTGCCCGGCGCTCCATGGTGTTCATAAAAACTTCGGCCAGTCGCGCGGCGGCTCCGCTCATCCCCTTCAGGGAAATGGGCTTCCCATCTGGCTTATGAGGGAACGCAGACAAAGCTGCCTCATAGTCGCAATCTATTCCATGTCCCATAAGAAGCTTGATGGTGGACTCGGATCCGCGTACCGTGTTGGCGCGAGCGAAACCCGACATGGTGGACGTCCCGGGGCCAAACACGCCGGCGAAGCCATCCACCGTCGACGGCACTACGCCAGTCGGGAACACCACCTGGTATACAGCGCCAAGTGTGCCTGTCGATTTGGCGAGTGCTTCTTTCGCATGGTTGCATAGAGCGCCTAAGCCGCCCACAGCCTGTTCCAGCGAAAGATCGTCACTCGTCACGTCTGCAGAAGCCGGTGCGCCAACAGCTTCTGCACAATTCAAAACAGGCATAAGTCATTTTACGACACTCGACAAGTTATATCGTCATATCAAAAGGAGAAAAGATTACTCACCTCCCATGACCTGCGCGAGTGCCGCGAGCTGGTCAGCATATCCTCGCTCGCGTGCAGCGGCTGAGTTGGTGGCGGCAGCCAGCTCTTTCTTCGACTCTTCGCGCTGCGCGGCGAGTGCATCTTCCAGCTCCTTCTTCTCGCCTGGCCCAGCAAAATCACGTGCATTCAATACTTGACAAAATCAAGCATTGCAAAAAGAAATTTATCAAGACAAAAGCAAAAGGGAGAACTCACGACTGAGCCGCTCTAGCTCGGCGCGCATGGTATCCCTCTCCTGCTCCACCTGGACATAAGCCTTGGCAGAATCTGTCAAGGTGTGGTAGAAGGGCTGCAAGCACACGAATTCAGCAACAATCCTAACTCTCACAGTCCCAAGTCAAACGGGTCAGGCAAAAATATACTTACGTGATTCATCCACGGCTCAGAAGCCGCGACTGATGTCCCGACATCTGGAGTTGCCGCCTTGGCTGTCTCAATGACAGCATCAGTGGCCATCGGCTGAGCAGCCTCGTTTCCAGTCGGTTCAGAATTCGACTGCTCCAGGGTCGGAACATTTTCGACTGGAGGAGTCTCAGGCTGATTGTTTTCAGCGCTGTGTGCAGTCCAACAAAGCAAAAAAAAAAAAACAGTTAGCACAAATATGTGACAGCACAAAATTCTCATACTCAAAACACACATACCTGTGCTCCTCATCTTCCTCATCTTCGGAGTCGCCAAAAATTGGTCCCCCAAAGGCCGGGGTACCACTCGACTGAAGCGGAAGAGTCGAGCTTGTTGAGCACGCACGCAAAGGAGCGGCTTGGAAAACAGGTGGTGAACCTGATTCCTCGTCATCCTCCAAGCCCTGCTCCTTCGCGGGTGAACTTGCAGGAGAAGGCGCCTTCTTGGCCAGTCGACGCCGCTTCGGTTGCGCGGTATCGACTTCTTGGTCAGAGGGGGCCTTGTCTTCAGATTGGACTTCTTCTGCTGCTTCCTCCTCGACCTCCTCCACACGTGAAGTGGTGGCAGAAGGGATGGGCGACTGATCCCCTTTCGGGTCCACCACCTGTGCCTGTGTTTCTTCAGTCTCGCCATTTTCAGGCAGAGGAGGAAGGGAGGCAGCAGTCGAGTGACCCTGCATAGCATACACCACAAATTGCAAAGTCAGAATCAAAAATCGCATATCGCAGAACATGCGAGTGGCAAACTCTTCATTGCAAGCAGACTATAATACATACGTACCTCAAGCAAAGGGTTCTCCAACCCGTATGGTGCAACAGGGCAGTCGACGTTGCAAGTGTCGCCTGTCGTCAAGTTGGTGATGTGCCGCACATGCGTCAGTAGCTCACTCCTTGAAAGCTCCTCTGGGTTCATTCGGGTGATGTCACCCGCGCCTTCATACTCCCACATGGGGTGCGCTCGGGCACGGATGGGCCACACCCGCCTCTTCACAAAGGTGGCGATCAAATGGATGCCTGTGACTTGTCCAGCATGCCTCCGATCCGAGCCAGCAAAGGGCTTGCCTCCTCCATTTCTTCGGCTGAGAGTTGGTGATCCCACGCCTTGGTCCTGGTGAAAGCAGCAGTCGAGAAAGGGGCGGCTGCATCCTGCTCGACAGTCGCATAAAACCACCCCTTCCTCCAGCCTTGAGCGGAGTCGACGGTCTTCAGGCGGAAGTAGCGGGTGTCGCTGCGCACCTGGATTCCACAGCCGCCAACAGGGTAGGTGCGACCGCCTCCTCTGTTCGGCCGTACCATGAAGATGGCTTTCCACAGCGCCCAACTGGGTGCGACGCCGAGGAAGCACTCGCACAGCGTGATGAAACACGCGATATGCATAATGCCATTTGGGGTGAGATCATGGATCTGCACCCGTAGGCAAAAAGAAGACCACGAACAAAGTCGTGGAGAGGAAGCGAAAAGCCCCTAGGCAAAAAACTCCGCAAAACAAACACGCTCGTTGGCGCGTGGTTCGGGGAGTACCTCCTTGGGCGACGGCGCGCGGACGGCGAGTTGCTCCGCGGGTGGCAGATACCCTGCTCGCGGAACTTGACCAAATGGGCGTCCTTGATGGTGGACTTCGCCCAGTCCCTGCTGCCCTTCTTCAGCGCGGCGGACGCAGATGTACCCGCCACAGCCTTCTTGCCCTTGGCCACGTCGGTCGCGGCAGCGGCGGCGGCACCACGCTTGGAGCCTCCACCTTTCGCCATTGCACGATGGATGAGGGTGGAGAAGAGAGCTTGGGCGCAGAGCAATGGAGGTGGGCGCGAGGAGGAAGATGAGACGAGGGGCGGCTCAAAGAGGCAAGTGGCAAGTAAAAAATTCTGCCAGGACCGTCTCTCCTATTTACCACAGATCACACAAACGATCGCAACCGTCAAAACAAATCCATACGCTCCGCGCGAAATCTGGCCATACACGTGGCGGCCACGGAGAGCAACCGTCGCCGGCCACTCCGCCCACTACGCATGAGAATCCAGGAAGCCATCATCACGCCCCGTGAAAATCGCGCCAGAACGGTCAAATCAAGTCCACGCGGCGTCATCCCTGGTCAGCTCTGCAAAAACGGGCCCACAAAACAGGGTCACGTCTTATCAAAGCCTCTCCAAGCACGCCACCGCTTGTCAGAGATAGCAGTCACAAAATGCGTCATTGCTGCCGTTGTTCTCTCTTTCACAACTGGCATAAAAGCCACTCGATGATATCTTCGGGTGGTCTCTCGTATAAGTCTCGGTTGGTTTTTAGCAAAAGTCATAGAGGCCAGTCGAAATTATTTCGACTGCAGCATCGTACTCCCTGATACGTCCATTTTGCATCACTATTTTATATCATAATTTACTGCTATTCATCGATATATTTCATATTTAGAAGTGTTACTTATGTTATTTTACCTATTTTGCATGTTTGATGAATAATGGAGAATTGGACACCGGAGTCAGGATTCTGCTGGAAAAAGCACCGTCGAGATGCACTATTTCTGAAGATCAATAAATCGAAGGAGACATATGGAAGTTCCTATTTTACCAGAAGATGGAGGAGGCCAAAAGGGGGAGCTGAGATGGGCCATGGTGGGCCCTCCTCACCCCTTGGCGCGGTGGGGCCCCCTGCCGCGCCGAGAGGTGGTTTGGGGGCCCTGGCCCACCTCAGCCGTTCCCCCTTCGCGTACTTGACCCCCTCGGAACCCTAACACAGGGAGGCCATCGAAATATTCCGCCGCCTCCACGAGGCGGAAAACACCAGAGAGCGAAAAGCTCCCCTGCAGGAAGAAATCTGCCGGGGGAAATTCCCTCCCGGAGGGGGAAATCGTCGCCATCATCACCGTCATCGAGCTGGACTTCATCGGGATCATCATCATCATCATCTCCACCACCAAACCATCATCACCGCCGCTGCACCCCGTCTCCGCTATAACATCTAGGGCTGAATCTTGTCTATTTCATAGGGGAAACTCTCCCGGTGTTGATTACTCTTGTTATTGATGCTATTGGGTGAAACCATTGGACTAAGGTTTATGTTCAGATTGTTATTCATCATCATATCACCTCTGATCATGTTCCGTATGATGTCTTGTGAGTAGTTCGTTTAGTTCTTGAGGACATGGGAGAAGTCTTGATGTTAGTAGTGAACTATGTTGAGTAATATTTAATGGTTTGATGCTTAAGTTGTGGTGTTATTCTTCTAGTGGTGTCATGTGAACGTCGACTACATGATACTTCACCTTTATGGGCCTAGGGGAATGCATTGTGTATTCGTTTGCCAATTGTGGGGTTGCCGGAGTGACAGAAACCTGAACACCCGTTGGTATATCGATGCATGAGGGATAGCAGGATCTCAAAGTTTAAGGCTGTGGTTAGTTTAACTTAATTACTTTCTTGTATTTGCGGATGCTTGCAAGGGGTATAATCACAAGTATGTATTAGTCCTAGGAAGGGCGGTGCATTAGCATAGGTTCACCCACACAACACTTATCAAAACAATGAAGATTAATCAACTATATGAAGCGAAAGCACTTGACAATATTCCCGTGTGTCCTCAAGAACGTTTGGTCATTATAAGTACAACAACCGGCTTGTCCTTTGCTGTAGAAAGGATTGGGCCACTCGCTGCAACTATTACTACTGCATTTTATTTACTTGTACTTTATTTATCTGTCATATCAAAAACTCCTAAAAACTTGTCTGTGAGCATTTACAGTGAATCCTTCATCAAAACCGCTTGTCAACACCTTCTGCTCCTCGTTGGGTTCGACACTCTTATTTATCGAAAGTACTACGATACACCCCCTATACTTGTGGGTTATCAAGACTATTTTCTGGCGCCGTTGCCGGGGAGTGTAGCGCTATTGGTAAGTGGAATTGGTAAGGGAAACATTTATTGTACGTGCTGTTTTTATTTTTGCCTGCTGCTATATCTCATTATGGAGGGGTCTTCTCTTGAATTCCTATTTGGGAAAACAACTACCACTGCTAAGGTAGTAGAGGAGGCGCCAGATGAGCAGGTAATACCGTTCAAAATTCCTATGAAAATTGTTGAACGTGTCACAAATAACCGCTATGCAGGAGATGGAACTGTCCATCCTGGAGATCATTTGTTATTTCTGCATGAATTGTGCGAGTTATTTAAGTGTGCAGGTATCTCGATGGGAGAAGTTAAGAAGAAATTATTCTCTCTATCACTGTCTGGTAAAGCTGCACATTGGTATAAACTGCTGAAGAATGGGTATTCTCTTGGATGGGAGGAAATTGTACCTCTCTTTTACTCCAAATTCTATCCTCCAAGTGAGATTCATAAGGATCGGAACCTCATATATAACTTCTGGCCCTATGATGGAGAGAGTATCGCTCAAGCGTGGGGGAGATTGAAGGCATTAATGCTCAAATGTCCCATTCATGAGCTTCCTGGTAATATTGTTATTGATAACTTTTATGCAAGACTCTCCTTTCAAGATAAAACTCTATTGGATACCACTTGTGCTGGATCGTTCACTCGTAATAAAGAAGAGTTTAAGTGGGACCTTCTTGATCGGATTCAGGAGAACACTGAAGGATGGGAGAATGACAAAGGTAGGGAGTCAGGTATAAACTATGACTTTGAGTGTGTTAAAAATTTTATGGATACTGATGATTATCGCAAAATTAGCACTACTTATGGTCTTGACTCTCAAATTGTTGCAAACTTTTATAAAGCCTTTGCTTCCTATTTCGGTTTGCCGAAGGAGGGTTTTAAAAATTATCATGAACCATATAAAGATGAATCTGTTTCTCATATATCTAAAGGTGTTGAGGTTAATGTTGCTGATCGCATTATTCCAGAACCTTATATTGAAAAAGTTCCTTTTCCTAATAAGATTAAGGAACATACTATCATAACTGGTGTTGTTAGTAAAAGTAATAAGAAAACTACCAAACCTGATGAGCAAATAACTGTTGAACCTGTTGTAGCATTGGTTAAAGATCTTGTCACTGAAAATTTAGAAGATAGACACATTATCTTTTGTGAGGATGCTTCTAATATTGTCTCACATCCTAAAAGTTCTAGGAAGTCTAGTGTTCCTGTGCTTTCTGTTGGGATAGGTGATCATTGCTATTATGGTTTATGTGATATTGGTGCAAGTTCTAGTGCTATTCCTTATGAGCTTTACAGGGAAATTATGCACGAAATTGCTCCTTGTAAACTTGAAGAGATTGATGTGGTTATTCAGCTTGCTAATAGGGAAACTATCTCTCCAATTGGTATCATTAGAGATGTCGAAGTCCTTTGTGGTAAGACTAAATACCCTGCTGATTTTCTTGTACTTGGGTCGGCTGCCAATGATAGTTGTCCTATTATTTTTGGTAGACCTTTTCTGAATACTTGTGGTGCTGTTATAGATTGTAAGAAAGAGAAAATCTTTACTAAATTTGCTGGTGAATCTTATGAATTCAATTTCTCTAAATTTGCTAAAGCACCTTATGAAACTGAATTGCCTAGTGAGGATTTTGAAATTGCTCAACTTGCATCTATTGTTCTTGCTCCTAACAATGCTTTGCAGCAACATATGGAGAATCATGAAAGTGAGAACTTCAGGGAAGAAAGGAATGAGCTTGATGAAGTATTCCTTCGTCAACCTATGCTCAAACACAATTTACCTGTGGAAGATTTGGGTACCACAATGCCACCCAAGGAGGATCCTGTTTTTGATTTGAAACCTCTGCCTGATAATCTTAAATATGCTTATATTGATGATAAGAAAATATATCCTGTTATTATCAGCTCTAAACTTTCAGGTACAGAGGAGGAAAGGTTATTGGGAGTGTTGAGGAAACACCGCGGAGCTATGGGATATACTCTTGATGACCTGAAGGGAATTTCTCCTACTATATGTCAGCACGCCATCAACATGGAACCTGATGCAAAGCCTGTTGTTGAGCATCAGCGTCGTTTAATACCCAAGATGAAAGAAGTGGTAAGAAATGAGGTATTAAAACTTCTTGAAGCTGGTATTATTTATCCTATTGCTGATAGTAGATGGGTAAGTCCTGTGCATTGTTCCTAAGAAAGGAGGAATTACCGTTGTTCCTAATGAAAATGATGAACTAATTCCTCAAAGAGTAGTAGTTGGTTATAGATGTGCATTGATTTTAGAAAGGTTAACAAAGTAACTAAGAAAGATCATTATCCTTTGCCTTTTATTGATCAAATGCTTGAGAGGTTGTCCAAGAAAACTCACTTTTGTTTCCTTGATGGGTATTCTGGGTTTTCTCAAATTGCTGTGAGAGCGCAAGATCAAGAGAAAACTACTTTTACTTGTCCTTATGGAACTTATGCTTATAGACGTATGCCTTTTGGTTTATGTAATGCTCCTGCTACTTTTCAAAGATGCATGTCTGCTATTTTTCATGGCTTTTGTGAGGAAATTGTGGAAGTCTTCATGGACGATTTCTCCGTCTATGGAACTTCCTTTGATAATTGTTTGCACAACCTTGACAAAGTTTTGCAGAGATGTGAAGAAACTAGCCTTGTTCTTAATTGGGAGAAATGCCACTTTATGGTTAATGAAGGAATTGTTCTTGGACACAAAATTTCTGAAAGAGGTATTGAAGTTGATCGAGCTAAAGTGGAGGCAATTGAAAAGATGCCTTGTCCCAAAGATGTTAAAGGTATTCGTAGTATTCTTGGTCATGCTGGTTTTTATAGGAGGTTTATTAAAGATTTCTCTAAAATTTCCAAGCCTCTTACTAATCTTCTTCAAAAAGATGTACCCTTTGTTTTTGATGATGATTGTAAGGAAGCTTTTGAAACTTTGAAAAAGGCTTTAATCACCGCTCCTGTAGTTGAACCACCTGATTGGAATTTACCTTTTGAAATTATGTGTGATGCTAGTGATTATGCTGTAGGCGCTGTTCTTGGGCAGCGAGTAGATAAAAAGTTAAATGTTATTCATTATGCTAGTAAAACTCTTGATTCTGCTCAAAAGAATTATGCCACTACTGAAAAAGAATTTCTAGCTGTAGTTTTTGCTTGTGACAAATTTCGACCCTACATAGTTGATTCGAAAGTCACTATTCATACTGATCATGCTGCAATTAGATACCTTATGGAAAAGAAAGATGCTAAGCCAAGGCTTATTAGATGGGTACTTCTTTTGCAAGAATTTGATTTGCATATCATAGATAGAAAAGGTGCTGAAAATCCTGTTGCTGATAATTTGTCTAGATTGGAAAGCATTCCTTATGATCCTATTCCTGTTAATGATAGCTTTCCAAATGAACAATTGGCTGCAATAAGTGTAAGTTCGCGAGATAGTCCTTGGTATGCTGATTATGCTAACTTTATTGTTTCCAAGTACTTGCCTCCAACCTTTTCAGCTCAGCAAAGAAGGAAATTCTTTTATGACTTGCGGCATTACTTTTGGGATGACCCACACTTATATAAAGAAGGAGTCGATGGTATTATGCGAAGATGTGTTCCTGAATATGAACAACAGGAAATACTGAGGAAATGCCATGGAAGTGCTTATGGAGGGCATCACGCTGGAGATAGAACTGCGCAGAAAGTTCTACAATCAGGTTTTTATTGGCCTACCCTCTTTAAGGATGCAAGAAAGTTTATTTTATCTTGTGATGAATGTCAAAGGGTTGGTAATATCTCTAGACGCAATGAAATGCCTATGAGTTATTCTCTTGTTATTGAACCATTTGATTGTTGGGGATTCGACTTCATGGGTCCTTTTCCTTCTTCACAAGGTAATACTCATATACTTGTTGCTGTTGATTATGTCACTAAATGGGTAGAAGCTATACCTACTAAAAGTGCTGATGGTGAGACCTCTTTAAAAATGCTTCAAGATGTCATTTTTCCTAGGTTTGGTGTACCTAGATATCTTATGACTGATGGAGGTTCTCATTTTATCCATGGTGGTTTTAGAAAGACTCTTGCTAAATATGGTGTTAATCATAGAATTGCTTCAGCCTATCATCCTCAAACTAGTGGACAAGTAGAATTGTCAAATAGGGAGATTAAATCTATCTTGCAAAAGACTGTTAATAAATCTAGAAAAAATTGGGCTAGTAAGTTAAATGATGCTTTATGGGCTTATAGAACTGCTTATAAGAACCCCATGGGCATGTCTCCTTATAAAATGGTTTATGGTAAAGCTTGTCACTTGCCTTTAGAATTAGAACACAAAGCTTATTGGGCAGTGAGAGAACTTAATAGAGATTTTAAACTTGCCGGTGAGAAAAGGTTGTTGCACTTAAGTTCTTTAGATGAATGGAGAAGTGAGGCTTATGAAAATGCTAGACTCTTTAAAGAAAAAGTTAAGAGATGGCATGATAGGAGAATTCTTAAAAGAGAATTTAATGTTGGTGAGAAAGTTCTATTGTATAGGTCTCGTCTCAGATTTTTTGCAGGAAAGTTACTCTCAAAATGGGAAGGACCATTTGTTATTGTGGAGGTGTATCGTTCAGGTGCAATAAAAATTGCTTCATTGAAAGATAACTCTACACAAGTGGTAAATGGTCAAAGACTCAAGCATTATATTTCTGGAGATTCTATTAATGAAGAGGTTGATACAATTAAAGTGGTGACTCCGGAAACTTTCATTGAAGAACATTTTTCTGGGACTGCAGAATTCGATTCGAATAGGTAACAGTTTCGGTAAGAAAAGTTTCGCGAATAACTTTCTAGAAGATATTTTCGTCGTTTTTATTAAATATGGAAAAATAAGAGACCGAACCGGATGGGAGACGGCACCCGTGGTGCCCAAACCATAGGTCGGCGCGGTGGGCCCCCAGCCGCGCCGCCTGGTGGTTTGAGCACCCCGGAGCTCGTCTCCGATCAGGTTTCCTCCTGTACCTTCCTTATGTTGTAAAACTTTTTGCTATATAACTCACCCGAACCCCCGAGGTTCGTATCTCGCCTTTTCATCGTGTTTCGTTTCGAGCTGTTTCTGTCCAGATATTGTTTTCAGATTTAGAAGCGCCATGGTCTCCAACAACAACAACAAGGGCAAGGAGCCTTTGGAAGACGAGACTCAAGACCCCAAGCTGAAGGAGGAAGTCAAGAGCGAAGATGAAGGAGAAGTGGAGGAAGACCCGCGCGAATACCCGCGCGCTACCGTTGCAAGCATCGGAGTGGTGGCAAATCCATTCAAGCCCAGGCAAGGGCGCGGATGAGCACCGGAGGGAAGGTTCCACGACACTTCTTGGCTCCCAGGACATCTTCCCCAGGCAAAATAACCCCTTCCATACTCTTATCCATAAGCATCAAATTGAGAGGATCCCGGAGGCTGAGTTGCCTAGTGGTTGGAATATAGATCGTTCTAACAATACAGGAAAGAGGGATTCTGCTGCAGGAGTGGGGAAACAACTCCAAGAGTTGGGACTCGCAGTCTGACAAGTTTATGAATCGCATCGAACACAACTCTGAGCTGATTCGCGCCCTCACCTACAAGATTGATGAACTGAAGGAGCTGGTTGATAAGCTTATCAACAATCACCACCACCACCGAAGGAGTAATTCATCATAAGTATTGGCATCCCCTTGGTTTGTTCCAAGCTTGGGGGAGTGCCGCGGTATCACATCATTATCTTTACCTTTTACTTTTCCATAAAGTCATATCGTGAGTAGGGAAGTTATCTTATATGATGGTTTGCAATGTGGAAGTATCTCTCTTTTAGTTGGTTATCTATGTATCCCTTGGTGTGAGTTGCCGTTATGAAATATTAATGAGAAGTTTTATCATTTACTTTCTGCATACTTTATTTTAGCTTGCAATTCTCTTTCATATTGATAACCTTGTTGTTAGTATAGGGATCACTTTTTAGAGCACCAAGTTAATCTTTTTGGTTTTGGCAAACTTAGCATTGGTCAGTAGTAGACAATACTTTGAGACTTAAGTAGAAGAGGGAGTGCATGCAAATATATTATTCCATGATCTTTCTTTCTTTGTAGCTCATAAGCTTAGTATTCTTAAGTTAAACTATTTGTGCTTCTAAGGAAGATTGCATGATTATTCTTATCACTTGTATAATTGTTTGTATCCCTCAACTCTTATGCTTGCTACATAACCTTGCTAGCCAAAGACCTGTATCGAGAGGGAATGCTTCTCATACATCCAAACCTTGAGCCAAACCATTGCCATTCGAGTCCACCATAACTTCCTACTATATGGTATTTTGCGCCATTCCAAGTAAATACTTCATGTGCTACCTTTAAATTATTCAAAACTTATTACTCCTAGTTTTGTGTCACTGTTTATTAGCTCATGAGGGTTCTGTAGAGTTTCTCTAGCACTTTTGTCAAACAGACTTTCACCAATGGACTAGTGGCATATACACCGCTTATCCAACAATTTGCAAAAAGAGCTGGCAAATGGGGTGCCCAGTCCCAATTAACTACAACTTTCATTAATAATTCTCTTCACATGTTTTGCCCTGATTTATCAGTAAGCAACTTAATTTGCAAATAGACACTCCTCCATGGTATGTGAATGTTGGAAGGCACCCGAGGATTCGGTTAGCCATGGCTTGTGTAAGCAAAAGGTTGGGAGGAGTGTCAACTATAAAGAAACTAAAATACATGTGTAAACAAAAGAGAAGAGGGATGATCTACCTTGCTGGTAGAGATAACGTCCTTCATGGGAGCCGCTCTTGAAAGTCTGGTTGACAAGGGGTTAGTGTTCACTTTACTACGATTCGTTGACAACGACATACATAGCTCAAACAACTATTTTCATACTCTCTATATGCTTTGCAAAACTTAAAAGCTCTAGCACATGATTTAATCCCTGCTTCCCTCTGCGAAGGGCCTATCTTTTACATTATTGTTGAGTCAGTAAACCCATTCCTCTCTATCTCAAGCAAGCATTTGAGTTGTTGAGATCCAATTAGTTATATGTGTTGATACTTCTAATCATATCTCTCATTTCCTTGTTTCGCACAATAGCTTTTATCCGAATGAATATAACTTTGAAAGTTATCAATGACTGTAAGGAGACTGTTATGATTAAGGCATGTAAGTTCTGCTATATAAGCTCTGATATAAAGACTCTTCTCGAAAGATAAGTATGATCTGTTAATTGTTCTCTGACCAAGAGTTTAAGTTTGCCTTCACCAATCATGGTTCTCTTTATGCACTTCATCGTGGTTCCCTTTACTTATTTCAAGTTAGATTATATGAAGGGAAGTTGCTGTCTAGAATGACTTGTGTATCAATGAATGTGATGCTTCTTGTCCGTATTTTATTTATCGACACTTTGCTCCATAAACTTGTGGTCATGTTTACTGAGCTCAGTTTTCGCTTGGGGACAAGCGAGGTCTAAGCTTGGGGGGGTTGATACGTCCATTTTGCATCACTATTTTATATCATAATTTACTGCTATTCATCGATATATTTCATATTTAGAAGTGTTACTTATGTTATTTTACCTATTTTGCATGTTTGATGAATAATGGAGAATTGGACACCGGAGTCAGGATTCTGCTGGAAAAAGCACCGTCGAGATGCACTATTTCTGAAGATCAATAAATCGAAGGAGACATATGGAAGTTCCTATTTTACCAGAAGATGGAGGAGGCCAAAAGGGGGAGCTGAGATGGGCCATGGTGGGCCCTCCTCACCCCTTGGCGCGGTGGGGCCCCCTGCCGCGCCGAGAGGTGGTTTGGGGGCCCTGGCCCACCTCAGCCGTTCCCCCTTCGCGTACTTGACCCCCTCGGAACCCTAACACAGGAGGAGGCCATCGAAATATTCCGCCGCCTCCACGAGGCGGAAAACACCAGAGAGCGAAAAGCTCCCCTGCAGGAAGAAATCTGCCGGGGGAAATTCCCTCCCGGAGGGGGAAATCGTCGCCATCATCACCGTCATCGAGCTGGACTTCATCGGGATCATCATCATCATCATCTCCACCACCAACACCATCATCACCCCGCTGCACCCGTCTCCGCTATAACATCTAGGGCTGAATCTTGTCTATTTCATAGGGGAAACTCTCCCGGTGTTGATTACTCTTGTTATTGATGCTATTGGGTGAAACCATTGGACTAAGGTTTATGTTCAGATTGTTATTCATCATCATATCACCTCTGATCATGTTCCGAGGATTAATCAACTATATGAAAGCACTTGACAATACTCCCGTGTGTCCTCAAGAACGTTTGGTCATTATAAGTACAACAACCGGCTTGTCCTTTGCTGTAGAAAGGATTGGGCCACTCGCTGCAACTATTACTACTGCATTTTATTTACTTGTACTTTATTTATCTGTCATATCAAAAACTCCTAAAAACTTGTCTGTGAGCATTTACAGTGAATCCTTCATCAAAACCGCTTGTCAACACCTTCTGCTCCTCGTTGGGTTCGACACTCTTATTTATCGAAAGTACTACGATACACCCCCTATACTTGTGGGTTATCACTCCCATCGGGAGCGTATCAAAAAATTTCTTTGACTAAAATGTGCAGGGTAAAAGATTTTGAGATTATCCTCCATTGCAAGCAATAAAGCACAATCTCGGGGACTACTCCCATCGGGAGCGCTGTCGCGCACCCGATAGAATAATGGCAAAAGTGTCAGTCGATGAAACATTCGACTAAGTTCATAAGCAAAATCACACTCAAAATATTCCCGAGTTGATCCGACGATCCTTGGATGCTGCATGCATAAGTGCAAAGGTAAGACCCGCCGATCAGTCGAGCTGGGCTAAGGACCGCTCCAGCAGCGTTATCCTTAAATGTTCCGTGTCAGCAGACATGATGAAAATCCCCGACGGACGCGTTGGGTAGATTCAAAACTATACTGCAGTTCGATTCAGTAAGACCTCAACGGCCGTTTCGAGTCTGTCCAGTTTGTTCCAGATTCGAGTCCGGGGACTCGAGTTTGATTGAAAGCTAGTATGGTTTTGCCACAAATGGTAGTTAACTGGCCCCGATCCGTCGTGTGTGCCGGGCCTGCTAAGCTAATATCCCTTGACTATCATGAGCAAAAACTCATAGTCGATGAAACACTCGACATAGCCAGTATGTGCTATTTCATAAGAATTCTAAATACAGATGTAAAAAATATAACGTGCATGATGTATGAGTCCATGCCCGACTCTTCGAATCAGACAAGTACTCGGGGGCTACTGACATGGGTATGCCTATCGGGTACCCTACCGTGAGGGTACCTGGTGCACGTATCGACTAGGCCCAACTATCAGAGCCTACATGAAGCCCATGAAGGGAGGCCCACGAAGATGAAGTATTCTCCAAGTTTGGCGAAGCAATAGTCGGTTTAGAGTTTCCTTACTTGTAAATCGAGTCGGTTACGAACACCCGAGACCCGGCCTATTATTTAAGGACTGGGAGGGCCATCGAACCGGAGGACGAACCACCAGAGCCACAAACCCTAGCGAGATCGACATCTCGCCGGGATCCTTGTAACCATCATATTCACAAAGCAATAACAGACAGGCAGGACGTAGGGGTGTTACCTCCACACGAGGGCCCTGAACCTGGGTAAAATCTTTGCCCTGCTTGTCAGCCGACGATACTTCCAGCTCTACCACGTTCTCTCCCCCATATTCATAACCTAGGGACCTTAACCATGGGTCTTGATGAGTCTACCCCTCGTCAGAGGTTAAATAAAAACTCTCCTCTGTCAAACCACTAGCTTGTTCTTCCCGGTCCTAATTCACGGGATCTCCGATCACATAGGTTGGGTTACCACTATGGTGTAACGCTCACGGGTCTCAAACCCATCTTTCTCGATGCGATGTCTATCACATTACGTGATAGTCCCTTTGTAAAGGGATCTGCCAGATTTTTGTCAGTTTGAATATAACTAACAGTCATTACTCCGGAGTTTCTCATTTTCCTGACAGACTTCAAGCGTCTTTTAACGTGTCTTGATGACTTCGCATTATCCTTATCACTGTTCACTTTCATGATAACCGTTTGGTTGTCACAGTTCATAAGGATGGCCGGTAATGGTTTCTCAACCACCGGCAAGTCCATCAAGAGCTCACGCAGCCATTCTGTCTCAACATAAGCTGTTTCTAAAACAGTAAGTTCTGCTTCCATGGTTGACCTCGTCAAAATGGTCTGTTTGCAAGACCTCCATGATACTGCGCCACCTCCAAGAATAAATACATATCCACTTGTGGCGTAGAGCTCATCAACATCTGAGATCCAGTTCGCATCACAGTATCCCTCAAGCACCGCAGGGTGCCCTGAATAGTGAATCTCATAACTCATTGTACCGTTCAGATAGCGCATGACCTTTTAAGTGTATGCCAATGATCAATACCCGGGTTAGACATGAACCTGCTCAACTTGCTCACAACAAAAGAGATGCCAGGTCTTGTCGCGCTCGCAAGGTACATGAGTGAACCGATCACTTGAGAATATCTTAATTGATATCTCGTTTCCTTCTTGTTCTTTCTGAGTATCACACTGGGATCATAGGGTGTTGGAGAAGGCTTGCTGTCTATGTAGCCAAAGCGGCTCAAGACCTTCTCAACATAGTGTGATTGCGTTAACGTAATCCCACTCTCATCCCTAATCAGCTTAATGTTCAGGATCACATCAGCTTGTCCCAGATCTTTCATGTCAAAGCTCTTTGACAGAAAAGACTTGACCTCATTTATCACTATCATGCTTGTACCGAAAATCAGTATGTCATCAACATACAAGCATAATATAACACTATCGCCCCCACCATGGCGATAATATACACACCTATCAGCCTCATTAATGGCAAAGCCTGCAGAAGTTAAAGTTCTGTCAAACTTCTCATGCCATTGCTTAGGTGCTTGCTTCAGCCCATACAAAGATTTTAACAATTTGCACACCTTTCTCTCTTCACCTTTTACCACAAACCCATCAGGCTGATCCATATAAATTTCCTCTTCCAACTCTCCGTTAAGGAAGCTGTCTTCACGTCCATTTGATGAACGAAGAGATTA
The DNA here is from genome assembly GCA_947311845.1 of Poa pratensis. Lineage (NCBI taxonomy): Eukaryota > Viridiplantae > Streptophyta > Magnoliopsida > Poales > Poaceae > Poa > Poa pratensis. Next base: position 123,704,391 of record CAMZMU010000063.1, on the reverse strand, counting down.
TAGGAGGCAGCCATGGAAAGTAGTACACGAATGGTGGTGAGACGAGCAACAGGTGAATAGGTGTCAAAGTAATCTTCGCCTTCACGCTGGGTGTAGCCCTTGGCCACAAGCCTTGCCTTATACTTCTCAATAGTACCATCAGGTCTTAGCTACTTCTTGAACACCCACTTACAGCCCACCGGTTGCAACCGTAGGGTCGTTCAGATAATTCCCAAGTTCCATTAGAAAGAATCGAGTCCATCTCATTATGGACAGCTTCTTTCCACTCATCAGCATCAGGAGATGCAAATGCCTCTGCAATAGTCGTGGGAGTATTGTCCACAAGGTACACAATAAAATCATCACCAAAGGATTTTTCAGTCCTCTGTCTCTTGCTCCTCTTGGGAACTGATTCATTGTCATCCTTCTCAAGGACTTACTCAACATGTGGTTGTTCAGAGTGATCAACAGATGTACTAGGTTCAACAGCTATCTCAGAAGAAATTCTAGCAATGCTATGCATATCCTTCATAGGAAAAAATTTCTAAAAAAATGTTGCATCACGAGATTCGAGAATAGTATCAACATGCATATCAGCTATCTCAGATTTAACCACTAAAAATCTATAGCAGATGCTCCTCTGAGCATAACCTAGAAAGACACAATCCATTGTCTTTGGTCCAAGCTTACGTTTCTTAGGAATTGGCACATTGACTTTCGCCAAACATCCCCAAGTGCGTAAATAAGAAAGTGATGGAGTTCTCCCAGACCACTCCTCGTAAGGGGTCTTCTCTTTATTCTTGTTTGGAACTCTATTCAGGACATGACACGAAGTCAATAAAGTCTCCCCCACCATGCCTTAGATAAACCAGCCGTGTCCAACATGGCATTCACCAAGTCGGTCAGCGTGCGATTTTTCCTCTCAGCAACCCCATTTGATTGGGGAGAATAGGGAGGCGTCCTCTCTTGAATAATACCGTGTTCCTCACAGAATTCATCAAAGATTTTGGAGAAATACTCACCACCACGATCCAACCTAAGACGTTTGATCTTTCTCTCTAATTGATTCTACTTCAGCTTAAGATTTTAAAGTAGTCCATAGCCTCATCTTTAGTGTGCAACAAGTATACATAACAGAACCTTGTAGCATCATCGATTAAAGTCATGAAATATTTCTTATTACCTTTTGTCAACACGCCATTCATCTCACATAGATCAGAATGTACGAGTTCTAGAGGTGCCAAGTTTCTCTCCTCGGCTGCCTTGTGAGGCTTTCGAGGTTGCTTAGATTGCACACAACTATGGCACTTAGAACCTTTGGCAATGGTGAAAGTAGGAATTAAACGCAAGCTGGAAAGTCTACTCATTAAACCAAAATTAACATGACATAAACGAGAGTGCCAAACATTGGCATCCGAATCCACACTGCCACAAATATGGTTTACTGACTTATTACAAAAATCTGATAATGAAAAGCGGAACAAGCCTCCGCACTCATACCCTTTACCAATAAATTGTCCAAACTTTGACACAACTACTTTATTGACTCCAAGACTAATTTAAACCCATCTCTGCATAGAAGGGAGCCGCTAACGAGATTCTTGTTCATAGTAGGGACATGCTGCACGTTCCTCAGCTGCACGATCTTCCCTAAAGTAAATTTCAGATCTACCGTGCCAACACCACGAACAGAAGCATGTGATCCATTCCCCATTAAGACGCTTGAATCTGCGACCTGATAAGAAGTGAACATAGAGATGTCAGCACACACATGAACATTAGCACCCGTATCAATCCACCAACATGGAGATTGAAATACTGAAAGCACAATTGGTAAATTACCATACCCATCAGTATTGCTAGCGGTCACGAGGTTGACATGCTTTGGCTTCTTCCCTTTCTTGTCTGCACGATCAGGGCAGTCCACAGAGAAGTGGCCAAGCTCTCCACAGGTATAGCACCCTAGCTCAGATTTGTTCAGCATCTTCTTCTTCTTCTTGAACGAAGTAGTCTTGGTAGGCATGTTGAAGGCGGGCTTTCCCTTGGCCTTGCTCTTGCCGTGGTGAAAGTTCTTCTGCACCATATTGGCGCTAGACTGACCTTTACCTCTCTCAGCAGTGTCCTTAGCCCGAGCCTTCTCCTCAACATCAAGAGACGCTATCAGGGTTTCAACCGATATCTCCTGTCTCTTGTGTTTGAGAGTTGTGGCGAAGTTCCTCCATGAAGAGGGCAACTTTGCAATAATGCATCCAGCCACAAACTTGTTAGGTAAGACACACTTAGCATGTTCAAGCTCCTTAGCAATGCACTGTATCTCATGAGCCTGTTCGACTACAGAACGGTTGTTAGCCATCCTGAAGTCATGGAAGCAGCATCTGCTACACCGAACTTAGCGTTCAGTGCCTCCCAGAGCTCTTTGGCATCTGTAATGTGCATGTACACATCAAACAGCTTGTTGCTAAGAGCACTCAGAACAAGTCCCACAAAGGCAGTATTGGTTTCCTTGAACTTGTTCTGATCCTCGTCAGATATAGTTCCTTCAGGTAACCCCTCACTAGCCTCGAACACTTTCAGAGATCGCAACCACAGTGTGGTCTTGTACTGCCATCTCTTAAAGTCCACACCGGTAAACTTGTCCGGCCTCAGCGCATCAGATAAATGTCCCATGTTTAACTCAGGAAATTGCCTATAACAAACATAAGGTTTTTGGATTGTTGGAAAAGTAGGCATAATTTCCATGATTAATTCCAGAATAAAACGCATGATCGCAAGAGGTACTAACATGTTAATCTCGAAAATACTAGTCGTATTAATTAACATGAATAGCAGCATGATATCTACAAACACAGCCATCGGAACGAGACGAACGTACCGAACAATTGTAGATGAAGTAGTCGTTGGAGCAGCGGCGGCAGCAGCTTGAAGAAGACGACGTTGGAGACGAGTCGCCCGCGAACCCGGAGATCGTCCAGGAATTCGAGCCGTGATGAAGAACTTGAAAACAGTCGCGCAGAGCGCTTGCCAAAAACCTTATTCGCCCTCTCCCGTACAGGATCACAAGGACAAGTGGTTCCGGAGACCTGCTGTCCCGTTCACCGGTGCACGCCGGCGCACGGGATGGAGTAGACTACGGTGGCGGCGCAAGGCACGAGATTGGCAAAACATAGATTGATTCGATGTGTGACGGCGCACGGTAGTGCATGGCAATATATAGTGCGGTTCGAAAACCCTAACGGGTACTATGTGGGCCGGCCACGTCGCACACGTTCGAGTCGGTTACAGCAGCCCACGCACGGTAGGCATTGGCTCGGCTCATTCCCGCAACCCGCGGCGTGTCTTGACGAGACGGACGGACGGCGTCGGAGGAGGAGGAGGAGTGCGCACGAGAGAGCTTTCTATTCTCAACCAGCACACCAAGTGGTACAACACTCCACTATATAAACTGGTGCAGCTCACTCCAAACTAGCAGTATGAGACTAAACTTTAGTCACGTATACACCTCCAAAATTCTGCCATGCACCAATTTGAGATTTCCAGGAATTGCTTATATGGGCTGCCCACTAATGGGCCCAATATTCTAACAGCAAGCACCTATTTTTAGAACTCTGTTGTCATTGAGAATTTATTCATATAATCCAATTGTAAGACCCAACATTTTCAAGTTCCGGGCATGGCCTATGAGGCTAGGTACTTATCTGCATCTTGATATTGTGGCTGTGTGCCTGTTATAACTCAATTAATGCTTCTATGCTGTAGTAAAAGAAGTAACTGTTTGATCATGTAAATAAATAACCTGACAGTAAATGGACACACCTACAGTCCTCTGATGACTATCTACTTTTATGCTGCACTATGCCACTACATATTGGTAGATGCTCCTTTCAGATCAATTAATTTATGGGTTAGAGGTATATCATCAGTAGTAAGTTTTGGTTAGCACTACCGACCTAAAGGACACAAATTATTTTCATTCCTGGAAAATGAGTGGCACAACTTTTAGATATGTAGTACCTAAAAACTGTAGTCTTGTACACTTTTAATGTTGATACAACAATGTTCTCTTATGTGGCAATCTGATCAAAGCTTGGTTTGGGTTATTGGCAGGCAAAGCTAACTAGCTAAGCTATGAAAGTGCCTGTGAGGCTGACAAGGAGCTACAGTACTGATTTTACTGATGGTTATGAGTGATCCCAACAGTCAAAAGATACAAGTTTTCAAAGGAAAAAAGAAGGTTTTTACAGAGTTGCTTCATTGTGTTACTAGATCCAAGTGGTTTATAGCCATGAAAGCTTTTGCAGACTTGCTTATTTCTTCTAGTACTAGATCCTAATCGTCAATAGGCATGGAGTTTATTTGGTCATTATGGTTCTGGTGACGATATTCAGTTCTCCTTTGTTACTCTCTTGCAAGTTTACACTGGTGTATTGGTGTATATGATGGTGGAATTCCGTGGTCATGTGCTCTCTGTATGACTGCTCTCTCTTTTGCACCTTTCATGCTGCAAAACCTGTACCTTCTTTGTGAGTGGGTTAATATGGTGCCACTTTCAAATGTCTTCCTGGTTATCTCCTGTCATCGTGGGTCATGCGCTACCTGTAATTGGTGGCATTGTTGTAGCTTTGGTTATCATTTTGAGTGCAGAACTTCGTCACAACTTTGACAGTTGACCATAATGAAATCATATCTAAAGTTGATTATCCCGTGCGTACTACTGCTCCGGGTCCAGATGGCTCCTCTGTTAGCTTTTAGAGCTTTTTGGCCTTAGTTGGATCGATATTATTTTAGTACGAAGTGGACAACATGTATATTTCAGCTCATTAGCAAACCAAACTTGCAAGAGTGATGTTCAAATATGTACTCTACATGTTTATATAAATTAGATACCTAACCATACACGAGAGAACACCGTTAATATATATATTTAATAAAGCATACATCTCTACCATGATACTAATGCTGTTAAAATTGATTTTACCACACACTCACATATAGACATGTACACTATATAAGTTATGTTATTATAAAAAAATAAGGGTGAATCATTTTTACAACATATTGTTAAATTTCTCACAGCACAATCTTTCAACGATATAGATTGCAATTGTACAATAAAGAACAATATAATTAATATTAGCATCATCAATGTGTGGTTAACTACTGAAAATTAATATGAAAAACCATAATCGTTAAAACTATAGTATGAAAAAATTAAGTCACATGTAAGTCTAAAAGTTTAGTATGAATATGTTCGGATTAACCCTAAGGGAAATGTGTAGTTACCACCCGGGGAGAATACCACCTCTCTAGCTATCGTCGGATCAAACTTCACGATTCGTACACAGTTTGCTACGCTCAAATTAACCACTCATTTCCTCTGCAAATCACCTGGCTTCTCAATATTACTAGATAGCAAGTCATATTTTTACAATTACATCTTTTTAGTATTTGTTAGAATTGGTCTATTGCATTCGCAATACAAAAAACAGAAAGCATCATACTGGAATATACAAATTTAATGATAAAAAACGAAACTAATTATAAACTTATCATAGACTTGTCAATTAACGTTTTATTTTGAATAACTGCCAATAACATACCGGTTGAGGAAGGAGGATGCATTTATCAAAAAAAAAAGATTATCTACCATTTATAACAGTGAACTAATTAGATATCAATAAGATTAGTTGACACTGTCAAATCGATATTAAGAATCCATTATATTCTATGTGCAATATGTTGGCAACTAATTTAGTTTAGCACAAATCGAAACTATGGAGGTGGTGAGATAGTCTCAACATCGGTAATGTATTTTCGATGAGTTCCACCATCACAGATATTGCAATAAACCTTACGTAAATCCACTTTGCCTCATAGGAGTATATACTCTCACAAAAAATACATTTCAAACTATTAATAAAGTTCTGAATCAAATTTTGTGTGTACATCCAGACATTGTATGTGTGCACACGAAGTTTCGTGGATTTTTTTTGCTTATATAATAAAAAAATGTCTCGTAAAAAGTCATTTTACAACACGGAAATCTGTCTTTTTTGAAAAGGCCGTAGAAAATGTCCTTTTTCCAGAAGATTTATGTGTACACATTGAATATCCAGTTACACACCCGGATCTCTTCTAAAATTTAACATTTTAAATGCACTTCTTATTGTGAGCATGTACTCCTATAAGATGGAAGGGTGCCTCCTATACCATAGTGTAAACTTGCAAGAGACTAAGAGCATCTCTAGCGGATCCATATAAACAATCATCGTCTTAGAAAATTTCGGTCGATATGCGATTCTGAGCCATTTTGGTGGTCCATACAGAAGCCGCATATCGGCCCAGCCCGCAATATTTTTCAGGGATATGACTCCCCTCCGTTGCTAAATCCACCAACTTTGGGGGACCACTTCTTCTCGTTCTCCGCCGTGAAATCCAACAACTCCTTGCAACTAATTCCTCTCGTTCTCCGCCATGAAAACCATCAACTCGGGTGACCAGTTCCTCTCAAAGTTGAGTAAATGGCACTGGCGGTCACACAACTTGTCGCGTATGTGCACTTAAGTCACACAACTCAAAAACTTGATTTTTTTATTCACAACTCACAAACGTGTACACATTGGTCACAAACGGACCACGTCATCCCGTTTTTGACTGATTTTTTTTTAGAAAACCCCCTATGTTATATAAGGAGGGTCGATATTGCAAATATCTATGAACATAATGATTTTTAAAAAATATTTAAGATGGATGATCATGCTGATGTCATCAATGGATCTACCGCGCTCGAGCGGCCGGGCGCCGTCCTGGGCGGGCTCCGCGCCATCGGCTGCCGCTCACGCCCGCGCCCATGCTCGCAGCTGACTGCCCGCGCCGCCGGTCGCCGCCAGCGCCTATTTTTCTTTTGTTGGATCCACTCCCTTGCCTTGATTCGATTCTTGCTCGCACCTGTGTCCGCAGTTCTCGTTTTGGATGCAGAGGAGGAGAAGCTGGGAGGTCCGGCTGTACCACACAGGCAGCCAATGGCGTGGGGAAGCAGCCAGCTGCGAGCGTCGGCGCGGCCACGGTTTTCGGCGGTGGATCCATTGCATGACGTCATCCATCTTTTAAAAAAAAATCATTATGTCCATGGATATTTGCAATATCGACCCTCCTAATATAACACAGGGGGATTTCAGAATAATTTCAGTCCAAAATGGGATGAAGTGTTCCGTTTGTCACCAATTTACACACGTTTGTGAGTTGTGAGATCAAAAAATCACGTTTTTGAGTTGTGTGACTTAAGTGCACATACGCGACCAGTTGTGTGACCGCTAGTGCCATTTACTCCTCAAAGTTCAACCGTAAACTGGCAATTTATAGTTTTCTTAAAGAAATTCCGCATCAAATCTGAACGAGAGTAGTGAATTATGTAGGATTGATTCGGGCACGCTCTAGAGATTAGTGATTTACTGTAGAACTGAACCTGACCCGGAAACGGAACAACTCGCAGTTGTTCATCGCTAAGCCCCCTCGCCCCGCTCAATCACTGCACCCCCATCGATAGGGAGAAGTTTCGACGTTAGGGTTTCCCGTTCCGACGGCCGTCGCCGACGCGGTGATGCCCACGCCGCTGCCGCCGCCGAGTCTGTCGTGGATCTTCGTCGGCCCGATGCTGGCGCTCGCGTGCTTCGCGCCCTATACGCGCCCCTACCTGTGCTCCGCGACTGCGTGTGTTCTCTCCGCTAGTTCGGTCGCCGGGTTCGTGGCACACCTCGTCTGGGGCAAGGGCTCTGCCCCACTGGTATTTCTCGACGCGCTCAGGGGCGCGGCTCGCAGGGCCTGCCTCGTCCTCACCCTCCTCTTCTTCGCGCATAGATCCTTGCTGCTGTTCGGACGTCATATATGATTTCATTCTTGAGTTCAGGAAGGTATCATTGAAATAACTCTTTGACTAGATGTGCTAGCAGCTGAGCTCTAGATTATTGTATAATTAAGATTTACCTGCGCACCCGTTCGAATTAAAATTCCAAACATATATAGTTGAAGTTGTTGTAATGAGTATATATATGCATTCTACCTGAAGTGCCAGTCGATATTAAGGATAATAACAAAATTTGGAAGATGAAGATACCACTTAAAACTAAAGTGTTTGCATGGTATCTTCGTCGGGGTGTAATTCTTACTAAAGACAACCTTGCCAAGCGTAATTGGCACGGAAGTAAAAAGTGTATTTTCTGTCAACATGACGAGACCATTACACACTTATTATTCCAGTGCGAATTCGCCAGGTCTATATGGTCAGCCGTCCAGATAGGTTCTACCTTACATCCACCGGGACGCGATTGCCGTTATTTGGTCGCTGTGGCTATGTAGAAATGACAAGGTTTTTAATGATAAAAATGCTTCTGTTATGCAGGTTATTTATCGGTGTACAGCTATGCTACGAGCATGGTCGGCCCTGCAGCGTGTGGAGCACCGTGACTTATTTTTGGAGGTGGCGTTCAGGCTGGAGGCTGCGGCCAGGGAGTTATTCTCCCGGCATGGATGGCAACATAGACTCCGGATAGACCTACCAGCATCTTAGGCGGATCTACACTTTCTCATTATGATATGTAATTCGCCGTTTTTACTTTTTGTTCTGAATTGGTTACTGGTGAACTGGTGGCTGTGTGCATCTTAGCTATGCAGAGGCCGGATATAATGCTTAAAACTTTTAAGTAATAAAATCACTTTATCTAAAAAAAATGCATTCCCCTGAATTGCCTGTTTTGGCTCCCCATGTGTCATTGAGCTATATGATCTTTTAAATGAATGTATTTAGTACTTTAGCCTCATAATATCATGAAAAACGTCCTTGTCGTCCTGTTAATTTGCAATCGTTTTTCTTAGTTATGAAACCTACTGCCTACTGGCGTTGATATTTGTTAACATGGAGTATTGTTACACTTAAACTAGTGAAGGTCTTGCTATCCCCTCTGCTTGCTGCGTTTTACTCCGTAGTATTTATGGAAAACATTGGGATTAGCCTCAATCTTCAACTGTTGCGAGTGCCCAACTGACGCAGTTCTACTGAGTGATGATAAAAAGGATTGATATCATGTTTGGGGATTTTGTTTTTGTTTGCATGCCATCATCCCCTGTAATTGTTGCATTCGCTCAGCTTGTTAGATTGTAAAAAAACATGTTTGCTGCTTCCTGAACTGTCTGTGTCACCTTTCTTGAGAAATATGTTGTGATTCAGAATTTCTCCATTGAAATCAATGGAAAGACGACCCAGAGTTTTCAAGTTCTGGCTATGGCCTATATGAGTTTACTCTTACCTTCATCTTGCCATTGTGGGCTGTTCTGCGACTCAGTTTAATGCTTTTTTTACTCTCGTAAATAGAAGTAAGGTGTTTGATCATGTAAATATCAGCATTATAGTAAACAGATGCACCTCTAGTCCTTTAATGATATTATATACTTTTAGATTTAGATGGTGCTATAACACTACATTTTGTTAGACGTGCCTTTGGGCACAGTTAATTTCTCGTGTTACGAGTTCATATCATCAGTTATGTGTTAGTTAGCACTACCAATTAAAGGACAAGAAATATGAGAATACTGTATGTCACAAGATACAGGTTACTTCATTATCTGGAAAATGAGTGGCACAGCCTTTAGATTTGGACTACCTGAAACTACACTATTGCATGCTTAATAATGTTGATATCACATCGTTATTTTCTGTGGTAATCTGATTAAATCTTGGGGTGGGTAATTGGCAGACAAAGCTAAGAAGAGAAGGTGTCTGGAGATTGGCAAGAGCCACTGTACATATTCCTCTGATGCTTGTGGGTGATCCCAACATATGCAAGTCTGCAGAGGAAAGTTTTGTCAGACTAATAGCTTATTTCTACTATTACTCGATCCTAAATTTCATCAGCCATCAATTTGTAGACTTGCTAGATCATAATCGTCAGTATCCATGAAGTTTATTGGTCATTATGGGTCTGGTCTCTGATGACAATATAGATAGTACAGTACATTGCGCTACTCTCTTCCACAAGTATAGGCTATGCCGCTATGGCGTCTTAGTGTACATATGTTGGTACAATTCGTGCTCTGTTTGTAATAGCCATTGGAATAAAATGCTTCCATGATTCATTAATCTTGCGCATTTGTATGATTACAGTCGGTTTACATTCTTTTGTTGTATCCTCGGCTACCTTTTGCAAGTGGGTTATGACATATTTGCGGTGCCATTTCGAATATCCTCGTGCTTATCAGAGGTGTGGTTGTACTACCAAATGATTGTTTCTGGCATATTAGACTGAAAGAGTTCCATGTTGAAAACTGCAATCAGAAGAAAGGTATCTATCAACAACCCAAACTATTTTTTTTCCTTTTTCAGATTAGACTTACAAATATACATGTTCATAAATGCAACCAGAAGACTGGTATCAATCGACAACGAACCTGAAGACAATAAATGAGCTTGTTAGATGTAGTCGCAACCTTTAGTACAACTGTCAGTTTAACCGTTTTTACGCTTGCATATATAATCTTTGTTGGCCCAAGAAGGGGCCCTTCGATGTTCAACGAAAACGTTAAGTGGAGCCTCCTTGGGAAAAAGGGGCCCTTACGTTTAACTCTCCCGATCCTGCGTTCTAGCTAGGGCTTGAACATTGGTGACCTTCTCACTCTGGTCACCTGCTCGAAAGCATAAGCCATCTCGATCAGCCTCGGCTCGTACCCCTGCAGCCCGCCAAAGCATATGGCGAAGGGGACCCCCTCCTCGCTGTACCCCGCAGGCACGACGATGCCGGGGTGGCCACCGATGGCGAGAAGGCTGGAAGCGTTGCTGTTGGGGGTGACGATCGCGTCTAGTTGATGCTCCTTCATCAGCTTCTCAAACCCATCAGCGGACAGCTTGTTCAGCTGTCGGATCGCTGCTCTCTCCATGGGTCCAATGCCGTGTGTGTTTTCGGCTGCGATAAGGTCGTCCTGCCCGAAATCTTTTAGCCTCTCCTGCAGCAACATGTAAGAAAATTGTTTAAAGAGTAAGTAAATAGTAAGTGCCATTGGTTGCCCTGATGATCGTGTACTTATTATTTTCTGGCAACGCAAATGTTTGAACCTATAATAATAAGTGAAGATATTGAAAGAGATGTGGAATGCAGGTAATATGGCGCCGAATGTGGAGATTGCTGAAAAAATGGAGGCTATTATGCCCAAAGGAAGAACTCTGGTTGCTGGACAAATGCCTGATGCTTATGGAAGTGAAGGCACTGGAGGTTCCCCCGCTCAGCTGGCGAAGCGAAGGATTCTGATGAAGCTAGGACCTGGAACTCCAGAGGCGATGGAGTGCAGAAGAGGTGTCAGTTTCGGCTGAGCATCGTCGTCGTCTCCAATTCCAAAAAGCTGCTGGGGATCTATTCTCTGGAACAATCTATGTAGGCGTTTTATGTGACGAAGGGAGGAAATAGAGAGCTGTAATGAATGTTGCCTTTCCTATTTGGGAAACTAGGAGAGTATTGGGATGGCGTTTAGCCTGATGTAATAATTGGATGAATTGTTGTTTCGCTTCTTATGAAATAAGACAGGGCAAAAAGCCTATTGATCTAAAAATATTGAAAGCGATGGATATTCAGTGCGTTTGCACACTTACCTGGATGGGATTTGCATTGTTGAAAGCTATGATGTCTGCAAGCGAATGGACCGGGGAGGACAACAAGTCTGCCAAGTACGCGTTTATGCTTAGCTTGAACTCTGCTTGCATCGCGATCCCCTCGTTGGAAGCAATATCGGCCAAAAGAGCGGTCAAATTGGCGGCGACGGCAAGGTTCTCGATCACCATGGCACCGTGTTCCCTTCAGGAAAATCAAAGAATCAGTTCAGGTTCATTTATATTAATCTGTCATGTTCATCTGCCATTTTAACTGCTGCCACCTCATTGTGGCAAGGTGCTGCTTGTACACCCTCAGTCGCGCCTCTCCGTATCCTTGGAAGAAGCCGTTGGGGACGCCGATTCTCTTGCCTCTCAGCCCATCTTTCTTCAGGAACTGCATGTACCCGCCTTGAGGGATGAACTTGGATGCTGCTCTGGTGGCCGCGGCGTCGAACGCGTCGTAGCCAACAATGGCGTCCAGCACCTGAACTGCGTCTGACACTGTCCGACACATCGGTCTGCATTTCGTGTCAGTGGGTGCATTGATCGGAGCAGCAACTCACAATTCAAGGTTTCCAAAGAAGAATAAGAAGAATTACCCGACGGTGTCCTGTCTAGGGGTGATGGGAATGACGCCGGACCGGCTGGTGAGCCCGACAGTGGGCTTGATCCCGACCACGGAGTTCAGCGACGACGGAAAGAGTATGGAGCCGTCGGTCTCGGTGCCCAGCGTCACCGCAGCCATGTTCGCCGCCGCCGCGACGCCCGGCCCCGCGCTCGACCCGCACGGGGTGGACGACAGAACGTACGGGTTCTGCACAGTTAAGCTCACCATCGATCCGTGAAGAACATGAATTCTCAAAATTCATTCGGAAGTGAGTGCCAGTTTGATTACCAGCGTCTGGCCGCCGCGGGCGCTCCACCCGTCTTGGACGACGCGGAAGTTGGACCACTCGGAGGGGTTGGCCTTACCGAGCACCACGGCGCCGGCCCGCCGGAGCCGGGTCACCACGCCGGCGTCCCTTTTCACCACGGAGCCGAGGAGAGCGAAGGAGCCGGCCGTCGTGTTGAGCGCGTCCCGGGTCGCGATGTTGTCCTTGAGGAGGACGGGGATGCCGTCGAGCGCACCGATTAGGCGGCCGCCGGCGGTCTTGCGCCGAGCGTCGGCGGCTCGCGCCTGAATGAGCGCGTCCGAGTTGACTTCGATGACGGCGTGCAGAAGCTTGTTGTGGCGGCTGATCTGGTCCAGGTAGAACTGGACGAGCGCCTCCGAGGTGAGGCTGCCGTTGCTGAAGCCGAGGTGGATGGCCTCCACGGTGGCCTCGTGGAACTCGAAGCCGTGCGAGACGCCGGCGGCGGTGGCCTCCATGTTTGGCAAATCTCGTGCTAACAAAAAAAGAGAGCGGAAGTTCCTTTTCTTTTTCTGTTTCTCTCTCTTTTCTCCACTACTATTAAACACGCAAACATCACTTTCGCTAGACGCACCCATAAACATAACCCCAAAACATAGCAACCGCTGGATTTGTCCCACCAAACTAAATCTAACAGTGCAGATTGACCAAGCAGGTATCCCGTGTGCACTTAGCGATTTACATTGACTGAATCGTACTACACCTCCACCCCGGTCCCCGGCGGGGACTGGGATCCAGTGACTGGCTGTAGGCCGGTCACGCCGTAACTGGATCTCAGATCCACCCTACACTCTCCATCCAACGGCTCCAATCAAGCGATTCTATAATTTTGTCAAATTTGTCTTTTTTGCTGCGCTCAAAATACAAAGTATATTTGATTGAAATTTTCGTACTTACAACATGATTCGCGTTGGCAACATGTACAATTTTTTGTTTTGAATTTTTTGATGATTTGAAATATTTTTTCAAATCATCAAAAAATTCAAAACAAAAAATTGTACATGTTGCCAACGCGAATCATGTTGTAAGTACGAAAATTTCAATCAAAAATACTTTGTATTTTGAGCGCAGTAAAAAAGACAAATTTGACAAAATTATAGAATCGTTTGATTGGAGCCGTTGGATGGAGAGTGTAGGGTGGATCTGAGATCCAGTTACGACGTGACCGGCCTACAGCCAGTCACTGAATCCCAGTCCCCCCGGCGGCCCCGCAGAGGAAATTTTGAAAATACGCCCACGTTCCCCTGCAATCAGGGAGGCCACGCTAAAAATAGAAACTGATCCATCGCCGCACCGATCGCCACCAGGCTCCGTCGCCGCACGGCTGTTGATCTCCACTGGGACCTACCAACGGAACCATCTTCCACGGCGCGCTCGCCCCCGGCAGCACAAGGTCTCTGTCCTGGACGGCGCCCACGCAGCTCGGCAAAACCGTCGTTCGTCTTGCTGGACCTGCCAAGGGCACCTTGTTCGACAGCGCGTTCGCCGCCAGGCAGCAGGAGGTCTCTGTCCTGGACGGCGCCCACGCAGCCCGGCAACACCGTCGTCTCGCTGGATGGCGTCTTGTTGGACGACGCCCAACGACACCTTCCTCGACGGCCTCTTGCTGGACGGCGCCCAACGGCACCTTCCTCAACGGCGCCCTAGCAGCCCGCCAGCAACTTAGTCTTCCTGGACGGCGCCGGGCAACACCTTCTTCGACAGCGCCCTCGCCACCAGGCAGCATGACGTGTCCTGGATGGCGCCCTCGCCACCCTGCAGCGCACCGTCAGGTGGGCGGCGTTCAGCATTAGGTAATCTTCCTCCTTCTGACAATTCCACAAAACAATTTGGATTCAAGTTACTTTATTGCTTGCACGCTACAGCTATTTTTCTCTGCAAAAATCTCTCTGAAATTTGAAATTTTATCCACACAGATTGTCTTAACAAAATTGAAGAAAATTGTCACCAAGTAATATTCAAAATCTTTATTATGGTTTAAGAAACCTTGCATTTGGCGATGTTGTTCATGCTTATATCCACGGTACGCAATCTTCTTAAGAGAAGCTGCCGACCTGCGAGAGCATTGATCAATCAATATGTAACAGTACACAAAGAGATAACAGCTTGCTTGAAGAAGATTTCGTTAGCCAAATCTGAAAATTTCAGTTCCAAAGATCTATCATAAAAGCAGGATCAAAAGCCCAAAAATGATATAGAACAGAAACCAAACCAATATCTTAATCTACGCACCTTTCTGCTTAGCCATGGCATACTGATGGATAAGATGGAACTTGATGCTGACCATCTTCATGGTTATTGCTCCGCTTACCAAAAATGTATCATTGCACCTGCATGAACAGTTAAATGAAGACAACATGTCCTTTTAAGTCATGGCAGCACGAACCTGGTAGAGAAACCAAGTGCATTTTTTATGTTGTCCGTTGGCAAAAATCATTTGACAGAAAAACATGGTGGGATAGTTGAAAACATATTAGGATACTTTATACATCTTGTCTGTTGAAATAACATGTGTATGTATACAAAAAGAGGAGGTTGCTGCCTTTGTTCCAGAATTTACATATACTCTCTAGCTGGATAAATAGTATAATTAATTAGTTGAGGGCTCAAGTTTCCTTGTGTCCCAAATACCGACCATAAATGATGTCAAATATAAGATAGCAGATAAATGAAAGGGAGGTGTACATATGTAAAGAAGGAATTGCAGCATACAGAAACATATAAGATAATCATACTCGACAATTGTAAAATAGCTAATGTGTGGTCTAGCATATTGTCTTACGGTGATGATATCTGAGATTCCACGGACACGTTGTCAGAGAATATCATTTGCCAATTGAATGCTTCTTTCACAGTAGTATTTGGAGAAACAACAGTCAGTAACTTATCATTTGGGATTATAATCAGCGTATCCACATTGCTTCTTAAGGACGCCATTCCTTCATGTGCCTGAAGTGCCCGCCTTCTTCCTTCAAATCAAAAGGGAGTAGTCACAATTCCGACAGATAATATACCCATAGACTTAGCTATCCCTGCTATAACAGGTGCCCCACCATCCCTGTTCCCCCGCCCATTCAAGCTTGCAAAATGAATATCAGGGTTCAAACGCAGCTACTAGAGCAGATTATCATAATCCTTTCAATCAAAGCACAAAAATGGTTATATATGTGTACATTAAGTTATAAATTATAACCTAACACCATGACTAGCAAGTTGGACTAATTCCTTATGTGTTACAGTCACCTCACTTCTGTCATCGCAGAATGAGTATATTTGAGACGCATGGCCTAACTTCACCTAACCTTGTATATGTAACTTTCCATTACTGCAGCCTCATAAAATGCAGTGTGGTCTATATATTCCTTCTATTTCATGCCATCAAACATATTGTTCAGATAGACAACAATGCATCTTGTCAGAAATAAGAACACAGATTAGCTAAAGCATCCAGAATTACATGTAAGAATGTTCAGACAAAGCAAGACAAATCAAATATGCTTTATGCGTATGTCATTATATAGAGATATTATATACACTCACTGTGAATAAATACAAACAAATTCCAACTTAAGACTCGAATTGTACCTATGTTACATCCCGTTGTAAAAGGATCAGCTTTCATAGCCTACAGAATTGCAGGAGCAACTGATTAGATAAAAACATTGGTGATTATTAGATCAAGCTTACGCATAATAGCTAAAGCGTCCGAGGCCTGGGCATGTGGCGGGGCGCGTCGGCGCGAGGCATGGGGCTGTTGCTACATCGGCGGCGTTAAGGCGCTAGCAGCGGCCTCGAAGAGAGCCGAATCGAGCAGAGAGAGGAACGGCGAAATACCTGTCGCGGGCGAGGTGTGGAGGGGCGTCGACCATCCACTCTGGATCATGCCGTACTCGGGCCACACAGTGAGGCTCACGGCCCGCCCAACCCGCAAGAGCATGGCGTCCTCGCCGGCGCTCGCTCGATTCCGCGTCTTGTCACGCGGGGCAGGGAGGTAAGTGTTGCAGAGCCCTCCAGATCGCGCATGGTGTCCGCGGCCATCCATCTATCCGGTGGAGGCGAAGTCACCTCCGTCGGCGGAGAGGCATGGGAAGGGTGGCCGTCGCAGCAGCGGTGGGGAGCAGGGAGGGGGGTTCGTCAGGGCAGCGGCAGGGAGGGGTGGTCCTCGCTGGAGTAGCGGTCATAAGGGGATGGGGAGGGTCCTCGCGCGGTCGCGCCGGCAGCGGGGAGGCAGTGAATAGGGCGGCGCCGCTGGTTGTACTGCGTCTGTGAGAGAGAGAGTGGGGAAGATGAGAGTGGAGTAAGCGGTGTGTGTCAGTGTGTGTCCAGTACTCCAATGTCCACGCCTAAATGGTGTGTGTCCCAGAAAGGTATTTTTTAATCACCTGACGAGGTCGACATAGGGAGCTGAGCGCCAAGCAGGTCGTTGCGGGGTCGTGGGCCGGATGAGAGTCTGAATCTTTTTTTCCTTTTTCAATCTGACACGTTCGACTCAGGTAAATGGGTAGGATTTTTTGACGTTCTTTGTTGAAAAAATTAATTTGTCACAATGATTTTGAATACTTACAAGAATAAATAAAAATAATAATTTGTCACAATGATTTTGAATACTTACAAGAATAAATATCTTATGCATATTCTTGTATTGAGTATATTAAAATATTGTAATCATGCAGGTCATTTTTATGCCCGTGCGTTTTAAATGATGCAAAGTGTGGATTGTATGTTGTCGGAAATTTTTTACACGGTTTAGTCATGAAATTTATGCCCGTTGTGTTGCACGCGTCCCGAGTCATGATATCTTGACGAGGACGGGGACATTATGCAGCCCACTGGTCAGTCAGCCGCCAGAGGACACGCGTTGAGCATCAGCGCACTCTCCGGCAGGGCCGGCTCTATATTTTCTTGGCCCTAGTGCAAGGTTCAAAAATTGGCCCCCAAAATTTACTACTCCCTCCGATCCAAAATAAGATTCGGAGGGTTAAGCACACTGTAACATTACAGAAAACCCCTTCGAAATTCAAATAGCAAAAATAAACACCTTCCGCATCTCGTCTCGCTCGTCCGTCTCGCTCGCTCGTATATGCATCCTCCGCTAGCCTCGCTCGATCGCCGGCCGAAGGAGCAGCTCCAGGTCGCCCGAAGGAGCGGCTCCAGGTCTCCGGCGGGAGCAGCTCCAGATCGGCCGAAGGAGCAGCTCCAGGTTGCCGACAGCAGCAGCTCTAGTTCGCCGGAGCAGCTCCAGGTCGCCGGCAGCAGCAGCTCTAGTTCGCCGGCAGTTCCATCTCCAGATCAGCCGAAGGAGCAGCTCCAGGTTCGCCTCAGCAGTATCCAGTATCCGTATCCTCTACGCCAGTGATGGATGCACCATCTTCCTCCTCCTTCGTCCCGAGAACAAGTGCTGCACCATCTTCTTCCTCCTCCGTCTCCGGATCTTCAAGTGCAGCTTCATCTTCCTCCTCCTCCTCAGCAACAGGTACTTCTGCACAAAATAACCATCCAGTTTGAATTCAAAACTGTATTCAGCAACTGAATTCAAAACAAGTATGCCAAGTGTCATGCAAATGGTTTCAGAAAGGATAGGTCTTAACCATTTGAAGTTTTCAATCTTTCATTTCGAAGGTTTAACCAGGATAACAAGTTCCCTAACACAATAAAATCAAGGACATTCCCTAGTTGGATAACAAGTTCCCTAACCAGCAGCAAATAAAATGCTACAGTACAATAAACTACAGTATCACTATATTACAGATAAGATGGCTCTTGGTATAGATATCATATGAAACCGAAATATGCATATCTCAGTGCAAATGAAATCTGGCTGCGACTTCATCTCAGGTCATCAGTCAAGATTTTTCAACTTAGTACAGGCATGGAATCATCTTAATCTGCTGCCACGCCCACAAAATGTCCAAAGATACATGGAAACCAACATATCACTGTCATCAGTCATCACAAAGTACTCACCAAATTCTTTCGCAACATCTACTGAGATAGCATTTGCTTCACCGTTAATCCTTTTCATCTGTTCTTCGTTACCAAATCCTCCAAGAGCTACTGCTCTTCCCTCTAGACTGCTGCTGCCACCACCTGAAGATAACAACATAAATAGTTGTTAGTTCTCCAACTTCCAACTAAGCAAAGAAGCAATTGCGTCACCCAAACAGACTAAGGACACATCATAAAATAGGAAGACATGTTTATGTCTCTATTCCAGTTTCTAGCAGTATTTTCAGTTTCTAACACAGTTTCATCATTTTACAGTTTGTATCAATCGAAGAAAGAAAAACTTGCGAAATGATCAGAGGTTTGGAGCTTATCTTGCACTAGAAGCACTCAAAAAAGCAAGAGAGGTACTCCCGGCTGACCATGCAGCTGACAAAAAACTTGTAGCTGAGCTATTGCAAATAACTGTTCGAACGGTTGAGAAAATTTGGAAAGAGGCTAGAGAGCAAATTCAGAGAGGGGAAGAAGTCGATGTGTCCAACAAAAAGAAAGGGAGATCTGGCCGGAAGAGAAAGGACCATGGTCTTGAGAGGATACCAACAATTCCTTACAACAAACGTTCAACCATGAGGGCACTTGCACTGTCTTTGAAAGTTCCCTATACATCATTGCAAAGGAGGCTAAAATGGGGCCAGATTAGGAAGCACACAAGCAATATAAAGCCCTATCTCAAGCTAGCCAACCAAATCGACAGGCTCAAATTCACTATCCGATGGTGAATGAAAGAACTGTGTCGGATGCTATGCCTAAATTCATAGACATGTGAAAGATCCTGCATACGGATGAAAAATGGTTTGACTTCACTAAAAAAAGAGGACCTACTACCTATCGTCAGAAGAAGCTAATCCTGAGCGCAGTATCCAAAGCAAAAAACAGAATTGGAAAGGTAATGTTCCTTTGTGCAGTGGCGATGCCAAGGATTGATGCTGATGGAGTAACCTTTGATGGAAAAATTGGGATCTGGCCATTTGTTAATTTAACTCCAGCTGTAAAGAAATCTAAGAACCGAGCCAAAGGAACTTTGGAAGTCAAGGCGGTGACAATTACAAGAGATGTCCATCGAGACTACCTATGTAACAAAGTAATTCCAGCGATTGAAGCCCTATGGCATGATGATGACGAAGGGACGATCTATATTCAACAAGACAATGCACGAACACATGTTTTGCCTAGTGACCCAGCTTTTAGAGCAGCTGTAGCAAAAACAGGGATGGATATCCAGCTAATGCAACAACCTGCAAACTCACCGGATATGAACGTGTTGGACCTTGCATATTTTAGGTCCATTCAATCTTTAACACTAGAAACTGCACCAAAAAATCTGAGTGACCTCATAGAATCAGTTGAAGATGCTTTTCACAGTTATCCAGTGGATAATCTTGACAAAGTGTTCATAACTTTACAGTCAGTTATGCTGGAAGTTATGAATGCTAGAGGTGGCAATAAATATGACACTCCACACATGAACAAGGACAAGATGTTGAGGGAAGGAACTCTGCCTATGGCTCTAAGGATTGATGGTGAACTCTACCGAAAGACCTTGGAAATTATAGCTGCCTATGAAGCAGAGGCATTATCCTTGTCAAATGGAGCAACAACAAACAACAAAAGAAAGAGGAAAGGAGTACAAGAAGGAGTGGTCCTTGTTTAGAAGAAGAAAAATATTTTGCAAACAAATCTGTATGTTTAGGAGTATTTGTAATCACTAATATATGTATGTATTAGCACTATATGTGCTCCTGTTCTATATATAGTCACCGAATTACAACAAGCATTGATAAATATTGATACAGTACTTGCAAGTGAGACAGCAAGCAAGTATCTGTGTTGTGAACTTGCTTGTTTACAGCACAGTATACTCAAGAATAGGAGTCCTAGAGACTACTGTTGTGATATTGCATGCTAAAATGTGCTCTTAGCTGATGAATCTTACAATGATATTGCACACATTACAACACAGGGGCAAAATTATTCAACTACAGCAAAGCAATACTCAAATAAACAGCAAAGCATGCAAATGAAGTTTTTCAGTTAACAGCAACAACAAACACACCAATTGACAGCAGCAAGCAAACACATGCATTTTTCAGTTAGCAGCAGCAAGCACATGAATTAACAGCAGCAAGAAAGCACATGAAGTTTTCAGTTAGCAGCAGCAACAACAATACTAAAGGCAGGAACAATTTCATTAGCCAAAGCGCGGGATTGCTGCTTTCTCATCTAATAATGGTGTATACATGGTTGCGGAGACACAGAGAGAAAATCAGACCAACTAGTTTGATGCGTAGAGAAGATGTTGTGCTCCTGACGATATTTTAAAAGAGGACTATTGAAACCATGCATGCGGCCAGACATATGTTCGAAGGAAATTATTGGAAGGGGAATTGGATTTCTTCACGGAGGTAGGCAGGCGTAATTTCTTCACGGAGGTAGGCAGGCGTACCGACAGGGATTGGAGGTAGGCGAGTTGGTCATACCTGGTGCGCTCGCCGGAGTACTCCATGTGGACGGTGTCGACGAAGAATTGCAGAGTGGGGAAGCCCTGCACACCGTGCTTCTGCGCCAGGTCTGCGTCCTCGATGCCTCGTTCCGCATCTGGCCAAGAGTGGCGCCCGCCTCCTTGCGTCTGGTCTCACCGGCCGCAGCCACTGGATCCGGTGCGTCCTGTCTCACAGCCACCGGATCCGGCCTCTCCGACGCCGGAGATGGCGATTCCTCGCCGGCTTAGACCAAAAGATCAGATCTTTTCTTGAGGTTGGCGGTGGAGACGTCTTCCTTGGTCTCGTTGGAGGAGAAGAGGGCGAGCCCGATCTCGTCGCAGCGGCGCTGCAGGTCGACCCCCCTGCGGATCCATTCCTGCCAAAGAAAAACCGAGCACGTGAGGAGGAGGAATCACACGAATCGAGGGACGGCGATCGGGGAGGGAGGACGGAGGGGGACCTGGTCGAGGGAGGAGCTTAGGCGAGCAAGTGGAGGTGGGAAGCAGAAGAAGTCACGGATAGGGAGGAAGGCGAGGAGAGGAGCTTGGGCAAGACGAGGCGAGGGGAGCACGCCGGCGAGGGGAGCAGAGAGAGGGAGCAGGCGAGCGGCGACGAGCTGAGAGAGAGAGAAAGGTGGGTCGTGCGAGTGGGTGGAGACGTGGAGTGCGGGTTGAGACAGAAAAGTCTGGAGTACGTTTTTGAAAATAACCAGCTCCGAATCTTTTTTCGGATCGGAGGGAGTATATATCTATGCACATGACGTAAAATATGACGTAAAATATTAAAAGTTTACATTAACCACATATTCTTTTTCCAAGACGTCCATAAATAACTGATATAAGCAATAAGCAATATCATATTACGACAAAAGTCTAAACGAGTTGCAAAATATAACAAATAATATTCCCTTCTAATTTGATTACCTCAAATAATGCTTCATTGCTTCACAAAAAAACTTCTCCGGGCATTCCTGGATGCAAAATCATTGAGGACAATTTCAAGATCAATGTTGTCCAAAATATCCTTCTCAATACAGCATGTAGCTAAGCCATTGAATCTGTCTTGTAACATAGTTGACCTCAAACAATTTTTCAGTAGTTTGAGTTTAGAGAAACTTCTTTCAGCGGAGGCTACAGTCACAGGTACAGTCAAGAGGATCCGATAGGCAACTGACACATTTGGATAGCAATCTACGGCTGTAACGTAACAAACTGAAGAATCTCATACGCCGACATCAAATTATCTGGCAAAGTCACTTGCAACACTTTTAACTCAGAGAAAAAATCATCAAGATCAACATCATGTGACTTGCCATGAGTAAAAGTGTTTGCAAATATAGTGCTCGTAAATTACTATATCATCCAAGGACTTCAGATTATTTGAGTTGAACAAGAAACCGAACACCTTTTCAAATGTCTTGAGCTGCTCAAATCGACTAATCAATGAAGCAATAATTAATTGCAGTGTCAACAATGGTAAGGAAGTAAGAAACTGTGAAGGATTCAATAGCTGAAAGTTGTAGTTCCTCTTTATCATTTATTTCATCAAAATGCCTCTTCCTTTTCCTTTAACGTTTTGTACGAAATTTTGGCTCTATGTCCATACTTGATGCAATGGTTTTGGCACTCTCAATATAGAATAGAAACCTTCATATCTGTACTTCTGAAAATATGAAATGACCCCTTCGATGTGTTTGAGAGTAGCATCGATGCACACAATTTTTTCCTGTAGCTTTTTGCTCACCATATTGACAGAAAATAGAATATCATGCCAAATAACCATACAACTAAAGTCTCAAATTTCCCAAGTGCACTGTACAAGGATTGAGCATCAGTTACTGTAGCTGGATCATCACTGGAAGACTTCTCTAGTTCCTTCAAAGCTGCTCTTACTTGGAGAGTCTGGTACCTTATAGGTTGCACACTCTTTATTCGACTCTCCCAACGAGTATCAGACAAAGGTTTGAGAGTCAGATTTGGAACATTATCAAGCAAAATCTTCCACCTTTTAGTAGAACGTGCGAACAATACATAAATACGTTGTATTAGACCAAAAAATAAAATAGCTTGTTCGCAAGATTTTGCCATATCGCAAAGAGTGAGATTCAAACTAT
Source organism: Poa pratensis (assembly GCA_947311845.1). Classification (NCBI taxonomy): domain Eukaryota; kingdom Viridiplantae; phylum Streptophyta; class Magnoliopsida; order Poales; family Poaceae; genus Poa; species Poa pratensis. The sequence goes on along the minus strand of CAMZMU010000063.1, from coordinate 123,681,276 downwards.
GACATGCACACGGCATATATAAAGCTTTTGGGTTAACTTGTTGCAACCGAAATTGAACACCCTGATGTTTTCCCTTCATGTTAGATCCATTTTCATAACCTTGTCCTCTCACATCTTGTTCATCACCATTCCGAGCATCAGGGGAAGGCTGCACATTTTGCTCTCCCATTCTGTCCTCATTATCATCAGCATCTGCATTTAAATACAACAATTTGTAATTAGTTAGTTACTTACTTCTACAAAAATCGACCCTACTTAATTAACAATTACTTACTGTGATTCGATTGTTCTTTGGCTTCATGATCGTCATTTGTATCATGCTGATCATCTTCTCCGTGTTCGGATTCTTGCCTCTAATTTTCGACACCACTAGTACCAGCTCCTGGAAAATACCTCTTTAAAGCACCTTTTTGTGACTCAATAAGTGCAATATGTCGTTTTCTTAATTTCCTTTTCTCAGCACCGGATTTATGTTTCGGCGGCATTGTAACACCTAAAATTGCAATTTAGGAATTAGGATCAGATCAACTAGAGATAAGGGCAATATCTAACTACTGAGAGCAGACTAACAGAGGAAATATTGCACGGACTGACGGAGACGGACTGACAGACGTACCTTCCGGTGGGGGATGGTCGCCGTCGCCGAACAGGTGCAGGGCAAGGGCGCTCCGTTTCCGGCAGTCGACGCAGTCCGATTTTCTCCAGCGCGCGGCGGAAGCCAGCAAGTGGCAGGCGTGGAGAACACGAACAAGCGAGGCGAGAAAAGCTAGATCGATTGATCGATCGATTGGGCTAGCTAGGTGCGTGCGTGTCTTTTCCTCTCCCCTTATGGGCTGCTGACGTGCTGCGCTTGGGCCTTGACAAAAAAATTCAGCTTACTAATGCATAGACATACATATGCAGGTATGGGCCCCCTCCAGCCATGGGCCCTTGTGCACTGCACAAGGTCGTCTAGGTAGGCCTGCTCTCCGGCAGCCCCACGTTTTAAGACCTTTTCAGATATTACGCTATATGAAAAGGATGCTCCATGTGCGGCAGATCTTGCGCCAAAGAAAAACGAGCGGAAATCCTTTTCCTTTTTCATTTGACCTTTTAGTTATAGTTGTTTTTATCTACGGTACGTGTTTTACCTATATGAAAAGGATGCTCCATACTCACAAACTTAGCTCCCCTTTATTTATCACATATCTATGCATGCATAATAGTGGGTGCCATGGGGGGCAGTGGTGCACCCTCATCCAACCGTTGGATACACTATAGGGAGCACAAGATTGCTTCCAATCCAAACGACAAATATTCACGGCGTCATACCGAGAGAACAGAATGATTGCATGTTGATTTTTTTTCTCTCTCCTACCCATCATCTTTAAAGAATTCTACACACATGACATTAAATGTTTCATGCCTTGAACTAGTTCTTTAAGGAATTCAATCTAGTGGGGGAATTGTCTAAAGTGGAATTGTTTAAAGGAATTCAATCTAGTGGGGAATTGTCTAAAGTGGAATTGTTGCTTCGTTGTTACCCACGGAGTAAAGCTTATTTCAGTAGTACTTGTAGCTGTCTTCTCAAGGTTTGAATAGGACAAAGTGATGGGATCTGTGGACATTTCTTGTGGTTCGTTTATTGCCTTTGTGAACTTGTTCCAGTACTTGTAGCTGTCTTCTCAAGGTTTTGGATTATTCAACGATCAGCACAATGTAAATGAAAAAATGAAAAAACGCATACGAATTGTATGTTAGGACAGCACAGAAAAATACACCAAGAACAATTACATTATGTAGGTGTTGTCGCCCCATGAGTACAACGACACGAGAAAATCTAAACATACATTAAAATTTAAGACGTAGATGAAAAAAGTAAAACGCATAGGGAATTGCACGTTCGGATAGTAAAACAAACCACCAATAACCGTACATTTGAGATGCTGCCACCCCACGAGCTAAAAACGAAATGCCGAAAGGTAAACATACATTGAAATTAAAGAAACTAAATTTTAAGAAAAAAGACAAAACACCACCATGCCGGTACAACACGGGAATTGTTGTGTGGATTGTCTAAAAAGGTGTGACCGGCTAGCACCTGCAAGAAGATTCACACAACAATGTTTCCACGTCTGAGTTATGTCTAGTGTTTTTTGGACAGCAACACATGCAAATAGGTCAAGAGAAATAGACGGAAAACTTCCGTCGTTGATGAAGAGACGGTTCTTCCAAGTATGGATTCATCAAGAGAGTACATGTGCGCTTTATCCAACGGTGGCCACCATATGCACCACTACCCCCCTAGGCACCAAATCCGCGTTGATCTATGCATATGAGCTATACTAGATGACCAGCCTAACATCAATATGATTCAATCATTTCATTACTGAACATAAGACAATATAATAACATTTCAAATGCATAATCTTGAACACTCAATTCAAATTTAAACATAGTTTGAATTCCGAATATATGAACAAGCATAGAACAAGTTCATAATTGACACACGCCATATTCAGAAAAACTTGTGAGTGTTGTCGTGACCTTTACTTACTTTAGAACATATAGGTCATTTGATAAACAAGAGATAACTTAAGGGACTAAATTGCACAAAACACTTCATGGGAAAATGCTATTTGAGCTCAGACTCAACATTTGAATTTAAAAGAATATACAATTAATCTTTCAGTTTAAATAGTGCAGTTGGATTACAATAAGAGTTTAATGGTATGTTGCAAGGTTTGGCAAAATATTATAAAGCCCAAATTGAATACCATATGTGAATATTACAAGTGTACAATAATACAACTTTCTCTTAATTATTACAACTGAATAAATTTAGCAAAACAAATATAAAACCTAAACACTAATCATGATCTTCCTAATCTTATTGCACCTAAAAAATTGTGGTTAGGGAGGTTAGGGAAAGAATGTGTGCACCTCCAACGGAGATTGCATGCTTTTGATGCAAGAGAGTGGTCTTCACGGCCCATGAAGTAGTCTAGACACTAATCTAACCACACAACAACAACCTAAACTGAGTATCAACATAAGCAAGGCAACCAAATTGGAGTTGTGTGTTTGTTAATCACGACTCCTTGTCACCTTCTCCGCCGCGGTCCGCCTTGTCATCTCCTGCTCCATTGAGACCGGTTGGTGGTGGCGATGGAAGAGAGGGTGGATGAACAAGGAGTTCGTGTGGTCTCTGTAGTGGAAGGATGAGTTCTGACGAACACGAGGGTGCACTCGCTTGGTCCAAATCGCTCATGTGAACTTTGAAGAAATTGATATTTTTAATACATGATACTCCCTCCGTTTCTTGATATAAGGCGTATAGTTTTTCCAGAAAAGATCCAAAATTTTAGGTATAATGTGATTTATGGACAATTTTACCCATCCAACAATGAATCCTAATTTATAGGGTGTATTGTGTTCAATCTGTGTCTATTAGGAACTCATATCTCCCAATGTTTCAAGAAGAAGATGAGTCAACCGTATGCCAAATACTCACATCTTAATATTTGTTCAGAAGATTATACACCTTACATTCTTAAATTTCATAAATGGAGGGAGTAGTTAATTTGGTGAAACTCTTCGTTGCATCCAGTCTTCTCAACAAAAAAATCAACTTCGGTATGATGGAGAGTATTTAATTAACATAAAAACGAGGAAGTTTGGGGGAGAAATTTACAATTATCCCACTAAAAACCGATTTGGTAACGAACTATTGGGAACTTTTGGATCTTGAACTAGACCTGCATGATACCCTCTAGTCTTTGAATTACACATTAAATAGACAAGGCCTAACACGTTTTATTTTCATTGTAAAATATCAAAGTTCAACTGAGAATGCTGATTGCGAATATTTTCCAGCAATTAAACCGAAGTATGAAATTTCTAATTTGATATCAAATCTGATTATCTGAACGAGCTAGAGGAGCTTATCACGTTGGCTCGATTCGGGCATGCTCGTGTACCCAGTCAGAACCCGTATCCACTGAAAAAATTAATCGAACCCGTAAACGGAACGGCTCGATGTGAAAACCCCTCCAGCTTCATCGCTAAACCCCTCGCCCCGCTGCGCCAAACCAATCACCCCGCCCCCATCTACGGTTCCCCGTCCCCATGGCCGTCGCCGACGCGGTGATGCCCTCGCCGCCGCAGATCGTCCTCGCCCCGATGCTGACACTCGCGCGCGCCGCGGCCAAAGCGCGCCCCTACCTTTCCTCCGCGTTTTCGGTAAAGAACATATCCTCCGCGTGTGCTGTTGCTCACTCCGCTGGTTGGGCCGCCGTGGTCGTCGCACGCCGCGTCTGGGGCGAAGGCTCAGCATCCCTCGTGTTTCTCGAGGCGCTCACCGGCGCGGCGCAGAAGGCCTGCCTCTGCTTCATCTTTCTCTTCTTCGCGCATATGGCCTTGCTGCTGTGCGGGCACGGCTTCGATGGCCTGCTCTTCCTGGCTGAAATTGTATATGATCTCGTCCTTGATTTCAGGAAGGTACGTACAGTAGAAATAACTCCCTGTGATCTTTCCTTTGTTCGAACTACAACATTAGTGGTTCATCTGCCTTACTGCATTCTTGTTTCAAACGACTACTGTTACTCATGTCCATCGTTGTGGTTGTGCTGACTGCTGTGCTCCTCAGAGTGACATTGGAAAAATAATTCAGGAGTCATTTAGCTACCCTGGCGCTGTCTTTGGAGGGGTCGCCTATGTGTTCTGCATCCTGCTAACTGTCGCTGGTTATCTGGTGGCAACGATGTTGTCACCTATGGATGGATCGATATCTATGGGAGAAAAAGTTGGTTCCATAATCATGGATGTAGGGGCATTTGGCAGTCATGCGGTATTAATTTGCTTTTATCTCGTTCCGGCTTTCGTACCTCGTGCCCGGAGGGAGGACCAATCGGATAGGCGTCGCAGTTTGCTGAGGTAGATATATAACTTCCCCTTGCCCTTGCTTTGGTCCTTTTGTCGGTGATCCACATGCATTTTCAGTTAATGTGTATATCATAAGTACATTAGCCTCCTACTACCGTGAAAATAGTCCCTGCAATGTTGTTAATTTCCAATCGTTTTTCTCGGCGGTGAAACCTACTGCCAACTGAAGTTGATATTCATTAACATGTAGTAGTATTCTTATATATTAAATCAGTGAGAGCTTTGCTATTCCTTCTGCTTCTTGCATATTAGCATTCATGGCGAACTTTAGAACTAGCCTCGACGTTCAGTTGTGCGAGTGGCCAACGGATGCAATTCTAAGGTATGCCTTTACTACAAAGAGATTATGAAAAGGACCAATATCATCTAATGAGAAAAAGTAATAATAATTCTGTACATTCTATAATCCCTTGTTATCATTGTATTTGTGCAGCTAAAAAGACTGTACAGAACACGGTTGCTGCTTCTGAATTTTTGCGATCACCTTTCTTCAGAACTGTTGACTAAGAATTTCACCATTTGAACCAATGAAAGGAATTGAAGTTGTCAAGTTTTTTCCATGGCCTGTTAGTCTACTCGATCTTAGCTGCATCTTCCATTGTGCCCTGTTATGCAACTCAGTTTAATGCCTTATTTACTTTACTAAAAGAATGAATACTACAGTTTACTCTCTATTTTTGCATTTGTGACACTAATTACCCCATATAGTGAAAAAACGTGTAGATTACCCATTTTAAAAAGATTGGACCCTCTATTCTGATGCATTTATGTTGGATAAGGTGTGGGGTGATGAAGTGATGATTGATGCTCAAATATATTAAAACAACGATGAGGAGTTGAATAGATGGTGAAGAGAAAGCTGAACATTATTGTAAATAGCGCCATTCCATACTTACATATTTAGATGCGCCACATAGTCCCAAGATACCCGTATAGTCTAACGAAACAGTCAGAATGTCAAAATGAGGTAAAATTGTGTTAATTTATATATATGATGTATTTCTGATTTTGTTTCACTAAATAAGGTAATAAGTGTCACACATTGCAACTATGGGGTAAAATGTAGAGTTCGTTCTTACTAAAAATAAGTGAAATGTATGAAAGATAATGATTTAAATTTCATAATGCCTCGCAATGTAAAAGTTACTTCCATTGCTGGAAAATGAGTGGCATAGCCTTTAGCTTTATAGTACTTAAGGCTATAACATTGGGTGCTTAATGTGTAATCTGATAAAAGCTTGGGTTGGTTTGTTAGCAGAGAAATATTTCCTACTCTTTGACATTTGTCACAAGATTTAACATATTCAGCACAATCCTTAAATAAAGTAGGCCAATAGAAACCAGATTGTAATACCTTTGCTCCTGTGCGTTCTCCTGCATGATGCCCTCCATAGGGACTGTCGTGACAATCTCTTATAATAGCCTGTTGTTCATGCTCAGGTACACAACATCTAATATTACCATGATGGTGGAATTCTTCATGCTCTGTTTGTAAGACCCTATTGGAAGAAATGCTTCCTTGAACCATTGATCTTGTAAACTAGTGTGACTGCAGTCAGTTTGTATACTTATGTTGTATCCACGGTAACTTTTGGCAAGTGGGTCATTTTGTACATCCTCGTGGTTATCAGGATTGGTTAGACTACCAAAAAATTGTTTCTGTCAGATTAGACTGAAAGAATTACATGTTGGAAATGCAATCAGCAAGACGGTATCTATAGACAATCCAACTAAAAGTGTGTTTGGTTAGGCTTATTTTTAGCTTTTAAAATTTGACTTATAAGTTAAAAAAGCACCTTAATAGATGCTTTTGCACTTGGTTTTTGCGTTATACCATCATGCATCAATGTGGAGTCAAAAGCCAAAGCCAAAAGCACCCATTTATATGTTTTTTGAATTATGGGTCGAAGTCCAACAATCCAGATATAACCCTAATCAAACTACCCATGAGAAAGAAAAATAAGTTTCTCGTCTATACAGTCTCAACCTTAATTTAGTACAATATTGTCTGTTTAACTGGAGTTGCGTAACTAGGCTATGAAACCGGGTCATTAGCCGAGTACTACACTAGTCAAGGATATGCGTAACCATAACCTTGTTGATTATGGAAGATCTGGACTGGATTTTTTTGTTCAATGACATCACTTTTGTGACTCCTATGACATGATAAAACACTTCTAAAAGCACCTTTTAATGTTGCTAATTAAATGTGACGGGTGGGGGTATCTACTATGCCAAACACTGCTTAAAATTTTGTCCCTGTAATTTGGCATAAAAATGTCAAAACTAAGTTATTAGCAGAGTAATATGCATATCTTTTTCGTCTAGAAAAAGGAGGAAATAAAAAAAAACAAATTAGCATGAGTGTATTCGGGGAAAACGGAATCCAGCAAGCCACAAAAAAATGAAGGGAGGCAGCCACCGAGACGCTAGATGGGACATTGGCACGCTAGGGCCCACCAGGCGCGCTTAGAAGGTTGCCTCCCGTTGCATGCCTTGAGGTACCCCTCTATAAAGGACGAAAAAAAACCATGTCCCAAAAGCACATTGTTTGGTGTCGGGTTGTAACTAGGGATTCTCTCTTCCGAGCAAAATTCTGTAATTAACACTCTTTTTCTCACTAATCGGACTAAAAAAAGCACATTGTTTTTGGCGAAACAAAACACCAACCATCCAAAACAAGGTTCCTGGGCTCAGATTGATCTCTCTCTCCACGCCGGAGAGGAGGCTTTGGGCGCAAATCTTTGCCACCATTGTAAAATTTCAGAGTCTAACTGAGAACCGTGTTAGGAATAGAGTTCCGAGCAATTAGATCGAAGTATCAAACTTTCCTATTCGACATCAAATCTGAACGGGAGGATATGCTGGACCGATTCGGGCTCGTGTACCCATTCAGAAACCGTATCCACCAGGAATTTTGAAATTAGAACCGAACACAAACGGAACAGCAAGCCGTTAAACCCCCTCTGTCCCGCGGTGTCCATCGCTAACCCCTCGCCCCGCTGCGCGAACCCAAATCACCCCGCCCCCGTCGACAGGGAGAAGCTTCAAGGCCGAGGATCTACGGTTCCGCGTCCCCATGGCCGTCGCCGCCGCGGTGATGCCCTCGCCGCCGACGTCGGGGATCCTCGCCCCAATGTTGGCTCTCGCGCGCGGCGCGGCCAAAGTGCCCCCCGACCTGGGCTCCGCATGTGCTTCGGTTCTCGCCGCTGGTTTGGCCGCCGGGGTCGTGGCGCGCCGCGTCTGGGGCGAGGGCTCCGCCTATCTCGTTTTTGTCGAGGCAGTCACGGGCGCGGCTCACAAGGCCTGCCTCTGCTTCAGCTTCCTCTTCTTCGGGCGTATAGCCTTGCTGCTGTGCGTGCACGACTTCGATGGCCTGCTAGTCCTGGGTGCAGTTGTATTTGATCTCGTTCTTGATTTCAGGAAGGTATGGCCGAAATAACTCCCTGTTATCGTTCACAACATTAGATATGCTAGTGCCTGGGCTCTAGATTGTACTATTAAATTGTCCTGAATTCCTGATGACTCGGCGGGACCTTGGCAGCGGTGCGGCGCGGTGGGTGCCATCGGTGCGGAGGTCTTCGCCGGCGAGGGGCTCGCGCGCGGGATCTTGGGCCCGTCGGGCCCGATCTGGGCCTGGCGGGCCTGTGCGGGCGGCGGGCTGGCCGTGACCTCTGACGGCGGGGGTGGACAAGGTACGTGCTGGCCGTGCCCTTGGCAGCGTGGGGTGTGGCTTGGGAGTTCCCGGGCGACGAGGTGTTGATGTGCGCGGAGGAGGACGTGGCATGGTGCAGTCCGGGGCGCGGCTGTAGTGCTCCTACAGTGGAGGTGCCGCGTGTGGAGGAAGGCTGCGGGGAAAGCTTGGTGGATGGCGGCATGGCAGCACTGCCCGGTGTTGCCGCTCCCTCACTTTGCGGTCGGGACGACCTCCGGGCGAAAGCCTTGCTCCGACTTGGTCGGAGTCAGCGACGGTGGCGCTTTTTGGGCGTCATTTTCCCTCTTGGGGGCGTCGTTGTGGAGTGATCGTTCCCGCCCGACGTGGTCGGTGCTAAGATTTCCGGGTGAAAGCCTAAGCTCCTTCGCGAGCAGGCGGCGACGACGGACGTGTCGTTTCCTTGTTGGAGGCGCCGCCTTTGGAGGTTCTTAGCCATCACGGTGTGTTGGGCTCGCGGCGCTCGGGAAGAGCAGTTCTGTTGTCAGGGGAGCGGATGACCGGGGCGGCGGCCCCGGACGGTGGCGGTACGTCGAGACGGCGGTCTCGGGTTCCCACGCTACGACGGCTATATGAGGCAAAGCCGTTGTCTAGCGGGGGTCTGGTGGCGACCTGGATGAAGACTGTGTGGGCAGAGCGTTCGTCGACCTGACTGGATCACCTTCGGGCAATGCGAAGGTTGATCTGGTTGTTATGCCGGGGCGGCGGCCCCGGAACATGGTGGTGTGGTGGCAACCTTGATAAAGACTGCACGGGCAGAGGGTTCGTCGACCATGACTGGATCGCTTTCGGGCAACGCGAAGGTCGATCTGGTTGCTACGCCGGGGCGGCGGCTCCGGAGCTGGTGGTGTGTGTTGTGGCGTTTGTTCGACTTGTGTCGTGTGGGCGGCGGGTCGCTTCGTCTGTGTGTTTCTTTTGTATAGTTTGTATGGTTTTTGGACCCGGTTTCCCTTATAAACTGGGTCAATTCTTTCTATCTATTCGAGCGGTGGTACGACCACTTTGTCCTCAAAAAAAAAATTCCTGATGACTCATGAGTTTGTGTGCTAGTCTTATATAGCAATGCATCAATTCATCTGGCATTACGGCATCCTTTTTTCGAACTTCCGTATGTGCTCATGCCCATCGTTGTGCTTGTGCTGTGCTTTTCAGAGTGAAGCAGGGCAGATAATTCGGGAGTCCTTTCAGGAGACATTTAGCTTTCCTGGCGCTGTCTTTGGAGGGGTCGCGTATGTGTTCTGCATCCTGCTAATTGTCGCTGGTTATCTGGTGCCAATGTTGTCGCCACATGTGGATGGATCGATATCTATGGGAGAAAAAAATGGTTCCATGGTCGTGGATGTAGGGAAATTTGGCATGTATGCCATATTAATTTGCCTTTTTGTCGTTACGGCTTTCGTGCCTCGTGCCCGGAGGGAGGACCAGTCGGTTAGAGGTCGCAGTTTGTTAAAACTGAACCGGCGCTTACCTTGGCCGTCCCCTCCCTTTATTCCTTAGAGGAGAGGCGATTTTCTGAAACCTTCCCGGTCAACCCACCTCGCCGCCGCGGATCCGGCGGTTTCCTCCCCTCCGCCGGCTGCTTCGGCAGCGGGAGGGTGGGGGAACGCCGGATCTCGGTGTGTAAATAGTGTAGGGTTAGCTAGGTGCTCAGCCGGCGGCGCTCTGGAGGCGGAGGCGCGGTCGGCGGTGTGTTTGGTGGCGGCGTTCTTCCCCTTCGTCGTCGGTGTTCTCCGGAGCTTCGACGTGGAGCGGCCGCCTTCCTCATGCTCGCAGCTCCTGGGAGATGCCGTGTGCGAGTTCCCCGACCCCCTGCTGGATCCGAGGCGACGGATCCAGTGTATCAAGATCTGGAGGAAGACGACGATGAAGCTTGGTTCGCTGATGACGGCGGCCTTCGAGGTAGGTCTTTCGAGGCCGGTGGCTGGAGACTTCCCGTTCGTTGGGGGTCTGCTCCGTTTCCAAGGTGTTGGTAGCAGCTGCGACGGCGCGTCCCCGCCAGCTTCGCCGCGCCGCCGTGGTTGGCTTGCAGGAGGGCTTGGTTATAATTTTGCTTTATCTGTGGACCTTTCTGTAATGTGGCCAAGTTAATCAAGTTCTTTCTCCCCGCTAAAAAAAAAGAGGTCGCAGTTTGTTGAGGTAGACAAGCTAATCGTTTTTCCTAGCTGTGAAACCTACTGCCAAGTGAAGAATATATTTGTATACATGGAGTATTTGTATATATCAAATCAGTGAGGGTTTTGCTATTCCCTCTGCTTTTTGCATATTAGCATTCATGGCAAACTTTGGAATTGTGCGAGGGGCCAACGAGCGTATGACTTCATTACAAAGAAATTATGAAAAAGACCAATATCATGTATATGAGAGAAATTAATATTTATTAGGTACATTCTATCGTTGTATCTGTGCAGCCAGTGAGATTATAACACAACATGTGTGCTGTTTCCGAGCTGTTTGCGATACCTTGCTTGAAACTGTTGATTGACAACTTCTCCGTTTGAACCAATGAAAGGACCCAACGTTCTCAAGTTTTTTTCCATGGCTTGTTAGTCTATTCTTAGCTGCATCTTCCATTTTGCCCTGTTCTGCGACCCAATTTAATGCCTTATAAACTTTACTAAAAAGAAGTGAATTGTTCCAAAGGACAAGATTGATTTGAATGTCATGATGCCTCACAATATAAAACTTACTTCCATTGCTGGAAATTGAGTGGCACAGCCTTTAGCTTTATAGCACTTCAGACTAACAATTAGTGCTTAATGTTTATACGTCAATAATCTTTATGTTGTACTCTGATCAAAGCTTCGGTTGTGGGTTTGTTGGCAGAGAAAGCTAAAAATACAAGAATGTGTCTGAAGATTGACGATCTACACCCAATTCTGCTAATGTTGTGAGTTATCCCAACATAACAAAATTTTCAGAGGAAAAGAGAATATTTTGCATATTTACTCCTTTCAAGTACTATTGGTAGAACCTAGTCATCAATATCATATGAAATCTTCTGTATACGTGCTTCTTTCTACTACCACTAGCTCCTAAGATCATAACCACCGCTAGCTATGGAGTTTGTTTGGCCATTAGGTGTCCGGTGATGATATTTGATACTCTTCTAGGCTACTCTTTCGCAAGTTTACAGTATGATGTACTGATGTACATATGATGGTTGAATTCTTCATGCTCTGTTTGTAATACCCTATTGGTAGAAAATGCTTCCATTAGTCATTGATCTTAATTGTGAATGGTATGACTGCCGCCACTTTGCATTCTAATATTGTATCCACGGTAACTTTTTGCAACTGGGTTATGTATGTGGTGACATTTTGTATATCACCGTGGTTAGCAGGGGTGGTTGGAATGCAACAATCGTTTCTGTCAGATTAGTCTGAAAGAGTTTCATGCTAGAAAATGCAATCAGCAAGACAATATCCTATAGACAACACATACATGTGTTGGTTAGACTTTTAATTTTTCGTTTATCAGTCAGAAAAGTACATAAATAGATGCACTTGGCTTTTGGCTTATACCATCATGCAACATAATGCAGTGAAAAGCCAAAATCACCCATTTAGGTGTTTTTTTACTTAGAAGCTGAAGTTCATAAAACCAAAGTCTTCCTTGTCTATAGTCTCAACCTTTAGTACAACATTGTCGGTTTAATCGGAGTTGCATTTGCATACAATCTTTATTTTGTCCAAGTAGCACTTCCAAGTTTATCCTATCACTAGCAGACATGCCCGTGCACGCACGGAAGAGAGAAAAATGTGTGCACAAACCTATTCCAAAAAAAGAAAACCCACGACATCTTCACGGAATAAAATCTTGTATAAATGCGGTACGAAAATGTGTACCGTCTCTTTTGTACTGTCAATTTAAGAACACGTATTAATGTGGAGATCATCTCTAACTATTCTCTTTATATATTTCCACCGGTCATGTGCTATAAGAATATAAGATGCACCGGGTAAAACTTTAGAGTGAACTTAGGTCTAACTACAAGCTATCAACATTTAACATTTGTACAGAAAATATATAGGAACATATACATTCAAAGTTTACATGCGATGATTTACCTCGGCACTGAAGCTCTACACTAGAAGCGTTGCGTCTGTCCTAGCATTGATGCACCGCCACTGCAAATGCTGGTTGTCTAGCATTCGCAACCTGTGTGCCTCCTCAATTCTGTTCTCCCTTTCTTCGCCCTCCTCACCTCTGCAGCAAAGCTGATGATAGACAGCGCATTGGCTGCCATCTGAGCCATGTGCCTACTCGGTGAAGCCTCCCCAGCTCGCCCTTTTGATGGGCTCGCCACCCCCCTGCTTCCTCGGCTCGGAGACGGGGACCGACCAGGCAGCCTCGGCGACATTTGATTGTCAGAGAAGGATCTTCGTCCCGAGGACGACGGCAGGGGCAGCCCCGCGTCCGGCAGCCGACGTAGGCGGCTGTTAGTTTCCTGCCAGCACCTCGCCGGCACGCTGATGCCACGGCGCGGCGGGTCGCCAGCGCCCGAGTTGCTCCCCGAGGAAACACTGTCGGTGTCGGAGGAGGCCGACAGGTCAGGCGCGCCGGCCGCGGCCTGGTCGGAGGGGGAGAGGGAGGCGGTGGAGTCGAACGCCATGGACCGGCAGAGGAGCTGGACCGCGGCCAGGATGGAGTCCTTGCGGTCGAGGTTGCAGTCGAGGCTGCGCGCGAGCAGGTCCGACGCCTTGGGCCTGGCGGCGGGCCACCGGTGCTGGGGCCGCGCGTTCTCGGCCTCGGACACGCTCTTCTGCCGCTCGGGCGTGGGGCCCCGCCGGCCGCCGGGGGAGGACTCCCCCTGGAACGACACCGAGAGGCTCCGCATCGTGGTGGCCGCGGCGGGTGCGTTCATCGCTTGCTTGTGCTAGCGGCCATAGGTGCACGCTGGAAGGAGACCAAGCCATGGAATCGATCGGTAGTTCACACGCGCATCCCGTCCATCTCCCGACACACCGAATCTGCAACATGAGGCATTGCTCGCTGCTCGGCCATCCAGCGCGGGCGTGAGAGCGAGTCCGTCGGGGCCGGTCCTCGCGCGTCCTCGCTGGCGCTGGCGCGAGATCGAGTTCGTCGGACTCGGCACGCCCCGCGCCCTGGGCGACGCCGCCTCTGAGTCCTATACCCGGCCGCGGCCGCCGGCTGGCTCGCCGACAACGTGCTCCGTTCGTCCAGGCCTCGGCCATCTCCGTCGTCGCGGTCGGCAATGAGGTGCTCGAGTGCGGGGACGCCGCCGCGCTGCTCCCGGCCATGCATAACCTCCCCAACGCCGCCGTGGCCATCAGGTTCTCCACCGTCAGAACCATGGCCGTGCTCGCGCTGTCGCGCAGTCCGAGACGAAGTTTGCCGACGCTTCTTTTCTTTTTAATTGGTGACAATCCTTTGTAATTAACCGCAAAACGAAAATGTGGTGGCAATTTGGTCGTATTATGTGATTGGTGGGAGGGCAAAACGGTCCAAAACGGACAATGTTGAGTTGTCAAACATTGGGACGATCTGGGCCGTTTGATCGGATATTGAACGATCCAGATTTAAAGACACAGCTCAACACAAGTTTGCTCTTTTAATAGTAGTATAGATTAATTGGTGGCAATCCTTTGTAATTAACCGCAAAACGAAAAGGTGGTGACAATTTGGTCGTATTATGTGATTGGTGGGAGGGCAAAACGGTCCAAAACGGATAATGTTGAGTTGTCAAACATTGGGACGATCTGGGCCGTTTGATCGGATATTGAACGGTCCAGATTTAAAGACACAGCTCAACACAAGTTTGCTCTTTTAATAGTAGTATAGATACGCACCTTGGAGCGTCTCCCTTCCCCGTCTACAGTAGAAGAAGGGCGACTTTTGGGATCCTCAGCTCGCGCCACCGCCTCGCCGTCGATCCGTTCGATTCCCCGCCCTCCGGCGCCGCTCCAGCGGCGGGAGGACAGGGAATCGACGGATCCGTGTATATAGGTAGTGTAGGGTGAGTTGGGTTGCTGCTGGAGTCGCCATGGAGGAGGAGGCGGCCCCGGTGGTGCTTTTGCAGGTGGAGGTCTTCCTCTGCGGGCGGCGGCGCTCCACGGAGCTCTGGCGCTGCTCTTCCGCCGCACCCGTGCTCGCAGCTCTGCGAAGTTGCCGTGCGCGGTCTCCCCTTCGCCGGATGCCGCGGGACGGCGGATCTGGCGTCGACGACTGTTGTGCAGGTGGCTGGTGAGGTCCGGTTCGACGACGGCGACGTCCGCTGGTGTAGGTCCTCTGTGGCCGGCGATCGGCGACTTCCCGTCCGCTCGGGGGTGCTCTCGATCCAAGGCGTCAAGGAGAGCAGGAGCGGCGGCGCGCCACCGACGACGCCTAGGACGAAGACGAAGTCGAGTTGCAGCAGGGTTTGGACTGTAATTTTTATCTTTCTGAGGATCTTTCTGTAATTGCTGGACTTTCTTTCAGCCCCTTGTACTGGCAAAAAAAAAAGTTTATCCTATCATACAAAGATAGGACGAACATGTGAGCGGGGCCTCTTGGGACCCCATCGTGCTTGCCATAAAAATATCTCCTGATATATAACAAACTGTGTAAGAGGGGAGACTAGCCAAAGTTTTTCTACCACTTGTCAATATCTTTTATTATCTTCATCTACGGGAGTGATGGGGTAGCAGTGGTGCTGCCCCCAAAGCTCATGGAGATCTGAGAAAGGAAGCACGACGAGGAGAAAAATACTAAGCACGCACGTGGAGGAGATGAACCAGTCGATACAAAGCAACAAGAAGAGACAAGCTAATCCACTAAACCCACCGGAACTTGCTCCGTTCAGCACTTCAGCTAAGCTAGCATGGCGTCGCTGCGGCTGCAAGGCGTTGCCGTCGTCTTAGCCCTTGTCGCGGCGGCCGCCGGCGTGTCGGTGTCACACGGCTTCGAGTTCCACGAGGCCACCGTGGAGGCCATCCACCAAGGCTTTACCAACGGCAGCCTCACCTCGGAGGCGCTCGTCCAGTTCTACCTGGACCAGATCAGCCGCCACAACAAGCTGCTGCACGCCGTCATCGAGGTCAACCCGGACGCGCTCATTCTGGCGCGAGCCGCCGATCGTCGACGCAAGGTCGCCGGCGGCCGCCTAATCAGTCTGCTCGACGGTATCCCCGTCCTCCTCAAGGACAACATCGCGTCCTTTGGGCCGCTCAACACGACGGTCGGCTCCTTTGCTCTTCTCGGCTCCGTGGTGAGGCGGGACGCCGGCGTGGTGACCAAGCTCCGGCGGAACGGCGCCTTCCTGCTCGGCAAGGCCAACCCCACCGAGTGGTGCAACATCCGCACCGTCGACGACGGCTGGAGCGCCCGCGGTGGACTGACCCTGGTAATCACTAAGCAAACTGGCACTCGCTTCTACTTCAATTATTTCGTACATGTGCAGTCAGTGCGAGATCCATTACTTTGAGATTTACGGGTTGATGTTGAGCTTAACTTGTGCAGAACCCGTACGCTCTATCGTCCACCCCGTGCGGGTCGAGCGCCGGTCCGGGCGTCGCGGCAGCGGCGAACATGGCTGCGGTGACACTGGGCACCGAGACCGACGGCTCCATACTCTGCCCGTCGTCATTCAACTCCGTGGTCGGGATCAAGCCGACTGTCGGGCTCACCAGCCGGTCAGGCGTCATTCCCATCAGTCCCAGGCAGGACACCGTGGGTAATTCTTCTTCTACTACGTCTTCCGTCCTACTCCCTCCGTTCCTAATTATAAGGCTCCAATCTATCTATCCGTGGACACGAAATGCAGACCGATGTGTAGGACGGTGTCAGACGCGGTCCGGGTGCTGGACGTCATTACCGGCTACGACGTGTTCGACGCCGCGGCCACCAAAGCAGCATCCAAGTACATCCCTGCTGGGGGATACATGCAGTTCCTGAAGAAAGATGGGCTGAGCGGCAAGAGAATCGGCGTCCTCAATGGTTTCTTCGAAGCATATGACGAGCCGCAACTGAAGGTGTTCAACCAGCACATCACCACAATAAGGTGACAAGTTAAAATTTCACTGAGGATTCGATGAATGTGACAGACCAATATGTATGAACATGAACTGATTCTTTTTGCTAAAGGGAACACGGAGCCGAGGTTATCGAGAACCTTGACGTCGCCACCGATTTGACCGCTCTCTTGGCTAATATTACTTCCAACGAGGTGATTGCTATGCGAGCAGAGTTCAAGCTGAACCTGAACGCGTACTTGGCAGATCTCTGGTCCTCCCCGGTCCGTTCCCTTGCAGACATCATAGTTTCAACAACGCGCATCCCGTAGAGGTAAGTGCTGCACAAATTAAAGAAACTGAAACCATCTTTCACCTCTTCACTTCCTCTTCTTGTAGCTTCAGTCAGTGGCACTTACTATTATAGTTTACTTACTCTCTTGAAAATTTCTTGCTGCAGGAGAGGCTAGAGGACTACGGGCAGGACAACCTTATCGCGGCCGAAAATACCGACGGCATTGGATCCGTGGAGAGAGCTGCGATCCAACAACTGGAGGAGCTGTCCGTTAACGGACTAGAGAAGTTGATGAAGGACCGCCAACTGGACGCGATCCTGACGCCCGACACCACCTCTTCTAGCCTTCTCGCCATCGGTGGCCACCCCGGCATCGTCGTGCCCGCGGGGTACGATGAGGCGGGGGTCCCCTTCGGCATATGCTTCGGCGGGCTTCAAGGGTACGAGCCAAGGCTCATCGAGGTGGCTTATGCTTTCGAGCAGGCTACCAAAGTGAGACGGCCACCGGTGATCGTAGCACAAAGGAGCTTCTCTTTTTAGTTCTAGTGAACATCCCTGCTGCAGGATAAACCTGAAAGTGCTACTTCTTGGGCTAAATAAAGACTACTAGAATAACTAGCGCGCCTTGCCACGACTTTTTTTTACTAGGTCGACTTTTCTTTCCAGTTTATTGTTTGTTTGTGTTGGGCTGAAGTATAATCAAGCGCTGCAGGATAGCAAGAGAAAAAAAAAACAGAGGGGATAACTAGTACTAGTAGGTAACTTCACTATGAATTCATACCACTCCATGTAAAAATAGTCATGTGCATGGACATCATATACAACTGCAGACATGAACTACAGTACCATTCTAGTATCACTTACCAACAATGCAATTAACTTAGAATAACACAAATTAGCAATACACCGGCATATAATCTTTGTTGGGAAATATCTATGTTTGTAATACCTTGTACAAAAGTGAGGCAATAAATTCAAGTATGAGACCTAATCTTCGTTGGACAGATCCATGTTTTTTTTTTGAAAGAAAGACATGCCCAATATGCATATAACCTGAATTGAATGAACTACCTACGTTTTCCATTGATTGAGTACACATATTTGTTTTAGGGTAATTTCGTACAAATCTTGATACTTCCAGAAGAAGATATCTCAGCATAGTTACAAAAATCCACGTATTTCAATGTTAAATACCGTGAGAACTATTTGGTAGCAGACCACACCTGTTGCAGCTAAGAAACAATCAAATTTGTAGGCAATACCCTTGAGTGGTTATAGCTAAGAAACAATGAAATTTGAGAGGCCATGGCTTACCCTATTATGCGAACAATCCACCTTTAGAAACAAACAATTCTACTGCCCCCAACGGCCCAACCAAAAACTTGATCTTTGGTATCAATACACGAGTGTTTAGCGATCTGGTGCTTTTTCAGTGACCGCCACAAGC
This sequence comes from Poa pratensis, assembly GCA_947311845.1. NCBI lineage: Eukaryota > Viridiplantae > Streptophyta > Magnoliopsida > Poales > Poaceae > Poa > Poa pratensis. The sequence goes on along the minus strand of CAMZMU010000063.1, from coordinate 123,662,950 downwards.
CCACAACTAAGCAGGAGCAATCAGACTCCATAAGTATTGGTTTGTCAGACCACTCCAGAGCAAGCTTCAGTCATTTCCTCACATGCCTTTGCTTCAGCTTCAAGAGGATCCTAGCAATTTAGACTTGCCGGCAAGCCGAGTATATAACTTTACATTCCTCGTCGCACAGAAACATACAAGCCCTTCTGATCTGTCTTCAATTCTATATCGGCCTTGCCCCTTTTTCAGACGATTCAAATTCAAATTTTGTTTGAAATTTGGGCAGTAATTTGCCGGTATTTTCCGGTAACCGCCCCTTACCGGAAATCCAAATCACCCTCGGTAAAAAGTTGTCTTCGCTAACCAAAACCTTACCTCTTATTGAACCTTGTTCCCCGCGGCGGAACTATTTCCGTTAAGGGGCAAGGTTTTGGTTACGAGATACAATTTTTTTACCGAGGATGCTCGGGATTTCCGTAACCACGGTTACCGTAAAATACCGCATGAAGTTTCAAACAAAATTTGAATTCAAATAATCCTGGTCCCTTCTGCTCCTTGTGCTGGAGCTAGTAGAAATGGACCATCTGTTGTCGGTGATATTGTGGATGGCCTTATGCTTATCGATGTAATCTCATTGTTCTCCTTGAAGTTTGTGCATGAGTTCACTGTACCCTTACTTGCCTTACCAATTTTTATAATTAAGATACTTTCTGTATGTTATACGGGAAGTTAGTGTACCAGGTGGTTTGGATATGGATCTTCTCGTCACTCCAATCAGCGTTACACTGCTCGTATTACATATCTACATCGAGGAAATGTATTTTTTTTATCATTTTCTATTCATTTGGCATATTTTGGACCCTGCAATAGAAACATATTTCTTGTTTGCTACTGTAATGGTGGATATGATAATTACTCCTCTCGAGGGTACCTTTGAAGAAGGCCTAAGGTATTATAGCTTTCAAGTCTGTATTGTTTTAGCATTTTAATTGCAATATTCATACATTAATTATATAAATTAGAAATATCTTTATGGTGTTGGTATTCGTTATTTCTAATGAAGGTTGGAGTGGGTCTTATTGGCGTCGTCTTTCAAAAAATTGTGGAATGACCTCTCGAACTCATACAGATTACTATCCTATGTCTTGACCTACAGTCCACCGTGTAAACCCTTAGGCTCTCTTAGTAGAAAATGTAAAGTAATCAGGGTCGGTCCACTAAAAAATGGGCTCGGGAGGAATCAAATTTATACAATTTGAACTAAACTTTTATACTGCTATGAGTATGATTTTAGATGGTATATTGGCATAATCTAACCACATAATTAGAAATAGAAAATATTAGTTGGCGTGTTTTTATTTATAGTGAATTTCATTAAAAGATACTAAACTGTATTTTGTAAAGATAAGTATGTTATAGAGCTATATTTTCTACAATGCATAATCTATATAGTTTATACATATTTATGGGTAAGAAAAAATATTATGATCAAACAAATGCCTCAATAGCAGTTTCTAGTGTATGATCAAGTAAACAACTTTATAAAACTTGTAGATATAATTGGAATGAATGACACTTATTTTTCGTGGTAAAAAGTATATAGCAAGTCAAAATTTAACAAAATGTGCATGCTCTGTAGTTGGTATTGAAACATCATTGGTTAGAGTAATCAAAAATAGTGTGAATTCTAGCATGTTTTCGTATGGAATTTTTATTATTTGATATGCTCTTATGCAATGTGCTTGTTGTCAAAGTGTGTACACAAGTTTCTCGGCAATTTATGAAATAAATAATTGTTGCACCAAAAAAAAATATAGAAATGTAGTTACGGACATTTCCGTAAATGTGCAGGACTTCCACAGAAAAAAGAATAACATGGTAACTAAATCATTACCGTGAATCAAATTAGTTTGTTCTTACGTCCCAAGAGGTTCGTGGTGTGTATTTCTTTCGTAAATTAACCATTTTATTATTTGAAAATACTCCATCTTTGTCCTTGATACACACAAATGTGGAATTGATCTTACAAGAACGAAGAACCGTCTCTGTTTCCCCTCGTATAGGACAATGCATAGCGGCTCCCATCTCCGTCACGTGTTGGATCCCCCCTCGCCGCTCTCCACCCCTCAACCACATGACATACATCCATGCATCACAACATCATCACTGGTATTCTAGCTCAAATTAATCTGTAAAATGATAGAAACAAATATAATTATTTGAGATTTTGTTGGTGCAGTGCATGAATATAAGGGATCAGAATTATTTGAGTTAATTAGCAAGAAGCACAAAAAAGAGACCCAGATGCACTACATCTTATGGAGATGAGTTAATAAGGACCAGAAGCACAAGAAAGGAGTAGAATTATTATTTTTTCGGGTAAAATACGATATATTAAGATATATTAAGCAGTAGGGGTTACTAATGTGATTGGCGGCAACAAGTTTAGTTGCCATGCTATTCTCTTTCCGGTGGAAATCCTGCACATTTTACGGAAATCTACGTAACTACAATTCCATATCTATTTCCATGCAATATTTTTTTATTTCATAAACTATCGCGGGACTTGGGTACACCATGTGAAAACAAGCACACTGCATAAGAGCATATCAAATAATAAAATTTACGTATGAAAATATGCTAGAATTCACACTATTTTTTATTAGTGATTACTACAACCAATATTGTGTTTCAATACCAAATATAGAGCATGCACACTTAGTTAAATTTTGACTAGTTCGATATTTTTTACCACAAAAAAGAAAAGTCGTTCGTTCAGATTACGTTTACAAGTTTAATAAAGATGTTTACTTAATCATGCACTAGAAACTGCTATTGAGACATGTGTTTGATTGTAATATTTGTATTTGCCATAAATATGTGTAAATTATATAGATTATGAATTGTATAAAACATAGCTCTAATATATTTTTTTACAATTTTTTTTGTATTTTTAAAGAATTCGCTATAAATAAAGACATAACAACTAATATTTAGTATTTCTAGTTATGTGGTTAAATTATGCCAACAAACATAAATTATACTTGTAATACTATACCTTGCTAAAAATAAGACTCATATAAGTGTAAAAGTTCAGTATAAAATGTATTATTGTGAATCCGCCCTAGGCCCAATTTTTTATTGGACTTGCCCGGTTCCTATATATTACCTACAAACCGAACATGACCTAGCTAAGGGTCTCCACAGTAGACTATAAGTTTGTGAAGAATATATACTTAGAGAAAGTTGGTAAGGGAATTAAAGATTACAATAAAGTTCTGCACAAACTTTAAGGAGAAAAAAGAGCTTAGACCAATAAGCATGAGACCATCCTCAATAACACCGACATCAGATGGTCCATCTCCATTAGCTCCAGCAAATGTAGCAGATGTTGTTTATAGTGACAGGGTGAACACCAATACAAGAAGTGCAGCAATGGCAGACCTGATTGAAGTGTCCAGTTTAAAATTGGAGGACATGCGAACAACGCAACACTGAAAACCTCGACAAATGTAGCTAGGGCAAATGAGCGGTACCTCTCCGTTCTTGTTGCGGTAACAGAAAATAATTGTTAGATAAATATATGTGATCACTATCATAGCACATCATATAGCTAGGGCAAATATATTGTCTTGTACATACCCCACTATACAAAATATATTAACAATTTTTTTTTGCGAATGTAGTAACAACATTTCATAAAGATGTATCATATGTTGAATGATTTAACCTTAGAGGAACTCTAGGCATTAGTTTATGTATTTTAAACTAATTCAATGCTTAACCTTAGAGGGCCGTGGCCGGCTAGCCCTCCATGTCGCCTAGGCATGGGCTAAAGCGAAGTATGGCCTGACGTCCCCTACAGTGCCAAGGAGCCCCGACAGGCGGGAGACACGGGGCGCCGCCCGGCGCCGACAAGAAATCCCGGGAGCCATCTACCTTGCAGGCGGGGGCCGGCGTCGTCGCCTGCCTGCCCTCCACGTCGCCAAGTCTAGCCCGACCGCTCCCGCGCCGCAAGGGAGTTCAACTGTGCGAAGCGTAGCGTACTGTATTGCGGACATGTGGCGTCACAAAGAAACCCCCTGTAGCCGACATTGGCCGGCTGGAGCGGACCAGCCGGCCCCGCCTGTAAGCCAGACAGCTAGGCCTTTATAAGGCTGTCTGGGTGCCCAAGTAGAAGGGGCCGAACACTTCTTCCTCCTCACCCCCGAATAGCTAGAGAGAGATCCGAGCCATGGAGAGCTCACCGAACAGCTCGAGGAGCAACTCTGTACCGTGTCCACCGATGATAGAGAGATCGAGCAGGAGTAGGAGTGTTACCTCCTCCGGGAGGGCTCCGAACCTGGGTACTTCCCGTGTCCGCGCTCAGGCGCAATCCCTGCGGGTGCCGAAGTTGCAGAACGTTGTCCCTACTCCTATCTTAGCCATCCCGTGGCATATGCCGTGTTCCACACCACGTCAGTGATGAACTGAGGGCACACCGCCATAATTGAACAACTTTGTTTAGCTAACAGTCACATGAAGAGCGGCAAACGGGATTACGGCATAGTGCGACGGTACTACAGCGGCGGAAGTAGCGGTTGGAGCTGCATGGGCACCGGCAAAGTTTACGGCGACGGAAGACGTACGCATACGTACAGTATAATATCTATATGTATATGTCTGTCGAAATAAAAAAGTTAAAATACGAAAATTGTGTGGAATGGCGAGATGGATCTACTTGTCAAAGGAAATTTCAAACGGTTAAACGAGTGCGACAAATTTGATAAAATTTGTCTAAAAAATGTACGAAATTCGGTAAAAAATTAACAAGTTACATTTGATGAAATTTGAAACCGGTCACGGGAATGGAACCTACTCGTCGACATGCATATATTTTCTCGAATCAAAATACGGTTATATATATTAGATGGGATCGGATTAGATGACAGAGTTGATTTAGTCATTTTTCAAGACCTGGTTCGCTTCATTGTGTTGTACCTTGCCAAGTAAAAGAAGTCCCATATCCTAGAAAGTAAAGGTGCCATAAAATACACATTCATGTGGGCCCATCCAAGACCTATCTATTTGACCATAATAGTTTGACTACAAAGCCAAGGATGAGGTGGAGGCACCACAAGCTTGGAAATCTAGGGAGCTTAGATATTGTAAGGATATATCAGGCTCGCCGTGGTCACTGGCGGGAACAAGGGAGTCGGCCAGGAAGTGTGCCACCAGCTTGCTGACCAAGGTATAACGCATTCTAACGGCGAGAGATGAGAAGAGAGGGGTGGATGCTGTCGAGTCCATTCACCTTAAATCTAATCTCTCCAACATAGTCTTCCACCAGCTCGATGTCCGAGATGACAGCAGCATCGCCTCCTTAGCGCGATACATCGAAAGAAGCTATGGAAAGCTTGACATTCTGGTAAAGTGAAGTATTTTTTGTTATTTTAGTGGAATTATTATTTTGTTATGTTTTATAGGAAACAAAAGTAGTGTATATGAATATGGAGTGGAAATGCAGGTCAACAATGCGGCAGCTATAGGAATTGCAGCAGACGAGGACGGCTTGAAAGCTCTAAACATTGATGCAGAGACATGGGTACTAACCTTGTTTTCACAACCTTTTGCAACTTAGAGTTTTCTATGATGAGAATGCCATCTATAGAACTGAAGTTCATTTCTGGTTTTCCTATTTATATGAACATCGACATCCACTAATTAGTACCAGCAGTGTTCATTTTCAACTTCTTTTATGATTCAGACATCCTGCTGAGCAGCTAATCTGCTCAAAGATGTGTTCCAGAACACCTATGATGTGACACTGAATTGTCTCGACACAAATTACTATGGATGCAAATGGGTAACAGAAGCTCTCCTTCCTCTACTCACTACCCCAAACTGGAAGATTCCTGATGGCCGCGAACCGTCGGGAATAGCTCTGAAACCGTCAGGAATATGCATTCGTGACGGTTCCCATCAGGAATGAGCCTTCAGGAACACGGTGTCAGGAAAGATGCGTATTCCTGACGGGAGGCCGTCATGATAACTATTCCTGTCGGCGTTTCCTGACGGACCACGCGAGTCATGGAAGGGGACAAAGCCGACAACCTGACCGTCTGTAAATACCGTCAGGATGCTGGGCCGTCAGAAACAAGCATCAAACCTGACGGTACAGGACGTTTTTGGGGCTGTCATCATGCCGTCAGGAGCACATGATGACCGTCGGGAATGTTTGGTGAGGTATTTAGGTATTTCGAAATACAGTAGCAAATTCATTTAAAAATATATGAAAATTGTCACAAATATTTTTAATTTTCCTTTAGCAACATATCTCACACTTCTGATTCAGAAACCACATTCAGTATAAAAGATTTATTCAGCAAAAGTTCACAAATAATCCATTGCAATCATAAATATCAATGTTCAAAAAATCGGCCGATATGCCGATTAATCGGACGATTTATCGTGAATCATGGGTGGCCGATAAGATTATAGCATATCGGCCGAGTTTATCGCTGGCGCCGATTTTTCGGTCTGACAGCCGATTTTTGTCACTTATCGGCGATTTATCGGCCTGACAGCCAATTTATAGGACGGTAGTTTTATAAAACTTTACATTAGCACGAATTTTGCCCATTTTGTTGATTCGAAGGATTGGAATCAATGTTGCACTTATATCCAATACTCCAATGTAATTTTTTGCACATACTATAGAATTTTAGTGCCGAAAGTTGTCATTTACAAAAAAAAAACTAGCCGATAAATAGGCGACCGATAAAATCGATTAATCGGCAGATAAGCGATTAATCTCTAATCTGAGGCCAACCGAGTAGTAAACGATAAGCGATATCTTGAACATTGATAAATATTTTGACAACACAAGTAGTAAATTCACTCTAGCAACACTCAGGTTCACAAGAGTTAAAGGTATGCAGTTAGCTGAAATCATTTCCTCAGAAACCTCCAGTATATATTGCAGCAACCAAGAAAGAGATGCATTATTTTGCCCGATCCTTATTCTCACGTAGTCATGTTTTGGCGCCAGAGGATGCCGAATGAGAAGCTACGAAACGACCTGAGCAACATCAATATCTGGGACGAGGCACGGATCGAGACGCTGCTCAACACCTTCATGGAAGACGTGAAGGAGGGGCGGCTCGAGGAGGCGGGGTGGCCGACGATGTTGCCTACGTACAGCATGTCGAAGATGGTGATCAACCTCTACACGAGGATCCTGGCAAGGCGGCACCCGGAGATGCGCGTCAACTGTGTGCGCCCTGGCTTCGTAAAGACCGACATCAACTGGAACCTGGGAACCTTTAACGCCTGAACAGGGGGCGAAGGGCCCGGTCATGCTGGCCCTGCTCCCAGGGGACGGTCCAACCAGGTGCTACTTTGATCAGACCGAGATGGTGAATGTTTGGTAACATGTTTAGTTGGTTGCCCTTTGCCTTGTCTCAGTAGTTGTCTGGAACTGCGTATGGTAAGTTTATATGTTGCTCACTCCATGCCTATGGGAGTATATAGCATAAAACTTACCACTTTACAGACCAAATCACAAAAAGTTATTCCCTATGTATCAAAATATAAGACTTTTTATCTAGTTTCCACACACGTATCTAGACATGTTTTAATGCAAGATTCATATGAATCTTGCACTAAAACATGTCTAGATACATTTGTGTAGAAACTAGCTAGAAAGTTTTATATTTTGATACGGAGAGAGTACCACTTTTGCCCGCAATCGCAAAAACCTACCACTTTTGGTTCGCTGCTAACAAATCACGCCAAACCGCTATTGAGAGCGAATTGACGCTCAAACTGACATGGCGGGCCCACATGTAAGTGATGACGTGGCAACCGACGATCTGGGACCCACTTGTCAGCCAATAAAAAAATGAATATATCAAATTTTCTAAAAAAAAAAGGCAAGCTCCACGGACGGGTCGCCGTGTGCGACCAGCGCCTCCTACTCGAGCTCCCCGAGGCGCATGCCGTGGGGTGGTCGAGGTCGTCCATGACAGCGACGAGCGGGACGGGCGCGTCGGAGTCGACGAGGAGCTGGAGCGCGTCGCTGGCGAGGCGCACGCGCAGGCAATGGGCACCGGCGGCGGCGGCGGCCGCGGACCACGCGCCCTGGCGCCGGACGAGCACGCGCCAGCCATGGGCACCAGCGGCGGCGGCCGCGGACCACGCGCTCCTGGCGCCGAACGAGCATGCGCCGGCGGTGGGAGGAGGAGGCGGTGCTTTGCCGCCACCGGTTGCCGCGGTGCTCCAGCGCAGTCTGTCCAAGCCCGTGTTGTACACCACCTTTGGAAGAGGATCTTGATGAAGAACACGGATATTCTCACAGCACAGGCATCAGCATGTCCGGTGATTTTCGATCTGCATCTCACGCTACACCTCAGAATCTGAACTACACGGATATTCTCACGCTGCATTTCATAGGCATCAGCTTGTGCGGCCTGGAGCTCGTCCGCAGGCGGTGCTCACGACGCGGCTGGGGCGGGCGGCAACTAGGCGTCACCGATGCCGCCACGGGCGTCATGGAGACCGTCGCCATCGGCCTCGGCGGCAACTAGGCGGCGAGCGCGCCATCGCGGCAGAGACCAACGCGCGTGGTCCGCGTGCTCCGGGAAGGAGAAGGCGAAGGCGCGCCGGGCCGATGTGGCGGAAGGACCTCCCGCGGCGGGGCGCCGCCGCTGGCGAGCTCGCCAAGCTCGTCGCCGTAGCCTCCCTCTCCCCGCCGTCTTGCTCCCTGCTCTGGTCATGGCCGTCGCTCGGTGCCCGCCGGCTCGCTCTGCTCGGCCTCCTCCACCTCCTAGCTTTTTTTTTTAGAAATTTTGATATAATAATTTTTAGTGGGCAAATTGTCAATTTTTCTGCCACCTCAACACTGCCAAATGTGTCCCACCTGTCAGATTCGGTGTCAATCCTTGTTGAATTCACGATCAGTGTGATTTGCTAGCAGCAGACTATGGCTTTACTACATTCAGCTCATCCTCATATCAATACAACCAGCTTATACACTTTCTTGTGGTGCCTTTGGAAAGCACGAAATGATGCCTTGTTTGGAAGAATTTTTTGTAAACCATCACAGGTATACTCGGTGGCGAAATCGATCTTACAGGGCCCAAAGCTAGAGGATGTGATAGCAGGACACGATAAACAATTAGCAACAATTGATATGCAGCAGTCAGTAACCAAACAAGATCCACCTCTAGTTGCAGGTCAACAAATTTTCTGTGATGCAGCCTGGACAAAGGACGAAAATTTGCAATCTTCTCCCGCAGGTATTGGTGTCGTCATTCAACTTGGAGCAAATGAACATTGTCAACAGCTGCAGGTTTCGGCTATGTCTCCTCCCGTGTCATCACCTCTCCAAGCTTAAGCATATGGGTTGCTTCTCGCCACAATGATAGCAGACATTCTTCACATCCCAGAGCCACAATACTACACGGACTGCTCTGTCCTCGCATCAGCAGCAGCGGCGAGTTCCATCTTCAAAGTCGCAGGTCACTGGAACATCAGGCCCATTCTTGCTTCAATACAGGCGTCGCCATCTTTTATCCACACAAGAGTAGCACACATCAACAGATGTTTTAATGTCAAAGCTCATCATCAAGCAAAGTTAGCGATCAAAATTAAAAATAGGCCTGTAGCTCTCCGATGTCTATCACATACAGGTCTTTGTACTGCGAGAGATGTTCTCGCCTTGTCTAGTGTGAGCCCATTCACACTACTTTCTGTAAAATGTTGCTAATGAAATAAAATCTTCTGTTGTTCAAAAAAAAAAGTGGTAAGCTTTTGCGGTTGCAGGCAAAAGTAATAGTTTTTTATGATTTAGTCTGTAAAGTAATAGTTTTATGCTATATACTCTGCCTAAGGCCAGTGGCCAGGAGAAGTTTGGGTTCTTGTATTTTGGACATACAAAAAAAGTTCATGCGCAACCCTGGTTCTGCATAGAAACTATACTCCCTACATATCAAAATATAAGATGTTTTATCATTTTTGGACCCACATGAACATGTCTAGATACATATGGATGCAAAAATACTAAAACATCTTATATTTTGATACGGAGGGAGTACAACACAAATAAACGGGACGTGTTGAGCTTGTCGATTTCCCCATCGTCGCTTCGGTAGATTGGGCAGATCTTAGCCATCACATGTTATGCAACTTAACTTTTTATTTTAGTCTCTCTGTTTTTTGTGAAATGAACAGGCAGTTCTGAGCTTCTCCACCTAAATTTTAAGGGTATATCGATTTATCCCGGACCCTTCGATATTTATATCAAATATGACACCGTGGTGACTTACCCCAAGCACATCTGAGGCATCCCAGGTATTGCAATAAAATTCCAGACCACGCGTATTAAAACTATGCACTATTGTAATAAGTCATCACAATATTTAAAAAAATTCCGGGTGTTGTTTTATGGTGCTCGAAATTCATATAAAGATAAAGCCGAGTCGAACTGCAGCCGACTACCACCATATATAACTCTTGTAAGCCGCCGGTTTGGGATAAGTTGAATGTTGTAAATCCCCGGCGTTTGTAGCCTCACCCGATCATAGTGAAGTTTTGTTGGCTGGCACACGTGGTTTTTTTTCTCCCATTGTTGGGAGGGTTTTCCACGTTAAATCTCGTGTCCCCGTTGGTTTGATCTCTTTTGTTCATCGTTTTATTGCATATTGTTTATAACAAATATTTTCCGACTTTGAATTACTTGACCAAATTACTTGGTTCAGTACTTGATGAATCTTGGTTCAAGGCATGAGCCCGGCCATAACCACCTTTGAGTTCATCCGGTGAACTTCATCTTGATCATTTCTTTTATCTTCGTATGAACTACATCTTGATTATTTTGATCTACTATTGAACCCAATCTTGATGCTTCAAAGACAATTTCATTTGTGTTTTCTTGATCGTCATGTAATCAAGCATTGAACTCAACAATATTGTTGCATATCTTGATTGTGATGGCATATGAATCCACTAAATATACATAGACTTAATACTCACCTATGGAACATCTCTTCATACATCCTGATTAAACCAGTGGTCCATATGAATTGTCATCCATTACTAAATCTCAATCCAGGAATCCAACCAGAACTTTTCATGCATTATATAATTAAGGAGCCTTCATTTATACATAACTTAACATAATTATTAGTTAATAGGGATTGTGCATGGTTCCCTCGCCTCCCCGGCTCCCCCGAGCACGCCCGCTGTCTCCTCGACCCATTGTGTCAAGTGTCCAGCATCTCTCAAAGCTGACACAACTTGATGGTCTCGGACAAAAATTGGGGATGCCGCTAGAGATGATCTTAGGAGTGGGATAAGTTTCACCGAAGTGTTAGGTATTTTTGGAGTAACTAGTTGGCATGTACGTAGGATTTTCCCTGATTATATTTTGTTTATTTTTCTTTTTGGCATCATCATATCATCATGCATCATGCCATTACATATTGGTCCGATAAAATTATTTCCTAATTTACAAAATAAAATAAAAAATAAAGATTAAGCTAAAAGGACAAACAAAGGTTAAGGTTGTGCAGGTATATCGATTAGGGGGAATTTTATTCACACCGCTGTCTTGGACCGCCCTCGGAGTACTGGAGAACGTTGAGCACGAAAAGGTGCTATGCACGTGCAACACACGTCTATATAATTGGTCAAAAACACTCCACGGCGACCCTTATAAAATAAACATAAAGAACTTTGGTATCAATAATAGAAAATTATAAAAGTATATTTTCAAATCAGTTTGTTAACTCCAGAGAAACAAAATTATCAATATAGATTGTAGATCATTTCTGCAGTTTGAAAATGCCTGCCTGAGTCGATATTAATCTGTACTAATTCAGTTACATATATCAAAACTTCGGAAGCCTATTAATATTAAGAACAATCATTAATGAATATGGACGTTGTCCCTCAAGAAAACCATATCAGAAGATTTTGTGCTTCATTAGCCATATTGTTTTCCCTTCCGAGGAGTATCATTGCTAGATATGGACAACATTTAATTATGCTATTCAGCTAACATTGATTCAACCTAAAGACGATTTTGGGTGCACTGAATAGTACGATACGAATTACTCACGGTAGTGAAAAGATCAACCATTTGGTATAAAGGATAAGGTATTATTTTAGCACCTCAAGCAAACACCTGTGTTGGCTGCTATGGCTACGGAAATCATATTTCAAGGTTTGCTAGGCACAGAGAACATGGCAAACCTTTTTCGCCCCAGAACCTGGTCGATGTAACAATTTTTGTTAACTAAAATATGCGCAATGGAACAAGATCGAAGTAGAGTGGTCTTCCAGCATGCTTTTCTGCTACTGCCCATTGCTTTTGTCAGCTTGAGGTCACAGGAAGCCGATTCGAGCATTTTCTGCAGTAAAGGAACACTCAAAAATTGCTGTGACAACATGTAGCGGTTGATGTAGGACTTGATTATGTTTCATCTCCAATCCATCAGAACCACCAGGACTAAAATAGGAAAGATATTAAATCAGCATGTAAATAAAATTGTATAGGCATGGCCTAAAACTAATTAGCATCTAAAAAAAACTGATATTTTTTTATGAACCAATAATATTGGTAAACAGACAAGGACATCTGGGATTTAAATTTGCTTCTCAAATTATCTAAACATTAAATTAGAATGTAACAGCTTCTCAAATTGCAATGGAGAATCAATGCAGTATATGAGAACTGCTTGGTAGAAAGGAAACGAAGAAGTGCGACTCAAAATCACCGAGGACAAGTACGTACTGTACATGATCTAGGACTTAAAACGCAGGTTAAGAAAAGGCCATGACCAAGAAACGTAGGCATCATAGGCTCCACATATTTCTTTCTCAAAACCATAGGCGAACAATCAGCACATAAAGAAAATGTCATGTGTACGTGGTTCAATCTACCACGTGACGTGCGACGCAGAACCTCAAGAGCGAGCAGCTGCGCACTCGTAGGGCCACAGGATGAGTGAGATGCCGCGGCGTGGGGCACGACTGTGTAGCACATGCACCAGCAGTAGCGGACACCCGACCTCCGCTTCATGCGTTGGCTGTCGGTCGCCGACATCGTCGGGAGGACGGGCCGCAGCTCCACGCTAGCCGTAGGTCACCGGCGTCGTCAGGAGAACGTGCCTCAACTCTGAGCTGGCCCTGGTCGCCGCCGTTTGGAGGACGGGACGCCGCTCCGCTCGCTAGCCGTGGGTCGCCGGGGGATCGGCCGTGTTGAGTATGATTGCTCCGTGCTGGCCGTAGTTCACCGCCATCGTTCGGAGAACGGTCCTCGGCTTTGAGCTGGCCTTGGGTCGTCGCCGTCCGGAGGACGGGACGCCACTCCGCGCGCTGGCCATGGTTCGCTGCCGTCGGAGGACTGCCGTGTTGAGCAAGATCCGCAGCACCGCCGCCTCGCTCACTTCCACGCCGTGGGATTGCGCACGTGCGACATGTACCGAGGCACCTCCCGTTCTCCTTGCACGCTATCCTGCTGCAGCTCGTGGGCGTTGTCACCGCCGACTCGCGCCTCGGCCGCCGGCGCGAACGCACAGTCCGGAACCGTGCTGCTCTATACGTCATGTACTGAGGCACCTCTCGTTCTCCTTGCACGTTATGCGGCTGCCGCTCATGGGTGTTGTCGCCGTAGACTCGCGCCTCAGCCACCGGCGTGAACGCGGACCATGCTGTTCCTGCCGCTCGTGGTCGCCCCCGGCACGCGCCTGGGCTGCCTACATGAACGCATGGTTCAGGACCGTGGCGCTGCTGCCGCTCGTGGGTGCGGCGCCGCCGACTCTCACCTCGGCCGGGACCGGGCGATCGTGCTCGCGGGCGTGCTCTATCTGCTTTGGGGAAACGCAAATGGGAGGCGACGCGAAGGACCATGGCCGTGCAGGGGGTGGCGATGCATCGGGGCTCGAGGGGAACGGGCTGCATGGGGAATTGGGGATGAACCGAAACGATCATTTCTTGTTAGTGGTGGCAATGCTGTAATTAACATGAAGTTGAAAAGGTGTATTGAGTTGTCAAACATTGTATCGATCTGGGCCATTGATCGGATATTGAACAGTTAAAATTTAATGTATCCCAATATGTTTACACTTTTAATAATAGTATAGAAACTAGGTCGTTGGGTGATAAGCTGAAGGCCGCCATTACACGTGGGCCTCTGCGGTCCGTCTTAGTACAGAGTACGGGACTGGTGACCTGCTTCTTTCGACATACAAAAAAATAGTATTCCCTCCGATCCATATTAATGGGCATAGCTTTGTCTAAATTCATATGTATCTAGTTAAATATTTAGACTAGATACATTTGTATCTAGACAAAGTTGTGCCCACTAATATGGATCGGAGGTAGTACCAGGAACCGAGTCGGAATCGTACGTGCTCTCCACCTCGGATGGAAAGCCGCTATATATATGTAGCACACGGTTTTCTTGCGATTGATCTGTTGTACTCGATTTGGATTTTGGCGGGAAGAAAGTTTGAGCTAGAAGATAATGAACCAAGCAACGTCGACGATTACGGCCGACTGCATGGAAGAGAGTCGCGGGGAAGAAGGCTCCGTGATGATCCACCCCAACTTACCGGAACGGGGAATTGCCCCTGGAGCTATCTCCATCGACGCTACCGCCTCCATCATCGCCGTTGCTGCCTCCCATGATGAGGAGGGAGTAGTTCTTCATCGGGGCTGAGGGCTCTACCGGTAGCTATGTGGTTTATCTCTCTCTCCCATGGTGTGATCTTTATGTGATCATGAGCTTTATAATTTAGTTGAATCCATAGATGTTACTCTTCATTATCTTATATGCTACTTGAGTGGTTTTATTAATGTAAACTCCGGAGTCACCTTTGTCCCACGGTGCGAAGTTGACAGTGTGCGCACCGTGTGTGACTCTTAGGCTAAAGATTACAGGAATACTTATCATGAGTGATTATTTGCGTTGGATGTCTCTATGAAATTGTGGTGTTTGTCTAGTACTATTTAGAGCGCTTAAGTTGACAGTGTGGGATTCCCTAGATGTGGAATGCGACTTTAAGGTGTGCTTTTATAGCCCTACGCAGTGGATTGGTGTTCGTTATCCAACGAGAGAATAATTCAGAGTAGCATAGTGAAGAGGAAATATCTATGTATTCAATTATATTATTATTGTTGAGAGTGTCCACTAGTGAAAGTATGATCCCTAGGCCTTGTTTCTAAGTATTGAAACACCGTTTACAACCAGTTCTGCTACATGTTTGCTTGCTGCCATTTTTATTTCAGATTGCAATTACCATTTATAATCATCCATATTACTTGTATTTCACTATCTCTTCGCCGAACTAGTGCACCTATACACCTAACAAGTGTATTGGGTGTGTTGGGGACACAAGAGACTTCTTATATCTTAATTGCAGGGTTGCTTGAGAGGGATATCTTTGACCTCTACCTCCCTGAGTTCGATAAACCTTGGGTGATTCACTTAAGAGAAACTTGCTGCTGTTCTACAAACTTCTGCACTTGGAGGCCCAACATTGTCTACAAGAATAGAAGTGTGCGTAGACATCAGGGAGATGTGGCGGAGTTTTGCTCGGAAGTCCCTGTAGTTTCTGCAATTCGCAAATTAGTCCTTCTACGTGGGGGAAGCTTGGGACTGCTCCGCAATTTGCGGGGAACACAGGACGCTTTTCGTAAAAAGGACGTGCTGGCCGTCCGCTGGCTGTTGGATGGACGTTCGACGACGCGGAGTGCGTCGCGCACTGTAGAAATGCGAAACTGTAGCTGGTACAGTGTCCGGCGACGCGGCTCAATCTCGACCGTTCATTCCGCCGATCGGACGGCCCAGAAAAGCGGATGACGTGGAGGCGTCGAGGGAAGCCCTAACGGGGTGAGTTTTGATATATTGATAGAGTGTCCGGAGACGCGGCTCAATCTCGACCATCCGTTCCGCCGATCGGACGGCCCAGAAAAGCGGGTGACGTGGAGGCGTCGAGGGAAGCCCTAACGGGGTGAGCTTTGATATATTGATAGATTCTGAGATCTCTCTGAGAAAAATGGTAGTTCTGAATGAAGCTAGACTTTGTACTTTAGACGACCTGTAGCACTCTTATACGGAGTACCTAACAATATTGCGTTAGATCCTATATTTGTATACACTTTAAATATAAGCTAAAGGCCACCCACGATGGGTTTTTGCGAGGTTCCTCCAATGCTTTTCCGCTTTACATGGTATCAGCCTAACCCACCATTTAAAAAAAAAAGTCTAACCTGCGATCCAATCTCCATGACTTCCGCCGTCACCGGCGTGCTCCCGGTTTCCCTCGCCGCCTTTGGTCGCCGTCGTCGTGTCCGATCTTGAGTCAGTCATCGCGCCCTTCCCTGCCATTGTCCGACAACGTCCGTCCCCTTCCACTACGCTCTTCTGCTCACAATCAAATTGTCCTTGTACAACTATTTGTTCTGTTGTGTGCACCTGCTGCCTCTTCTCCGCAAATGTCACGTCGACGCGACGCTCTCTTGTCCTTCGTTGATGATGGCAGCCAGTGGCACCCATGGTTCGGTGCTCAACCCTGCACACTGCGTGTGGGTTCAGCAGGAACAATCGTTCCTCTTGGTGAATCCTTCTCTCGTTCACCGAGGGGGTAGCCGGCCTAATTCTCTTCTCCAGGACTTCCAGGGATGCTCGGTATGCCCTCGAGCCTAGTTTCGCCTCTCAATCTATTGTGTGGTCGATGGCAATCTATCGACAGTTGCCATAGTCAAGAAGTGTGACCTTTCGGCGGCGGCCTACTTCAACAAGGTGAAGGCCATGGCGGACACTCTCTCCTCCACCAGACAGCCTCGTCGGAAAAAAGAATTGACATCCTATGTCCTCAATGGCCCATAAGGTGGCACTTTTCTTGCCGACCAAAGCAAAGGGGGGGCGGCGGCTAGGGTTGGGGGGGGGGGGGAGCGCCCCTTCTCATCATGTACCGATGGCTGGGAGAGGGAGCCCCTCCTCTAAGTCTGGTCCCCCTCCCGCATATATAAAGAGAGGAGGGACCCCCCCCCCCCCCCCTTCCCCATCATTCCACGAGCTAGCTAGTTGAGGGTTGCCTCTCCAACTCATCTCTCTCTCTCTCTCTCTCTCTCTCTCTCCAGACACCATGTCAGGCAAGGGATTCTTCGGTACGATGTCAGGCAAGATTTCCAGGCACCATGTTAGACAAGGGATTCTCAGGCACCATGTTAGGAAAGGGATTCTAGGCACCATGTCAGGCAAGACTGAGGGAGCATACACATCGAGAGAGCTAGGTGCTTCGATGTCCTACTATAGGTTAAGACCGTAATCAGGAACAAATAATGGACCATGTTCTTCACAACAGATCATCCGCAAGCTACTAAAGAACAATGCTAAACATGAATCACAATCAACCACATATTGGCAACATATCATCTAACCACGTCCAAAATCACACAGAATTTAGACAAGCTACTTAAAAACAGTGAGAAGTATGAATGAGAATCAACCACATCCTGACAGAAGATCAACGAATCCATCCAAATCTGTCACAGATCTAGCACATGTCACAACTATAAGCTACGAGATCAAAGTTTAGAGTGTTCTTACATCCACTAGAGACTGGAGTTGTGTAAGGATGCAGAAGACGTTCGTTTGGGGGAAAGAGTAACATGCTTACCGCCGACGACTGCTGCCGCAGTGCTCGTAAGTGGAGTTGGTGAAAAACTTTTCGTCATCGCCATGGAGCTTGAAGGGGGAAAATGATAGTTTTGGAATTTGAGCGGTGAGCCACTTGGCTGTAAATAGGGGGTCGAATTAGGCGGATGTTGGTAGAATTTCTTCCTCCGTAATTTCAAGCTCGCGCTATCTCTGGTGCTTGAGCCTGACTCTACTGGAACTGCTGTTTGCATCCAGCTGGTCTGGTCTGCACGGAATCCGGACTACCGATGACGCCCCTAGCTGACAGGACGGCCCCGAGAGAAATCGCGACAATCCTTTGATGGATACACTTGTCTTCATAGCACCATTTGTCGGTACATCGAGCCTGAACTGTCTGATGGCCCATTGGAGCATTTTCGGGCTGAACTGAAGGCTGCTGTTCTACGTTTGTTTCACCCAAGGCCTCAAAAGTAAGACGGGCCGGCAGTTGTTTTACTGTGCCTGGTGCTGTAAAAGCCGTCATTTTTTTGGTTGTCTCTGAACTGAATGAACTCACTGCCCACGCTCCATGCACGCGCGCGAGATCCGGCCGTACGTCCCCCTGTCACGGGCGGAGGCAGCGCCGCGCCAAATGCAGGCCCAATTAAATGAGCCACGCGCGCGCTCACACGTACGACGCGGCATCCAGCCACATCCGCCCTTCTTCATTCCCCATGCACGCACCAACGCGCGCACGCCTAAATATCCGTGTCGCGACGCGCCTCCTCCGGCGTGTCTATATATATCCGGCCGGCGACGTGCGCTGCTTGTTACCTCACGCCGGCCACCCGATCGATACGTCGAGCTGCGGGAAAAAGAAGGAGGAAGAAGATGTCGCACATCGCGGTGGAGCGGAACCGGCGGCGGCAGATGAACGACCACCTGAAGGTGCTCCGGGCGCTCACGCCGGCCTTCTACATCAAGCGCGTCGACCAGGCGTCCATCATCGGCGGCGCCATCGAGTTCATCAGGGAGCTACACACCGTGCTGGACGCGCTGGAGGCCAAGAAGAAGCGCCGCCTCTGCAGCCCCACCCCGAGCCCCAGCCCGCGCTCCCTCCTCACTGCCTGCTCCACGCCCACCAGCGCCCGAGCCGGCTCCTCCTCCCACGACGTCTCCCCCAGCAGCAACGGCAGCAATGGCAGCGGCGGCGGCTTCCCTCCGGCGCCCCACGGCGCCGGCCCCGTCAAGGAGCTCGCCGCCTGCTGCAACTCCCCGGCCGCCGACGTCGAGGCCAGGATCTCCGGCGCCAACGTGCTGCTCCGCACGCTCTCCGGACGAATCCCCGGTCAGGCCACCAAGATCGTCGCGCTGCTCGAGTGCCTCCACCTCGAGGTGCTCCAGGTCAATATCAGCACCATGGACGACACCGTACTCCACTCCTTCGTCCTCAAGGTCGGTAAATTGTTAACTTCATTCATTCATCAGCGGATTAACTTTTCTGCATGCGTCATGGACGGATGCATTCAATCAGCTTCTCTTCAGTGAATTAACTGTACTATTCGGTTGCACTGCAGATTGGGCTCGAGTGCCAGCTCAGCGTGGAGGATCTCGCCTTCGAGGTCCAGCAGACCTTCTGCTACCAGGAGCTCGACTACTCAACCATGCCCGTCCCTATAATTAATTACTGAGTGTGCTAATTATATAATTAAGTTACAACATGCAACTTCTGCATGCTCCATCCATGTCTCTAGACCCCTGGTTTGCATATTACTTTTACCTCAAAAGTATTATATATACTGGTCTCCATTTGCAAAATATAAGGTCCATGTAACTCTTGTAATATTGTTTCAAAATGTAATTCGTGTGTTTAACGGCATTTTCTCGGGCTTGTACTCATGTATATTTTTCTCATTATTTTCTCTGGGTCATGAAAAATAACTCACACGTAGCAAGTTGGGGTTCATGTATCATGAGGAACACCTCAAGCCTTGTGTGCTCGTGCACGATTAGGTGTGACATTGTCTTTGAATATATCGTAGGGTTCCAAAAGTGTATAAACCATAAAACACAAAATAATGCAACAGTTGCGGGGCTGCACACCATGTACATATTTTCTTGGTAGGCCATTTTGTTTACAATGGATGGGACAACTTGAGCTACAATTTTGTTTTAGAAACTAAGAATAGATAGTGCGATTGTAGGTTACAAATTGTATCGACAAAGTCCATCAACTTGTATTTGACCGTTTAATCTACAAAAATTGGGAACAATGGATGGATAGATTCCAATTGAATAGTCCCATACTCCCAGTGTGAAGTTGGAGAGAATAAAGAGAGCGAATATTCCGCAACTAGTTGTGCCCGCACCCCGTTATCAGTTATCCTATTTTTGAGTTTTCAAAAAATCCGAAATAAATCATGAACATTGGTTATGTTGTTTCTCGTCCATATAGAAAATTTAATCCAAAATATGACCATATGTGTACTGTGCAAAAAAGAGAAGACACAAGTGAATTTCACGTACTATTCACGCATCATTTGTCTTTTTTTTGCAGCCCAAATATTGTCAAATTTTTGGACGAAAATTTGTGGATGCATGTGAAACAACATAACCAATGTTCATCATTTAGTTCACATTTTTTTAAAAAAATTGGAAATACGACATGCAGGATGGGGCGCGGGCGTAACTAGTTGCAAGCTTCAGTTCCCCAGAATATAAGATGGAGTTGGGTCTCGATGATTTTTTTCTCAAGTCCCTCAAAATTCATTTACCTTTTCATGTGAAATATTGCAGAAGCACAATAATTAAACAATTCATGAATTCAGAACTGATAAAACTATAACTAGTCATCGTAGATAAAAATAAATATAGGGTCAGCCCATAGGGTAGTCAAACAGGGCTCACTCCGTCCCCCGAGAGACCGAGTCCGTACAAAATGTATTACACATGACATTAGTCCTTACGCCTAAGAGCATCTCCAATCATGATGTACTAATTTATCCCCAAAATATCCGTGGACAGTGTCTGGACAACATTAAACCCTAGTTGCAAACTTCAGTTCCCCAGAATATAAGATGGAGTTGGGTCTCGATGATTTTTTTTCTCTAGATCCCTCAAAATTCATTTACCTTTTCATGTGAAACATTGCAGAAGCACAATTCAACAATTCATGAATTCCAAACTGTTAGAATTATAACTAGTGGTCATAGATAAAAAAATATAGGGCCAGCCCATAGGGTAGTCAAACAGAGCTCACTCCGTCCCCCGAGAGACAGAGTCCATAACAAATGTATTACACATGACGTTAGTCATTACGCCTAAGAGCATCTCCAACCATGATGTACTAATTTATCCCCAAAATATCAGTGGACAGTGTCCGGACAACCCCATTTTTTGGTATCGCATCCATACTCCCCATTTGAGCAATCTTTAATTACTACAAAGACATGCAAAATATAGATAGCAAAAGATCCCTACTACATACTACGTAGATCATCTAATACCTACAACTACTCCTAGTCATCGGAGATGATCACAACAAAGGCGGGGCCGCGGAGCCGGTGGCGGCGGTCTCGATGTCGTTGACGAGGGCGGTACCGGTGGTGGCGGGGGTAGAGCCGGAGCCGCCTACCTCGTGTTCGTCAGAGGTGAAGTCGGTGTCAGCCTCCTCCTCCGCAATTTGCCTCTCCGAGGCAAAATGCCCATCAAGGAGGACGTGGTCGGCGGCGAACTGTCCCACCAGGTCTCTATCCGCGGCCTCGGCCTGGAGTTGCCACTGCACCGCATAGTGCTCCATCTCAAATGGCTCCACCGCCATGGCGTCGCGGTAATCCTCGAGCGCCAACTTGAGGGACATAGCCACCGACATGGAGATCTCGCCTCCGACGGTGGCTTGTTCGCTGGGTGTGGCCACACCCACGTCAGCAACCGAATTTGGCAGATCGTCTTTCCTCTCGCGGCCGCGCAACTCTGCCTCCAGCTCCCGACAGCGCTTCGGGGTTATCTTGGCATACATGGTGTGGGCAGCCAGCGAGGCATGGTGTCAACCTTCTGCCACGTGTGGATGGCGCCGGTTAGACTTTCAGGCCTATCTGTCATTTAGATAAGGGGGATGCGTCCGGGAGGCCCCAAACTTGCCCCACATATGGGTGGGTTTGGGGGTTTTCGTATAGCCCAGACGGATGGGCTGCCTTTGGGGAGGCCGGTTGGTTACACGTTTCCTGTCTGTACCATATTCAGGCTATCTGCCCGGGCGTATAAGGGCGGTATGGGGGTTGATCGGTTGGAAATACTCTAACAACCTGTAGTGAAATAAAGAAAATAAATGGACTAGTCTGCAGGAAAAAGGCACCACGAGCCAATATCATGTGTTCTTTTAGATCAAAACAAATATAGTTAAGTAACAACATATATTTTGAAACTCAAAAAAGCTATATTTTTTTGTAGTTCTATACCACCAAATCCATCATATCTCTTAGCATATGCATATGTAAACTTTGTGCAAATATGATTGCAATACACCATACCTTGACACTTAAACATCGGTTACGTAGAAGGTTCAATACTCCCGCGAGGAGGCGGCAACCTTATTGAAGCAATGTTCAATGGTAAATATAGAATTGATTGGCACAATTCTGAATTTCCGAAGAATAACATGGTCATCGTACTCAATGTTGGATAATTAGGCAAGTTCACAAATAATTTCAGAAAATAAACCATGAATAAAAAACTACCATATGTAACTTGACATACTAGATGCATTACACCATGTTAAACATTAAACACATAATCACAAACAGGTTAAGTCACTAGTAGAAACAGGGGCTTCGGATCGATCTATTTGTCCCGGTTGGACAGGAACCGGGACTAATGGGGGCATCAGTCCTGGTTCCAGAGGCGAGAAGGCCGGCCGGAAGCAGTCCCGATTCGTGAGGGGCCTTTAGTCCCGGTTGGTATTACCAACCGGGACTAAAGGGTTGCGGCAGGCGGCCACAGTGGGGGGGCCAGCGCAAGACCCTTTAGATGGACCTTTAGTCCCGGTTGGAGACACCAACCCGGACTAAAGCCGTCGGCATACCTTTATTTTTTTCTATTTTTCATTTAACATGGAATAATTCATATCTTCAAATCCGTAAATCGAAATTTAACAAATAAAATATCTAAATCGATTAGAAAAACAAGATGAATCCAAATTTAACAATTATATCATATTTTGCATCACAAGAACTCATTTAAATAGAAGAAAATACTTTTGAAAAATCAGCATAAACTCATTTAACTAGGCGAAATTAGGTAGAAATCAAGAAAATTCCTAATACTTGAGGATTATTCATAAAATGTGGATTACTCTTTGTGAAATTATATGGGTGCCATTTTGCACCAGATCTTTTTTAGAGGTTTTGTTTACTTTATTTGATTGTTTTCAAAAAGCGGTTAAAATGGCCACCATGACTCTTATAGAAGAGGTCAAATTTTCTAAAACTATCGATATTCTTGTGATATACTCCGGTGTGTGACGGATTTACCGGCTTCACTTTCTCTCTAGTAAGTTGGTGGACTTATGGCTGAAAATTCCCACTTCGGGCGAAACAGAGGGAATCTTTACAATAGTTGGGTGGATCTTGGTTTTGGATGTTCCTATGTCCTAACCTAACACAACCTAGCAAAAAAGGCCACTGGCCTACCCCCTTTCGACTCCGTTCAAAGGGGTATACGAGAACTTTGACTTTTTCCAGCGGGTCTAGGGGTTTCACCGAAGCGGGGCTCCGGAGCGTCGGAAACCCCACCAAAACCTAGCTGGTTCCATACCATATGTAAATAAGTGTGTTGGGTGTTGTACATGTCCAAGATCCTACTCCGGTGTGTGACCGGCTTCACTTTCTCTCTAGTAAGTTGGTGGACTTATAGCTGAAAATTCCCACTTCGGGCGAAACGGAGGGAACCTTTACAAAAGTTGGGTGGATCTTGGTTTGGGATGTTCCTATGTCCTAACCTAACACAACCAAGCAAAAAAGTCACTGGCCTACCCCCTTTCGACTCCGTTCAAAGGGGTATACGGGAACCTTGACTTTTTCCAGCGGGTCTAGGCTTTCACCGAAGCGGGGCTCCGGAGCATCGGAAACCCCACCAAAACCTAGCTGGTTCCATACCATATGTATATAAGTGTGTTGGGTGTTGTATATGTCCAAGATCGTACTCCGGTGTGTGACCGGATTTACCGACTTCACTTTCTCTCTAGTAAGTTGGTGGACTTATAGCTGAAAATTCCCACTTCGGGCGAAACAGAGGAAATCTTTATAAGAGTTGGGTGGATCTTGGTTTTGGATGTTCCTATGTCCTAACCTAATACAACCAAGCAAAAAAGTCCACTGGCCTACCCCCTTTCGACTCTGTTCAAGGGTATACGGGAACTTTGACTTTTTTCCAGCGGGTCTAGGCTTTCACCGAAGCGGGGCTCCGAAGCATCGGAAACCCCACTAAAACCTAGCTGGTTCCATAATATATGTATATAAGTGTGTTTTGTGTTGTACATGTCCAAGATCGTACTCCGGTGTGTGACCGGATTTACCGGCTTCACTTTCTCTCTAGTAAGTTGGTGGACTTATAGCTGAAAATTCCCACTTCGGGCGAAACAGAGGGAATCTTTACAAGAGTTGGGTGGATCTTGGTTTTGGATGTTCCTATGTCCTAACCTAACACAACCAAGCAAAAAAGTTCACTGGCCTACCTCCTTTCGACTCTGTTCAAAGGGGTATATGGGGAACGTTGACTTTTTGCCAACGGGTCTAGGCTTTCACCGAAGCGGGGCTCCGGAGCATCGAAAACCCCACCAAAACCTAGCTGGTTCCATACCATATGTATATAAGTATGTTGGGTGTTGTACATGTCCAAGATACTACTCCGGTGTGTGACCGGTTTCACTTTCTCTGTAATAAGTTGGTGGACTTATAGCTGAAAATTCCCACTTCGGGCGAAATAGAGGGAATCTTTGCAAAAGTTGGGTGGATCTTGGTTTTGGATGTTCCTATGTCCTAACTAACACAATCAAGCAAAAACACTCACTGGCCTACCCCTTTCGACTCCGTTCAAAGGGGTATACGGGAAATTTGACTTTTTTCCAGCGGGTCTAGGCTTTCACCGAAGCGGGGCTCCGAAGCATCGGAAACCCCACCAAAACCTAGCTGGTTCCATACCATATGTATATAAGTGTGTTGGGTGTTGTACATGTCCAAGATCCTACTCCGGTGTGTGACCGGCTTCACGGGCTTCACTTTCTCTCTAGAAAGTTGGTGGACTTATAGCTGAAAATTCCCACTTCGGGCGAAACGGAGGGAATCTTTGCAAGAGTTGGGTGGATCTTGGTTTTAGATGTTCCTATGTCCTAACCTACACAACCAAACAAAAAAGTTCACTGGCCTACCCCCTTTCGACTCTGTTCAAGGGGTATATGGGAAAGTTTGACTTTTTTCCAACGGGTCTAGGCTTTCACCGAAGCGGGGCTCCGGAGCGTCGGAAACCCCACCAAAACCTATCTGGTTCCATACCATATGTATATAAGTGTATTGGGTGTTGTACATGTCCAAGATACTACTCCAATGTGTGACCGGCTTCACCAGCTTCATTTTCTCTCTAGTAAGTTGGTGGACTTATAGCTGAAAATTCCCACTTCGGGCGAAACAGAGGGAATCTTTGCAAGAGTTGGGTGGATCTTGGTTTTGGATGTTCCTATGTCCTAACCTAACACAACTAAGCAAAAAAAGTCCACTGGCCTACCCCCTTTCGACTCCGTTCAAGGGGTATATGGGAAAGTTTGACTTTTTTCAACGGGTCTAGACTTTCACCGAAACGGGGCTCCGGATCATCGGAAACCCCACCAAAACCTATCTGGTTCCATACCATATGTATATAAGTGTGTTGGGTATTGTACATGTCCAAGATCCTATTCCGGTGTGTGACCGGCTTCACGGGCTTCACTTTCTCTCTAGTAAGTTGGTGGACTTATAGCTGAAAATTCCCACATCGGGCGAAACAAAGGGAATCTTTGCAAGAGTTGGGTGGATCTTGGTTTTGGATGTTCCTATGTCCTAACCTAACACAACCAAGAAAAAAAATTCCACTGGCCTACCCCATTTCGACTCCGTTCAAGGGGTATATGGGAAAGTTTGACTTTTTTCCAACGGGTCTAGGCTTTCACCGAAGCGGGGCTCCGGATCATCGGAAACCCCACCAAAACCTATCTGGTTCCATACCAAATGTACATAAGTGTGTTGGGTGTTGTACATGTCCAAGATCCTACTCCAGTGTGTGAACGGCTTCACGGGATTCACTTTCTCTCTAGTAAGTTGGTGGACTTATAGCTGAAAATTCCCACTTCGGACGAAACAGAGGGAATCTTTGCAAGAGTTGGGTGGATCTTGGTTTTGGATGTTCCTATGTCCTAACATAACACAACCATGCTAAAGGATAACTTTTTTGTTAGGGTTGTTTCACTTTATTTGATTTTTTTTTAAACAATCAAAATGGCCAACATGACTATTCATCGAAATAGGTCAAATTTTCTAACTATCGATGTTTCTGTGATGCAAAAGATGATATGGATAACATATTTGAATTTCTCTCATTTTTTTAATCAACTTAGATATTTTATTTGTCAAATTTTGATTTACGGATTTAAAAATAAAGTAAAATTCATTTTATTGTTATTTATTCAAAATATACTATTACATAATCATTGTATTTATTTAAACAAAGTTTGAAAATTTAAACAATAAAAAGTGTTACATCATGACTCAGGGGTTAATATGATTGATAGGATACTATTATTAGTAAGTTCTAACTTCTCATTTGGAAGCTAATTTGGAAGGAAATCAAAAGTTAAGCGTACTCGGGTTAGAGCAATTTCAGGATGGGTGACCGAATGGAAAGTTTGACTAGAGTAAGTACTTTGACATGAGATTAAATGTATAACTAGTTTAAGTGTGTGGCTAAGTGAGAATTAGGAATAGAATTAAAAATAGAATTGAAAATAATTAAGAAAAGAATCTATTATATAATTAAAACACAAGATAATTAACGGTGGAGATTAACCAACTAAAAGTGAACGGCGTAGATTTAAAAGTTCTGATACACGTAAGCAAGATCAATCACGAGAAAGATAAAGAGTTTTGCATGCACACGTCACGGATCATACCTTCCGAACAGATGTATCCTAATTAATGTACATATCTGATACTCCCTCTGTTCTGAAATACTTGACTCTAAAGTGAGTGTATCTAGATGTGTTTCTTGTCTAGATACACTTAGTTAGGAGTCAAGTATTTGTGAACGGAGGGAGTATATACCAAGAGAGAGACACGAGAAGAGTATTGAATACATCGATTCAGTGGCGGAGCCAGGCCGATCAAGGAGCCTGGGCAAAACTCACTGACTAAGACGCTCGCTACAGTTTGCCCCAGCAAACATCCTTGCTAATCAGTATGTTACTGTAATATTTAAAGGAGAGTGGCCGGAGCAGCCCGGGCAGCTGCCCAGGGTCGCCGGGAGCTAGCTCCGCCACTGCATCGATTGGAAGGACAGAGTCTCGCGCAGTGCGATTTCTCCGGCCGGCCGGCGTTCCGTATGCATCTGATACCAAGGGAGAGAGACGCACCCGGAGAAGAGCATTGTCAACATAGACTGGAAGGACACGGAGTCGAGCGGGATGATTTCCTCCGGCCGGACGGCCGGCGTTGGTTCCAGGTTCAGACGAACTCACGAACACACGGTGTCCTTCGTCAACCTCAAGCGCTTCGACGAGTCCGTATGGCAAATTGGCGACATGAATCTGGTGTGAAGCTACGACTGGTGAAGGGCACGAGGCAGGTTTGGATGGATGGCGGCACGAAGAGGCAAACACAGGTGGGTCGCCCAACAACAGTAGAGGATTTGGTGACCAACCGTGCAACTTCAGTTTGCATCTACTCAAGTTTATTATTCAGTTTCATCAAGAAAAAAGTTCGATCTGAACACCCAATGCATGAAATCGAATCCGATTAAATTATCTATGAGAGCAGGAGTCCGCTTAAATTGCCCGCGTGCATGGAAGTTCCATCGACGTGGTCGCCTATGCGCGCAGCTTAGTCGTTTCTGATGAGCGACGCCATAAAAATCTTGATGGCACAAGAGGGCAAATAGCGTGGGAAGCAAGCAGTTGGACGTTCATGAACGGAGCTGAGGGGGCATACATCATGCTGGATGGATTTAGTTCGTGGGACTACCTTCCGCAATCTGTTCGCATGACCAAAACACGACTGTATTGGTGGACATACGCCTGTGTTGGTTACCCTTCTCTCTCTCTCTCTCAGACAAGCCACATTGTCGCCGCCTATCCTAATGCAAAGCTTGCGGAGCCATCTGCCGTAGCACTGTCTGGCATTCTATGATTGGCTTTGCTGATAATCTAAGGCAAGTGACAAGCATCCTCGCCTCTTTTCTAAATGATCTACAAATACCATTGGCTTAGCAGCATTTGGTATCCTTTTGTTTTAACAATATGTATTGATTTGAAAAGGTACAGAGCCTGGTGAGCAGATCCTGACTTCCATGGACACGACAAGACAGTGATTTACATCCATACTGAAGTTAATAGACGATAAATTTTAGTAAGAAACGTTGTCTCTATGTTCATTGTTCCATCGATAGTACATTGCATAAAGTGCGTTCTCTTAATGTTTCCTTCAATTTCTACACAACTAAATTAGGTCTGCGAGCGATAATATAATATATTCATGGTACTGATAGAAAAAAAAATGATTGTATGGTTTTGGGTAGCAGCAAATTTCTAGAAGGTTAAACATACTGCAGCATTATATATAGGTGACCATTCTCTATGGTGTTCCAAATGAAATCTTGGACTACATCATGTTCTTATTATCTATTCTTACAAACTACAACGTTGTTTTTATCGTAAAAATGTAAAACAGATTTTGTTAGATTTGATTTTGTTTCATCGCACTATGTATATATGTTTCTACAATTTGTTCTTCTGCATTATTTTTTACAGGAAAATTGTTCTTCTGTAATTAGTAACTACAATTCTGCTCATAACTCAAATGGACGAAAATATCACGATACCTACGGAAGAAAAAATAAGTAGCATAGTCTGATGTTTTATGCCAATGTCAATGTAGCAAAACAATTGAATAAAAAATATCCAAGGGTCTAGGTAAGTAAAGAAGTGCCAATATCAAATTGAACGTTTTTATTAATTCTAGCCACGCAAATGCGCTTGAAAGTAAACGGCTCAGATTTAAAGATCTATTATTGGAGAAAATTGCCTCCGATCGGTTTTGGAAAGAGCTAGCACACGTTGGTTAGCTACACGTTCACGTTTTTTTTTTCATGGTAATACGATTCTCATTGATAAATAAAAGTCGAGACATAAAGTACGTATACACCGATCTTACAGATCGGGAAAGATAGGATAAACCTATGTGACAAACCAACGCATATCCATCTTATTCGGCACCACCATAGCAGCCACCAAGGAAAAATTAGACAGATACGTGAACGTGTAGCTAACCAACGTGTAGCAGACGTTGGTTAGCTACACGTTCACGTATTGGAAACATACTCATAGCACGATGGAGATTAATCGAAACAATGCAGATACGGATCTGTAGGAAGCGTACACGATATCCTAAGTACTCCCTCCGTCCCAAAATAAGTGTCTCAAATTTGCACTATACATGAAACATGTCTAGATACACCCACTTTTGAGCAAACATGAGACACTTATTTTTGGACGGAGGGAGTATATAAAAGTTGGAATATTTGGCGATTTGTGGGAGGCCCTGACACTGTAGCAGCTACAGTATGCTACAGTGTTGAACAGTGCAGCGATCCGCGCCGTCGCGCGGCGATCGGACGGCCCTCACCAGACGTCCGTGACGGTTTTGCAAAAACACCCCTCCCAAAACCATAAATCAAACCCGCAATCCACAGTTCCACGAGAATAAGCATCCATATGAAATTATGACAAACCCGGAGGACTTCCTTGCAAAAACGCCACAACATCTCCCCAAGCGATCCCCTCTCTCCCGCGATTCAGAATCGCCGCCTCCGTCGCTCCCCGATTCCGGCGACTTCCGCCGCCGTGCCGTGGCGTCGTGGACGCGCCGGTCGACGCTCCACCTCCTCCTCTGCTCGATTCGCCCTTCCCCGCCTGTCGTGCCCGGCCGCGACCCATCTTTAGGCTAGGTTTACGGGTGCCTGCGCGGCTCCGCCGTGCAGGGGCTGCTCCGGTGCTCCGCCACGGATTGCTGCAGAGCGGCCCTCTCTGTGCCGCCGTGATGCTGTTGATAAAGCTCGCTTCCTGTGGTTCTTCTCTATTGGCCACACGGGCACTGCCCCGTCGCTGTTGAGCTACGGCCATAGGCGCTGGTAAGCTACTCCTCTTTCTGCTTTTCTTCCCCTTCTAGGCCTTCGTGCCCTGCTCTGGGATGCTTAGGTGCTTCTTCCACGACTACCTCCGATCCCTCGGCGCCGACCTCCCCCATGCTGCCATGCCAGGCCCCAAGGTCTTGCTCCCGACCTCCAGCTCGAGGGGACGCCACCAGGTTCTTCGCCATGTCCAGCCTCTCCCGCGACGACCTTAAATAGGTGAGCAACCTGCCCTGCTAGCTGCCACCTCCAGTTACCGCTGCTGAATATTGCCAATCGATTCAAGGTTTGGGTGATTGCTGACTCCAGGCAGCAGGGGTTCGTCGGCTTCGGCGAGTTCGCGTCCGTGATGCAGGTTTTCCCACTCTCCTCCCTCCCTGTTTAGGCACGAATTAGTTGCCCCAATTTGTGCCGTCAATCGAAGATATGGATGTGTGATGCTGATGGTTTCCTCTGTTGCAACCTGCAGCTCGTGGCTCACTCCTATTAATAATAATTAATCATCACTGGTTAAAATAATTCCTTTGGAACTCACAGAGACGATACAAGTTTCTTCGGATGAAAAATACAGGTGGCCTATACTAATTGTATCTGTATGTACCAGAGCTGTAGTTGACGACTCTTTTGTCACTTAGATGAATGAATGGTAAGTTCTTCCAATTTTTAAAACCATTATGTCTTGCTCTGGTTTTGTTTGTACACTTCATTAACTTAAATGTTAGATATGCCTTATACGGTTTATTTCAGTTTGACTGTATTCAGACGGTGCACTGATACAAATTTTAACTATATTCGCAGGATCAGGGTAAGATGGTTCCCCTGTTGGCATCTTTGATGAAAATCTACATGTATCTGTCAATATGTGTGTACTTAGACTAGCCGAAATATATCTAAGAACATAGGTAATGTACCTAAATCACTTTGACTGTATAAAAAAATAACTACAATTTCTTATTTTACTTAAAAAGATGTAAAACAACTACTATATTTTATTTTACTTACAAAGATGTATTGTTAGTACAGATCTTGCTATGTTGTAGATGCATCATGCAGCATATATTACTTTCTGAGTATAGGAATGCACTTTCATTTTCACAAGAACCCGCTTTTCGAACTACGCCAATTTAAATAACCTTACAGAGATGCTACACTTATGCAATTAATTATACAATATGTGCACCATATTTAAAGTAAATTAACAAGAAATAACAACAATTTATGTATACTACGCTGATTTTCTGCTCTTTAAAGAGCTTATCTGACACATACCTTTAGCTAGCAACTGAATCGAACGAACTCTTATTGCTCTTCTGCTGCAGCTCCGACAGCAGCCAACAACGGAGGCATCACAAATGAGCCAACGGCTTAGTTACTATCCAAACATCTGTGAATAACGACAGCATCCATCAAAGTAAGCACGTTTTCCTTTTTTTACTATACAATTTGACCGTATTTGAAGTTAGCTCACTGTCTATTCTGTTCCTATAGTTACCAGAATTTTATATTTACTTCTTGTGTGATGGAATGCCCAATTTCCCTTAGATATCCGAGAAAGACCATGGATGAGTATGACGGGACAAACAAAAGAAAGTCAACCAGTTAGATAGAAGCTATCTGTCCACGGTCCACCATATTTTACATCGGGAGATGGTGCAGCAATTGGTACTTTTCTTCATAATCTTAGTCCTATCAGCAATTTTTTTAGTTAGATGTTTTCTTTGGATCATCGTTGCTTTCATTTAACAATCATTAGCAGTGTGACAAACCGATCATATTATGCGCTTCCTAAGATCGGTGACAGTGTCAGTTTTATGAAAATTGCAATGCTTTTAATTCATTTGGTAATTCCTGACTTCTACTTTTTAATGGAGTAGGCCTGGGAATAGTTTCGAATCAAGACAGGATCCAACCCAGACCGGACAAGTGCATCTCCACTAACCAAACAAAACCAATCCAAAAATCAATTTCTATAAACCAAACTGTTTTAATTCTGCACCCAAACCCATCGAATCCATTACTGTTTCCAGTTTGAAGCCATAGATTCATACCATGGTTAAGTGCAATTCAGAACAATTAGCTAGCAGTAAGGTAGCAGGCATGCATGCATTAATTCACGAATCATGTTGCATCATTCACCGATCCTTCATCCTTACGGAAAATATAGTGTTGCGTATTTCTAAGAAGGCATGAGCTGTAGTTCTTAATTTATCATGTATTTTATCACTGCCTTTATATTCAAAAAAGTCTTCTTAGTGGAGGTTATGTAATGATCTAAATTTGAGATAAGCATAGATAGAACTGCAGTGCTTTGGCTTTTCCTCTTAAAGTGCGTGCTCCTTGGTCCCATTCATGTTCTGTTGCAAGTAGGGCTATTATGAACAAAAGGAAAAATGTCAAGTTTAATTTGTTAGAAAATATCAGAAGAATATCCTTTAAGAAAAAATATCAGAAGAACAGGTTGTCAGCCTAGGTTGTACTGTATGTTTTTCAGAGGGGTGCTCTAATTTGTTACCTACAAGGCAATCCAATCCAATAGAGTGCCAACAAATTCTCCCTTCTTTCTTCATATTTGTTTCCTCAAGCCAGTGAATGGTTATTTCTTTATCACCTGTTCCACTCTCTTCTCCTTTGGTATATATGCTAGATCTTAATCATGTGTTTATCTTGCTGTAGGTTACGTATTTTCTTTGAAAAAGATGAACATGATCAAAGAGCCTTTGCTGCAGGTTAAATATTACACGGTTATGGAAAAAACGTGTCAGGACTCAGGGATTTACTGTTTGCTGACAATACACGGTTACTATATTGTAGATAGTCATCTTATTTAAGCTAGATCTCACTTTGTCATAGTTATAGTGTAGATAGTCATAGTTATTAGTGTGACTTGCTGACTTTAAGATTGGACTCATCTTTACTCAAATTATCCTTTCCTATCCCTCATTGGAAATTTTCATGGTTCACTATATATTTGTCTCTAAGGCCGCGGCGTGCCGCCGCGCCTAATTCAACTAGTGCTCTCTGAAAGGAAGGCCATATCCATGTTCGATCTGCTCTCTCCACGCTACCAAGAGATCAGCCCGGCAAACGAGATGGAGAGCGGCGATCTCACGTCCTACAACTCGAGGGCACCGCAGAGGAGGCCACCGCCCACCGGCAAGGACCAAGGAGCACTCGATCATGCGACGTCCCATACAGCAGTTTTCTCCGCTCTTCTAAAGAGATCAGCCATGCCAACCAGATGCAGAGCGGCAATGCCACGTCCTACAACTCGCGAGAGGCACTGCAGAGGACACCATCAGCGTGAAGCACTCGAACAGATTATGGAAGACACCACATCATGCACTGGAGAGGACGCCGTCGCGCTGGAGTACTCGACCACATGATAATGCAAGGAGCACGGGAGAGGATGTTGTCTTCCTGGCGTAATTGACCAGACGATTGAATCAGAGAATAGCTGCTTGGCTAGGGACTCGCGTCACAAAGGCATGGGCCCTATCCGCGGATGGTGGTGAACCGGAAAAGTTTTGGATTCGTTTTTTGCCCATCTGTTAAAAGTGTGCATATTTGTCTTGCATGTTCTAGGTTGAGTTGCTAAATATTTAGTCTTGATTTGCATCGCATGAAATGAATTGGAAAATTATACACAGATAGATTCATTACGTGTGTTGTCTCTGATTGATATTGACACTGAGGTTTAAGCTTTAGAGCATTATTGCAGGAATTTATGGAGTGGTCAGGAGAGATTTGGACACTGAAGAAACGGATAGCAGTATGTTTCTTTTGCTTAATCATCGCCTCTTCCTTCGAATTGAGCAAAATACATTAATGTTTTGTTCCAAGTATATAATAGCTTAAGTTTCCTCCCTGATATTTGGAACATATCTTTGAATCAGACAAGACGCCGTATGTGATTTCTGTCCGATATATTATTGGCAGGGACAACAATCTTAGGATCACAATTTCAACCATGGTAAGCTGAGTTTATAACAAAAGCAATATAGTAAAAAGTTTAGCCATAAGCATGCATCAGCTGTATCAACAATAATTCAGGCATGATTCTCGGATGAATGATAGGTAAAGCTGCGTTAAAAAGACCTCTGCGTCAGTGCAAGGACTAAATGGACAGTAGAATACAAAAATACCATTTTTCCAAACTATTCTGTTACCATCCAGTGTATCTTGGTAGACAAAATTTCTTACTCAAGGATATCATGGTGAGTCCAGCAACAAGCACAGTAGATAGTGCGACTTCATAATACACCCTCCGTGTCAAAATACAAGGCACACTATTTTCAAGTTGGTCTTTGACACTAAACTTTGACCACCAATATATATCAAAATATATTGAATGAGAATGTATATATGATACCGTTGGATTTTTCTTGCAAAACTCTTTAATTCATATATCTCTATAAGAATTTTGGTTACATATTATGAGTACAAATCATGGTCAAAGTTATACGGCGTTGACCAGCGGAATGAAAGGGCGCCTTATATTTTGAGATGGAGGGAGTACTTAAACCATTAAATGTAATCTCCCTGTAGGTGAAACAATCTGGTAGATGGAGGAGTCTTGGACGAGATGGTAGAGTGAAGCCAAGGTTAGTAACTAATTTGTCTCTAAGAGATGGATTTATGGTGGTTTTGATCTCTGATGTAAGTATTATGGTCGCTTCATTCGTTAGAAGAATTAGAAACCAATGTGTATTGTTTTTCCTGTAAATTTTTGCAAGGTTGAATACGTATCTTATCAACCGCATATTGTAAATGGAGGCAAATATTTATTTTCTGTATCTGTTTTCTGCATTTGGTGTTTTCCAAAGTGTAAAATTTGTGTGATTGGTGTACATATTACATGTTTTGTTACTTCATAATCGTACCACTAATGCTGCCAATTTTTTCCTAGCAATCATATTTTTACTGGACTTGCTTCACATAAAAAATCTTGCTGATGGATGAACGGCAACAACTACCAAACTTAACTTTCTCAGGTCATATAAAATAATGGAGCTTTTTCTTTATGAATGCCGATTGTTGTTTTTTTTAAACTATGGGTGTGTAACAAATGACTATAGAATTTCGGTATTTTTTCTGGATGCCAAGTAGCTTTATTTCTGTTCACTCGAATAGCAGATATGTCATACATGAGGAGGAGGCGGAATAGAGTCCGGCTCCTAGCATCTTTATAGCCGCTAAATAAGTACAATTGTTAATTTATCCTACTGTTGTATTATAGTACATTAGTCACAATCTATTGATAGAGCTTGAGGAAAAAATATTTCAAAGCTCATATTTTGCATTTATATCATGTGAAGCGTTCAATCGTCTAGCCGCGCAATTGCGCGGGCCACCCAGCTAGTTGAGAATAATTGAAAATAGAATTGAAAATAAAATTAAAAAAAATTCTCCGTACCTTTAGTTCGGGTTGGTAAGGTCTACCTTACCAACCGGGACTAAAGGTGCTCCACCTGCCCGCGCACAGCTCCGCCCACATGGGGGCCTTTGGTCCCGGTTCGTGGGCAACCGGGACTAAAGGGTGGGGGCCTTTAGTCCCGATTTAGCAGTCCCGGTTGCACAACCGGGACTAAAGGCCCTCTGGAACTGGGACTGTTGCCCCGTTTTCTACTAGTGAGTAGTATACTGTAATACGTTGCACGTACTAATCGGTTGTAGACGAAGTAGTTGCTGGTGCAACACTAACGTTGTTGACGATTAGCTAAGACCAGTCGAAACAGACAAAGTTGAAAATGGCGGTTAGAATCACCGCCCAATTTGGACAGAAGGTGACCGAATGGGAAGTTTGACCAGAGTAAATACTTTGACATGAGATTAAGTGTATAACTAGTTTAAGTGTGTGGCTAAGTGAGAATTAGGAATAGAATTAAAAATAGAATTGAGAATAATTGAAAATAGAATTGAAAATAAAATTAAAAAATTCCCGGTACCTTTAGTCCGGGTTGGTAAGGTCTACCTTTAGTCCGGTAAAATTAAAAATAATTAAGTTGAAAAGGTCTACCTTTAGTCCCGGTTGGTGTTACCAACCGGGACTAAAGGTGCTCCACCTGCCCGCGCACAGCTCCGCCCACATGGGGGGCCTTTGGTCCCGGTTCGTGGGCAACCGGGACTAAAGGGTGGGGGCCTTTAGTCCCGATTTAGCAGTCCTGATTGCACAACCGGGACTAAAGCCCTCTGGAACTGGGACTGTTGCCCCGTTTTCTACTAGTGAGTAGTATACTGTAATACGTTGCACGTACTAATCGGTTGTAGACGAAGTAGTTGCTGGTGCAACACTAACGTTGTTGACGATTAGCTAAGACCAGTCAAAACAGACAAAGTTGAAAATGGCGGTTAGAATCACCGCCCAATTTGGACAGAAGACGGCCCCCGAGAATTCACACTGAAAATGTCAGAACTTTTGTATCCGAAATCAGAATAAGACGAAACAAATTTTGATGGAAATATTAAGGACCAGCACAAGAGAGAGAGAATGCCACACATGGGAAGGTGTGAAACCTTTCTTACAGACGGACCGGTAATATTTCCAACAACATTGCAAAGAAATGTTGGCAGGAGCTTAACATCAGCTGATCGTCAGCACCAGGGGCTGTTGCGATGTTTGAGCATGCTAAACAGAGCTTTGTTGGGCACAAATTTTTTGAAGTTGCAACCTGCGCTCTTTGGGGTATATGGAAGCAACGAAATAATCACATCTTTGAAGTGGCTCCTTTCTCGGTGCAAGCCTCGAAGGTGTTGTTAAAAAAGACCTTGGTTTGTTAGTTCATAGGTGAAAGCCTCACACAGAAAAACTCTTAAGGACTGGGTTGGCTGCTTTTTAATTCTTATTGTACCCGCCCCCATCCCCCACCCCCATGATGTAATTTTGCCCTTGCTCTTGATTCTTTCATTTAATTGAAAAGTTATACTGTATGGGGTTCCCCCCTACGGTTTTATGGTCAGAAAATATATTTCCAACAACGAAAATGCAACAGATTTTCATACGAAATTCACTTTCGAAGGACTTGGGCTTGTCATGAAGAACAAGACAAGCACCAAAACCCACATAGAAAAATTCCAAATAAGAACCAAGAAATATGATCAAAGTATGCAAAGGTTTTAACTCTCTACAACCGATATACTAAAACTCAATCGAGAGCCCCTCTTTATAATACGTTATCTATCTTACAACCCGGTCTCCCACCTAGCACAATGAGACTGGTAAAATAGAAATCATGTCAAGATCATACCTTTGCCTTAAGCATTCCACTTGAGATATATGTTGACGATCTTGGTCTCCTCAAGTGGACCACCTTTTTTGATTGCGCTCTGGTTGGTGAAGACTCACATATTGCTCCCCATACTCCACTATGGGAGAGCCTCTTTTAGGCACATTTTCACTTGACCATTATCTTCAAAGGGGTGGAAGGCTTAAAGCATAGGGTCGATCTCTTAGAGATGCTCATCTTGAATTTGCACCACTCAACCTTGATGACGATCATCACTTGACGTCATCCACCACGGGCTATATATATGAAATCTTTCTATTGATGTAAATCATGGAAAGATATCTAACCCCACATAGAAGCAGCACACACATATCTCATGCGTTAGTTCACAAAGCTATATGTACAATTGCTTACCATACCACGAGATCACATGATTTCGTTGGATACATCTTCTAGCTTTGTGTGTTGATCAATATATTGATCAACCTTCTATCCTCAACTCTCTTATGACCAATTTTTGGATAAGCCCTCGAATAACACCTTGGTCATCACATACTTTTCTTCTTGATCATATCAAATATATGCATACAAATCGATGATCTTGATGTCATAAACTCCATTATTTTATTATCTTCATGGCATCAACCTTGAATTCAACATATGAAGTTCAAGCATTGTCTATGGACAAACTCTACAAGTTAAACTCAATGCAACCATTAGTCCATAGGGATTTTCATTAATTATCAAAACCACACATGCGCCATGCTCTTTCAGAAAGGGTCGGTCAAGTTTTTTGTCAGTTTGAATATGTAGCATTTATTACTTTGATTTCTTTAAAATTTTGTGGCAGATTTAAAACGTCTCTTCACATGTATTGAGGATTTCGCGTTATTCTTAGAATTGTTCACCTTGAAAATAATTGTTTGGTTGCCACAATTCATAAGGATGGCCGTCACTAGTATTTTTACCACGTCCATTAAGAGATCAAGCAGCCACTCTGTCTCCACAGTGGATGTATCTAAAGTATCGTCGCTTCTAAGAGCAAATACATACCCACTTGTGCTCATAAACATCTGAAATCGGGTTTGTGTCACTATATCTTTCAAACACGGAAGGGTGCCTTAATTAAATAGTGAATATCATAACTCATAGTACCATATAGATAGCGCATGACCCTTTCAAATGCATGCCAATGATCAATCCTCAGGTTTGACATGAACCTTCTTGACTTGCTCACAACAACAGAGATATTGTGTCTTGTTGCGCTCACAAGATACATGAGTGAACCGATTATTTAAGAGTATCATAATTGATCTCTCGCTTTTCTTATTCATTTGATATGTCATGCTAGGACTATAAGGAGTTGGAGAAGCTTGCTATCTATAAAGCTGAACCAGCTCAAGACCTTACCAACATAGGGTGGTTGTGTTAAACTATTCTTAGTCTCATCCTTAATCGGCTTAATGTCTAGAATGACATTAGGTTGTCCCAGATCTTTCGTTTCAATTTTTTTTGGATAGAAATGTAGGCTTCAATCACACATGAAAGTGGGCATTCTAATTCTGAAACACAGTTGGTGGCTCATAGTGCTATTTCTAGTAGATTTGGGCGTCATGTTTAGCTCCTCGATCCCCCTTATGGGTTTTGTATCCCTATTGAAATTCAGAGCGATAAAATGCCACTGGGTTCTAAAAATAAGTAATCTTACTCAAATTGCTGAAGGGGTGGATCATAGGGGGGAGGGGGGTC
This sequence comes from Poa pratensis, assembly GCA_947311845.1. Lineage (NCBI taxonomy): Eukaryota > Viridiplantae > Streptophyta > Magnoliopsida > Poales > Poaceae > Poa > Poa pratensis. The sequence continues at coordinate 123,623,947 of CAMZMU010000063.1, read as the reverse complement.
TAGCCCCTTCTGGCCCTCCTCTGTTCCATAAATTGCACGACTTTATGCTCATTGAGGATCAAACTAAGAAAAGTGTAATGCTCAAAGTTTGATTTGTGTTTATCATAAGCGATGTTATTTCCACATCAAGCATAGAACATACACGTTGCCAACTTAGTATTAGCCCACTAGAACATGCAAGAAGACGGTGAAGGAACCACTATAGTAGCAGTGCAAATGATTCGACGACAAGCTCCACATAAGCACCTGGGGTATGTACAAACATATATATTATAATACATGCAACTATAAAAAATTTAACTATAAGCTTAATAATGTGACTTGGTCTTCTCATTGTTACTATTTTCTCACATCTAACGGAATTAGAATAAAATATTGTATTTAAGGGGTGACGCTCAAGAGGGAACATATTATGGCTAAATTTAGCACATCAATGTATATTCTAATTATATACCTGTTAGAAGTATATAACAAAGAATGCCACTTATTATGGTTAATTAAACTAAAAATGAAAGAGCATTGTACTAGTTAAGAATATTTCAATAAATAAAATACAATGAGGTATAAAATTTAGTATAAATAATTTTCCAAGCCAAGACGTTACTTATATGGTCCTCGAGGCATGTATAGGTATAAAGTGAGAATCGCTTGCCTGGCACTGAGCAAAGTCCTCAGGAGGGTAAGAGTATTCATTGGACCGAGAGGAAACAATCAACAGTGAATGTAGAACACAATCAATACAAAGTAATTTAGTGCGCAAACATGGGATGATGCATGACAAGTTAATATCTGCACTATTTAAAGGTTAACATGCAAGATTCAATTTAATATGGGGCATTGCTATTTATAGAGCAATTTGGAAATAGTCCCCCACATGCAAAGATTTGATTACAACGTGATCCCATTTAATACGAAAATTAAATTTATTTAACATGCATGCAAATGCTATCAATAGTAGGTTGCAATTTTAGCTTTAATTTGATATATCATTTGCAAAATTTGGAGTTGTAGGTATTATGTTATGCATTTTACAAATTTGCATAATTAATTAAATCATTTAGTTGTTTGTCCCCATTTTAAAATTATTCAAAACCAGAAACAATGTTCAAATTCAAATAGGTGACCTTTTATTTTATGAAAAATGTTTGAATTATTTGAATTTGAATTACCATTTAAAAGCTATGACTTCTTTAAAACCAGGGCTTAATTGCGATAGGTTTTGAAAAACAAGGGGACTATGTGAAAATCCATCCAGATCTCGACCTGGACCATTTCTCACCGAGGCTAGCGCTAGCCGTGAGGCTGCCATGCGGCCCCAAGTACCATGCTGATGCTGACTGTGTGCGGGTGTGTTGCGGTGGCCTCCGCGGTACCAGTGGGGAGAAAAATGGTGGGTTTGAGCCCACCGGGTTCGAACTCGCGTCGTATGTAAATCCTTCCACGTGATCGGCGGCCATGAATCCTCCCCAAATTAACTTGTGAAGCACGGTACGTAAACCCTATTCGATCGGCGGGCTCAAGAGCAAAACGAAGGTGACTGGAATTCTCATGCGTCACCAAATCCATTTTTCGATATGGTTACATAAGAAAACTTTCTCAATAATTTTTTTTTTGAAACGTGGCTGAAGCTCTGCTTTTTCATCGATTAAGTAGTAAACAAAGCCTAAGCCAAAAGGAAAAAAAAAATCACATGCTCACAGATGTGCCCACGAAGGGGCACACACAAGGCTGCACAGAGACCAAAGGAAAAACTAAGCAATAAGCTGCTTGAAATGCTTTGCGCCGGCCGCGATCCAATCTTGGCATTCATCCTTGATTTTTTGATACCACAATGGAAGGCGTAGAAAACTTGTTGTTGAACACTCTAATATTACGCTCCTTCCAGATTTCCCAGCAAACCAGAATGGTCACTGAAGGAAGCCCTGGGCGAGAATCCAGCATGGCTGGCAAAGTGCTCTCAATGGTTGTCCACCCCGGCGACGGCGGATGGGGGCGGGCAGAACACTAGAGGTCAGCACAGCAGAACCAAGAGGCCATGGCTCCTCAAATTCGTTTTGAGTAGCGGCATCGGAGGAACATGTGATCAGCAGTTTCGGGTGCAGACTTGCAAAGCTGAGAGAGAGTAGTACTCTCCAAATACACCACTGTCGCCGGTCGAAAAATTATAAAATTCATATACAGGTCAACTCTGATCCACTAATAATTGGATCATCTGACATCTCAATCCCTTTCAGCTAATCAAAAACTACTAGTTGAATCTAGTAGCGGTCCAAGGAGATAATAACTGAGACGCAGCAGAACATTGGCACACGATAGATGATGATTTAAGGTTCCCGCTCTTCAGTTCAAATCCAGTACTGTCAGACTGCCTGCGCCTCCCAGCTGGCGTTGGCGTTCCCGGCGGCGGCCATCTGGCGCTCGTCCTCGTCCTCGTCCCACTCGCCGCAGACGACGCTGCGCACGAACTCGGTGAAGTGCGGCCAGTGGTCGGGCGAGAAGAACTGCGCCCCCATGCGCTGGTAGGTGAAGTGCGAGGGCCTCATCCGCTCCGTGGTGAGGATGTTGCTCCTGATCCTGGAGAAGCTGCTGGTGTGCGTCATGACCAGCGACGCGTTCTCGCCGGCGATGCGTGCGCCGTGCCGCCGGCACGCGTTCTTGATCTGCACCATGAGCTGGTCCGGGCTGGACCCCGTGCTCCGGTGCTGCTTGTTCATGCACACGTCCATGCCGGGCACCACCATGGTGCAGCCGTGGCTGGCGAACACCTTGGCCACGGGGCTGTACCCGTTCTTCTTGTTGCTCTTGTAGAAGCCCGCCACCGCCTCCGCCGGCCGCGACTTGGCGCCGTGGAACCAGTGCATGAACGGCACCTTCGCCGACAGCTCCACGGGCTTGCTGCCGAAGACGCGGCTAGCCATGCCCAGCACGCGGTCGCCGTGGCTCAGCAGCTTCCCGGCGTACCAGGAGAGGAAGAAGTCGCCGTAGGGGCTCTGCCACGACCCGCCCTGGTCGCGGAAGAATTCGCGCGCGTCCGGCGACTCGTGGTACCGGGGCGTGTCGTGCGGGCCGGAGAGCCCCCACAGCGGTTGGCCGAACGCCTCGGCGTGCTGCTTCAGCTGGGCCTGCATGTACTTGTCGTAGCACTGGAACTCGCCCACGCCGATGAACTTGGCCGCGTCGCTTCCCGGCGGGTACGACGGGTACCGGAGCTCGCCGTTCGGCCCCAGCCCCACAGTCACGTCCTGATCATCATTGTTGGTAGTAGTTGGATTAAAGATGCATGCAGGGCAATGAAAATGGCGATGGCACATTTGTCTGGATTAATCAATTACGTACGGTGATGGTGGAGTCGAAGAGGTCCTCGAAGGCGTTGGCGAAGCTGCGGAAGAAGGCCTCGTAGCGCTGGAGCGGAGACAGGCCGGCGAGCACGGGGAGCTCGTCGACGGCGAAGGAGAGGCAGTCCTCGTGCCTGTTACCAGCACTATCTGTGAAGAGGATGTCCGGGTCGACGGCGGCTGCGGCGCCGACCCACGCCGGGAGCTTCGGCACGTTGCCGCCCGGGGAGCCGTGGATGCGCAGGGAGACGCGGAGGCTGAGGCCCTCGGCGCGGGCCATGTCGGCCACGGCCCGGTACCCGGCCCACGAGAACCGGTCCGGCGACTCCGGCTGCACCACGGACCAGAACACCTGCAGCTCCACGCCGTCGACGCCCAGGAGCTTCACGGCGCGTATCCCGGTCTCGATGCCCCTGGCGCTGTTCACCGCCGCGCCGTCCGTCACCGAGTTGATCGGCAGGCCCACGAAGAACCGCACCGTGCCCACGTCCTCCACCTGGCATGGCACGCATTTGAACTGTCAGATTCGCGCCTTAGTTGAAGCCAATTAATGTATACTTTTACGATTTTCGCTGCGTAATTAAGTACTACCTGCCGCGAGTTCTTGCTGCCGCCGTGGTCGACGGCGCCGGTGGCCTGGCCGAAGAAGCGGCCGATCCCGGCGACGCTCAGGACGTCCCTAGGGCTGCCGCCGCGCCGCGCGCGCCCGAACTCCACCCTGCCCGGCGCCGCGAGCCCGGCCCCTCGCATGCGCCTCTTTGAAGGCGACGCGTGGCGGCGTGCTGTGTTAGCAGGGCCTCCATGGCCTTCTAACAAGCTCGGTAGGGAAGGAGAAGAAGAGTCTCAAGATCGGGGACGTGATTGCGCGCGCGCTTTGCTTGGGCGTGTGTGGAGCTTAGCATCCGTGGGTTGCTTCCGGCCGGCGGGGTAATATTTATGGGGATTGCTGGCGGGAATGGGCAAAGGAGAAAAGAGCCAGCGAAACGCGCGGAGGGGCGGACAAGAACGTGGGGGGTATGGGACACTAAGTTTAACTTCAGAAAATTTAGGGAAATGAAGTGCTATTATTGGTGAGTGCCCCTAATCCATAACTCTCACCTTCTTACAAAATTTGAAACGAGCATGCACAAATGCGAACAAAAGAGATTTCATGGGATTTCATATATTTATTAATGAAAGAGGTGAAAAGCCCGGTTGGAAAAATCTGTATCGTGAACTTAAGATTATGTTGTCTCAGATGAGACCATCTTTCGAGTAGAAATAAAGACTATATATACTGCAAGTCTGCAATTTTGTCAACAGATTTTGGAATGTCGTGTTGTTCAATGCCCATTGATTTTTACTGGTATCCAGCTCAACTTAATTTGTGATCGCCATCACTGGATTTACAGTGAACTGATTTGCATGGCTGATCTGAAAATTTTCACGCTATCAAAATTTGATTCCAGGAAGCCATAAATATTCGAAAATCTTTCTTAAATAAACAATTCAACGAGATTCCACGATCACCACAAACAGAAAAAAAAAATATGTAATGTACAACAAGCTAAATAGAAATTTATAACTTTATATGAATTATAAATTAGAGGAGATGAGATGTACAGCAAGCCAAATAGACATAATATGTAATGTACAGCAAGCCAACTCAACACAGATTCACCTAGTAGTGTTTTGATTAGCTGAGAGGATGAGATGTGAGATGATCCAGTTATTAGGATCAGAGCTGAACTGTATATGAATTTTATAATTTTTCAACTGGCGACACTTTTATTTGGAGAGTACTGTATCATGAACTTAAGATTATGTTGTCTCGAGATGAACCATCTTTCGAGTAGAAATGCAATTTTATAACAGATTTTGGAATGTCGTCTTGTTCAATGCCCATTAATTTTTGCTGGTATCCAGTTCAACTTAATTTATCATTTTCATCACTGAATTTACAGTGAACTGATTTGCATTGCTGATCTGAAAATTTTCTAACTATCAAAATTTGATTCCAGAAGCCATAAACATTAGAAATTCTTTCTTAAATAAAATCAAGAACTCAATGAGACTCTACGATAACCACAAACAGAAAACACAAATTGACATAATATGTAATGTACAGCAAGCCAAATAGATATTTTGTCTAAAGCATCGCCTCTCTTTCAGATGTGAATAACGGACATTATTTCCAAAAAATATTAAAAAAGGAATTACAAGCCAAAACCCAGCTAGATTGCTATTTACACTATGATTTTTTGTTTCAACAGAAGTATCAAGCTTTTCAATTAACTACCTACTCTTTTTTTTGAAGCAGAATTAACTACCTACTCTCGGTGCTTCGATATCTAGCATGGAATTCTGGATTGTTCCAGCCACTTGCTTCCACAATCAATTGGTTGTTCAGACACCTGCAGGTAAAATGGTACTTCGAAGTCAGGTTTAATATCTTGTACTCTTTAGGTAGGTGACACCAATCTACTAATTAGATTTCCTAACAGCCAGTAGAAATGCTGGATTAAAGCTAACGTTTCTTATGTCTGAAGATCTCAGAAGTTCGAAGCAACTCGGTGGAGTGCAAGCAATATCCTTATGTACCATTAATATATGATTCATCATGAAATTGACATGTCAATGAAGATTAAAAAAAAAAGGAAACTGAGAACGGCACCTCTGTCTCATTCGCATGCTAATTTGGTGTCGAAGCTGCTCAGGCAGATTGCAAAAGCCTGAAACGCCGAGACCGGGTAACGGTAGTCCATGGTGAACAAGTCCTTCCCTATCTTACCAAATTGGAGGGTGGTGTCTTCATGCTCCTGGTTAGTTGGAGCACTCTCATCTGTAGCCACCAGCTGAAAGTTTTTCACTGATGCAACTGTCACCCGTCCATGGAAGTTGAGGCACCAGCACTGCAGATGTTCATGCCACCTGGGAGACTTGTTCTTCAGTACTAGCTTACTTCCCTCTTGATCTTGAGTGGATAATGGAGCAGGGAAGCTGTCCATCCGAGATGATTTAGACTTGAAGAATGGGATTGACACAGAAGAGTTCTCGTTACTCAAAGGAAATCCAGTCTGCGTTGGAGCTGTTCCATTTTGTTCAATTGCTGATACAGGGATAGAATCCATAACACATCGCATCCTTCTTGGGCCCCTACAACAAATAAAAATGCCACAACATAGTTAATGATGCTTATTACATGATAAAATGTTTTCTGCTGCATTATTCATGAACACATAGCTTTTCTTACCAACTACCAGTACATGGCTACAAATTTAACCTGAATTTCCAACGTTACGTGTGTCATTATTTTCTTCATATAAAACTCACATAGAGCAGTCTCTCCTATGGAAAATCATGAAAGTACCACTATTCCACTATAGTTTGGATCTGCTGATTTTTAGAAACTATCATGCCTTTCAAATTTATGGACAGTAAGATTGTCATCAGTATTTGAATTAACAACTTTTTTTCGACATTTTGGTTGCTAATAGCCAGGTCCTGTAAATAGTGGTATTCGCCTAACAAAATATATAGGAATGTGTGTGAAAGCATGAAATTTATGAAATGGACGTGTTACCACATTAGATGACATACCTAGATCCCAAAACGTTCAACTCGTAATAAACGTGGGAAACTGGATAGTTCCCGGCAGACCATCTCTTTGAAACCACAGCTCCAGCATGAGGTGAGTGCGCATCATAGACAGTAAATTTCGTTCTCAAGAAGTTTGATCTGTTGGGTGAAGAATAAAATGATAAATCGGTTTCTCTATTTTAATATTTGGTTTTGATCATATGTGTTTCGCTCAAACTAGAGCAAGTCGTAACTTCCAGATATCAATATCAAAGGATTACCTTAACTTGCCAATACAGGCGTGACTCCCCTTTGACGTATCACTCTGATCAAGCGAAATCAGATATTCGGTACATGTAGGCCTATGGAATTTGCGAGCAGCGAGTAGGAACTTCCCGTCATCAGTTAGTGCTGCGAAAAGAGCAATGTTCATATAAAATAAACACATACAGATTACATATGTTTTATGTCAGAAAACATACCATCAGTCAGCCCAATGTACAGGTAATATGTCTGGGTACCCCGGTTCCTCCGAATGAAACATTTCATAGGAGCATCCCTTGGGCCAGGCTACATGATAGGGAGGTAAAAGTAAGTTCAAAGCAAACTAATATACCAAATTGGCTTCGGCCATATCATGTTGTTTCTCCTATTTCAATATAAAAGGCAAAGCTTTTGCCTCATTTCAAAAAAAAAAAAACCAACAGAAGATATAAATTTTATAGAGCTTAAAGCAGATATCATTGTCATAAATTTTACATTTGGAGGTGGAACTTTCATGCAAAACCTGTACAGTAACCCTTCTAACTAAGTAACATTTGGCACTTGAATTCCCATGCTAAACCAACTATGGATTGACCCATCAACAGGGGCGGAATATGCAAAAACATTTGGGGGGCTGCTGCTTGTGCGTGTGTGAAAATGGGCAAGCTGCAGGGCCAAAGTACCCCATTTTTTCCAATCTAAACCCAAATAATTCATTTTAGTTAAGCAAAAAAAATTGAGTTGGAGCTTGGGGGAGGGCAGCGGCCCTCCCTGATTTGTGCATAGCTCCGCCAGTGCGTTCCAACACAACGACCCCGACCTGCTGCCCATGGAGATGCACAAGCGCCCGGTGCCGCACCTCCTTAAACGGAGCAGGAAACCGATCCAGGCCTACACTGCCGCCGTCGAGAAGGTGTCGGAGAAACTAGAGTCTGCGTACGGCAAGGACCTGGCTGTAGAGTGGCGTGGGTAGGCTCCACTTCATGGAGATGATGGTCATGGACGGCTCCTTCTTGATGGAGCTCCTCGACTAGGAAAAGCCGGATTATGTTGCCAAGTCCAGTGACCTTTTCTTCAGCAAACACAGCTTCAAGTGCATGTCGCCGGTTATCCACTCTGATGTGCCCGTGTGAGAGAACTAGCAGTCTATGCTACTTCTCAAGAAGCTTTACGCTGTTTTCTTCAACATTCCTCCGCTATGTATATAACTATATATGATTCACGATCTTGTGTGTCCATAATTATATATTTGGAATATGAAATTGATGTCATGGTAGTTCAACTGATTGCTGCAGAGCCATAGTAGTATCCACGTGCACTTTCTAGGGTGCCACAAGAGTTGTTTCCACGGTTATGGCTTCATTGGTGACATTTTGCGCGACCTACAGTTTGCGCTCCACCCCTCGACCTGTACCGCTCAAGTCTCCAAACAGAAACCTTGCTTTCTCTAACCTAAACCAAATCGTACATGTTAATTAAGCAAAACAATTTGGCCTGGGGGTGGGTAGGGGGAGGGGGGGCGGCGTCCTCTGGCCTACCAATAGCTCTGCTGGTGGCCGACAAACAAGTCGTGAAGAACAATTTACTAATGTGACTTCTCATGTTTCTTCCCAATATGAAATTCTTTCTCGACCACAACTACTTTTTAGAATTCCAAAATGGAAAAGTAAACAAACATGACCAAGTAAATGGGTACTGAAACTCTTTTCACATGGATCTTTCCCTGAAGACTCCCAATCAAGACAAAATAAGGCTCGCTACCATTGCCATAGAATACTGAAGATCAAGAAAGTCACACAAGTTTAAGAAAAAAATTTGGATGCAATCACCATCATTGTCACTGCCCATTCCATCAAACTAATTCACAAAAAAAAACCATATACCGACAGCACACAAAATTACTCCTGAATTACCAGACAAGATAATATCATCCTAGGCTGTCATGAAGAATTGCAGAATTTAACAGCATAATGGTGATCACCTATCAGAGAAAGAGGTGGAGATTCAGAATGGGCGGGAGCTGTTTTTACCTGCTTGACAGAGATGGGGAAGGTGAGCCTCCCGGACTCGGCCGGGACGCGCACGATCTCCCTGACGACGCCCCTCCAGGTCCGGCAGACCCCGGCGCACGCCACCACGTCCCGGCGGCGCGGCCACCGCGGCTCCGACTCCTCGACCCTCGCCAGCACCTCCCGCAGCAGCTCCGGGGGCAGTTCCGCCCAGCAGCAGACTTGCCGCGTCGCCTCCTCCGGCGCCACCGCCGCCACCCGCCGGACGGACGGCGGCCGGGACCGCAGGCCGCGCCGGGAGATGGCGCCGACCTCGCCCTTCATCTCCCGGATCATGCTCCTGAAAGACATCGCCTTCCTCCTCGTCTCGTCGCCCCCAAAATCCAAATCAGCCCCTAGGACTCTCGTGCGATCCAATTCGCACCAGAATTCTCCCAAGAAACCGCGAGCGCGCCGCCCGGCTCGTCGCTCGGATCACACCGGCCCCGCGGAAGAATCCATGCCGGATTTATCGGACCTGTGGGGCGCAAGAACAAGGATCGGATTGGCACCGAACGATGCTTGCTGGAGATCAATCAGGATGCACGGGGATCGAAATGCTTTATCCTACCGCTTGTATATATGCGGGAACAGTTGGACAGAGACAGAGATGTGCAGGGAAGGAAAAGGGATCAAAGAAGGTTCTGTACAAGGGTCCGCTGTGCAGAAATCTGTATGTACGCGGTTGGCGCAAAAATTGTACTTGTACAGTTGTACTGGTGATATATAATAGTACCAGGAGCATCTCTGTCAAGAGAATACCATTTCGGCAAATTCCAAAAAGAAAAGGATAAGACCATTTCCTCTCTTCTTTTCTTCAGCAAAGATAAAAGACCATTTCTTTCTCTGGAGGAACAGTTTGAAGCTGGACAGCTGTGAAGGAAACATCCTGAAGTCTCTTTTTTTTTTTTTTTGAGATTTTCTACTTGTATTCATACGATAAGGAAGACAGTACAGAAACGTATACAAGTAAAAGAAAAACAACAAGGATACGGGGCCAGATACAGCTGCTCCACCTTAACAGAAAGAACCCGCAAGAAAAAAGAAATTCCAACGAAGTCCCTGGTTCCTTCTTCTTCCTCTCGACCATGGATCTCATCCATCCCCCGACGAAACCGGCATCGGAGAAGCGCAGAAGCCTTGCATGGTCGCACCACAGAGCACAAGGAGCTCCTAGCCGAAAGGCTTTGACGAACCGCAAGAAACACCAGCTGCAGAGAACTGGATATGGCGACGACGGTAGAACTTCGGTCGGGGACGCACCCCGAGCACCTCCTGCTCCAGAACTGGGCCCGACGGCGCACCACCTCCAAGGAAGCAGCCAGTTCCCTCACCAACACAGCCCACAGACCAGCAGCTTCAGCATCACCCCAGCGCCACCCGCCGCCACCGTATCTCCCCTCGCCACCACGGCCGGCCAGAGAACACAGAGCAGCAAAACAGCACCATCCCTCCTCCAGAACACACCACCCCACAAGCCCGGCGCTGCCGCAGGAGGAGACGACAGCGCAGCGACGACCAGGCCGGAGGACAGGAACCCCAAAACGAGCAGACGGCAGCGTCACCTCTCCGCCCGCTCGCTGGGGACAGGGATTCGACGGATCCGAGAATCCCCGAACACCAGAAGACACTGGTCCCGCGCCAGCGACCCAGAAGACGCCGGCACAGAGGAGAAAGACCAGCAGCACACCACTCCAATCCGGCATCGCCTCCACCTCCCAAGCTCCGCCGGCTGGACACCTAACTACTCTACTATGTACACCGCACAGCCAGGAACCGGATCTCCCCCATCCCCCCGCCGCCGTAACAGGCGACGGAGGAGGAGAGAGCCCACGGCCCCGCCGGCGGAGACGAAGAGAAACTGGATTCGCCCTATTTGCAGCAACCAAACATATCCGTCCTGAATTCTTGATGCAGAATGGCCAGCCTCCCAGTCCCAAGGAGTAGAGAAACGTCGCTCTCCAGTGTCGGAAAAGTATGAAAATGGAAGTGCTTTCTGGAGATTCAGAGCACTGACCTAACTTAACCATTCTCGGGTTTTCTGGTGGTATCGCGACTGGATCTGGAACATGCGATTCTGGGAAACGAACCAGACGACCGAGCAGAAGAGAGAAAGGAGACAATAAATCTTGCGACTATGTTTTGCCTAACATGCCATGGATGTCATAACTGAACTCTAGCTGGGTGCTCCTGCGTTGCTACTCCCTCCGTTTAGGTGTATTAGGCCTCTTATCAAAATCTATTTGTTCAGAAACTATGCCATCTTAAGGCCCCAATTAGCAGTTAATGACCCAATTAATCAGGGCACTAATTAGAGCCATGCGTTAGATTCTCGCATGTGGTTGGACAGTTCCGCTGGGCTTTTGACGCAAGCGATTGGCTGACGTTTCATCTCCGTGCATTAACTACCGAAGACCGATTGGCTGTAACAAATTGTTGGAGCTTTTCTCTGGCCGTATCATTGTGCGCCTTGGTCGCAACGCTGACTATAGCAGGCCTTACACAGATACTACTCCCTCCGTTTAGGTGTATAGTGTGCCTAATTAATTGTACCTTGGCCAAGGTGGGTTTCTACTGGTTTAATCATTCTTATCTTTTCGGGACTCACTCGAATTAACTTTTAACTCTCACTCAGATGACCAGCAACTGAGAATTTTTAATTATAACTCACGGATCACGATGTAAATTTGATGGGAATAGAATTGAGTGAGATCTAACTTAATTCTCACTCGAGTGAGGAATAGCAAAACCGTATATTTTCATACATACATTAGCCTAATTAATTAATCCAAACCTTATTCCTTGTTTGTTTTGGAACAAATAATTTTTCATAAGAGGACTAATACACCTAAACAGAGGGAGTAATCATGTCCTCATATGGCACATTAAACTAACACAGAACAGATCCAAATGTCTCACAAAAGTTGATTTAGACTTGACATAAAAACATGCAAACAACAAATTTTCGGCAGCTTTCCTGTTTTTGACATATAGGTACAAGTACAACAGGCAATTCCATTCAGGATAGATAACTTGTCTGGCATGAGTTCTTTGTAGCAAAAAGGCTACAAAATCACCACTCATCTGACAAAACTTGGCACCGTACACACCAGTCCATTACAAAGGAGGTCAGATTCCATGGCGAGGGGTAAGGAATGACCAGTTTGCTGGTAGAGTTCGTGAGATACAGGTTGCTTGTTATTAATCTACAAAATTTACAGGCTTGTAGTAGCCGATAAGGCGGTATCCGCATCACCGCTACTTACAGTTCATCTTCCTGCTGGTGCCGTAACCCAACCGTTCATCTCAACCAGATCAGAAGGCCCCTTCTTCAGCCTTCTGGATCTCTGAACAACGAGCCACTCATAGGCAGCAAAACTTTATATACCGAAAACTCGCCTTATTCTGAAGCTGTAATGCTTCCTTCTCTTCCTGTCACAGTTCAAGTTTCTTTTGAACCTGTCATGGCTTCTTAATATCACCGCGACGTTCATTCCTCGACATGTATGTTTGGGTCGGTGGGTGATCCGGGGGAGAAGGGAACGAACCCGCGCCCCCCAAACATCGGACGCATCAAAGCATCGTCGAACTTGCGCCAGTAGTAGTGGACGGTGTGTGTCGGCTTGGTCAGGAGCATCCGGAGGCTGGAGGGCCTGGCTATGGGGACAGCCGTCTCTAGGTCCCCTGAGCCTAGCAGGCTTGTGAGGAGAGGAGAGTGCAGGTACTTTGGCGACGAGGGCTCTGAAGTGGCGCTGCTCGATGCAGGCAGCAGGAACCGGATCAGAGGCTTTGTCAATATACCAAACAGCTGTTGAACATGTTAGATGTCAGATGGTTTTCGAATAGTTGACACATTCTACTGCCTCAAATGACAAGCTAACACACTGCATTAGGTAGGTGTTGCAACAAGATGAAATGACTCACCATAGTGCTAAACAGAACGACAGTGATGGTGCTGGTGATCATTATCGCATTGCCATGCAGTTGTGTGTGACCAGATCTTGTAAACTGCAATTCCAAGATAAACAGTTAAGCTTGCATGAAAGAAACTAGATACTGTTAGGTTGATCTCCATACGGTCGAGCCCAACGGCTCGATCGATCCCTTGACCGCGCCCTGATCGGGGGCGCACAACCTCTATCTGGTTGGTGGGCCCCTGTCGCCGTGCTATATAAAGAGGTGGGGACCGGCAGCACGGGTCACGAGGTTAGCCGCTGTGCCAGACCCCCCACCGACACCCCTACCGATCTAGGGTTAGCGCGAGCCGACGGGAAGCACCGCCGCCACCACACACCCCACGCTCACGCCGTCGCCCTCCCCGATGGCCACCGGATCGTGCTCCTCGAGCCATGGAGAAGGTTTGTCTCCTCCTCCTCTCTCATCTCTCTGTCCCCTCTCTCTCACCGGGTTAGATCGACACCCAAAAGAGCACTACCGTAATCGTTCTAGCCTAGATGATCCAAAGTGGGATACAACAGATACTTCTACAATGAGTGAGCTGATGCAAATTGGACTATTGGAATAACGTAAAGTACGCAAATATTCCACAGAATAGTAGCATCAACAGGAGATATTTTAAACTGGCATCATAAGGATTTATAAATACTATTAACGGCATCTTTTATTTGCAAAACGAAGATCTGCTGGAACTGATCAATGGTCAAGGGTGGAAATTAACTAGAAATAGTTTTTTAACCAACCTTATTGTAAGCAAGAGCGATTGAAACAGCTCCTCTCATCAGCCCAGCCCACCATATTACGATCTACCAAAATAAATTTAGTTAGCAGATGAGTAACTCGATTCAGCTGGCAAATGGTCTGATGCAAAAATTACTCACTTGCTGCCTCCAGCTTATTTTCTCGGCGGGCGTCTTCTTTGTTAAGTTGGATAAGAACGAGAGCGGAAAAACAAAAGCAGCTCTTCCAACCAGAACCAATCCTAGCAAAATTGAGCTTACCCCAATTGATTTACCGGGGCTGCAACGAGAAATGGTAAGGTTGACCATTCAAACAAAGAAGAAGTAGAAATTAGGTAATGCAGTTTAGAGGTGATAAAGTACATGCCACTGACCTGTCACTAGCAAACTTCCACTTCTCAATGTCCAATGCATCCATTCCAACATAGAGGAAGAGAAAAGTCTCGGCGATGAAGGACAATGTTGCAAAAGCATGCCTAAGTAGATGAAAAGGTTGACAAAATAAGCGGGTCGTTTTTCACTGAATTGAAGAAATAGTACTTGTTAGAATAATGTGGACTAAGAACTATAATTACTTGGTGGTAACTCTTGAGCTCTCTGTCACATTATGCCAAGTATAATGCGACATCACAATACCACAGAAGAACACAGTGAGGATGCCACTCAAATCTAGCAGCTGCAAAGATCAAATAACCAAAGTGAGTTCATACGTTCTGCTAGGCAATGTAAGTTTCCGTGTTGTATCAAATCAGACGCACACCTCAGCTAGCATATATGAGAGGTAGGCCATGAGCATCATAAGTGCAACCTCACGGTCAGTAGAATGTCTGAAGCAAGTTCAGAAAAAAACCAAGTTAGCATCGAGCATAAAATAAGCGCTTAATAAAAACCAGGGTTGAACAAACCTTCCAATGTATAATTTCTTGATTATGTACGCACTGAGCAATCCAGACTGACAATTGAAGAAGGAATGTCAAATCCATGTGGTCCATGGTCCATTTAGACAAATAAAGGAATGCAAGTGTGAGACCCTAGAATAAACTTACAAAGACTCCAAGGAAGGTGCTTGACACAAATAAGTAAAGGAAGTTCCCAAGGAACTTCAGAATGACCAATGCATCGACCTGGTTAAGATCAAAGTTCTGGAGCGCGTTGAAAAGCACGACTGATGTGGCATCATTGACAACACCTTCGCCGAAAACTAGACTGTACAAAAAGGGCGTCTCATCCTGATTGAGAACCTGTTTTTGGATAAAGAACAGTAAATAGTGGATTCAGGCACGGTTTACATTAGCTGCTGATTAGGGATTCAGAGAATCATGGCAATTCCTCTGGAAAAGAAAAGACAGAATCATTAGAACATTGGATTAACAAACCTGTAAAGTGCAGACAGAGTCTGTCGCGGAAAAGATAGCTCCGATTGCTGCATATGTGACACATCAGAAAGGGATGAAGCACATATCCTGATAACATTATTTGCAGTGTGCAGATCATGTGGAAAAGTAATGGCGGTTTACCAAGAAAATCTCCTACATCCAGTGTCCCAATGTTCATTCTGCTGAATATTGCAATGGCAGCTGAAAAAAAAAGTAATCGTCGTCAGAGAAGTCCAAGATAACCTATTGGGCAGCCCATCTATTTCAACTCTCTACAAATTCTCAATAAGGGAAGAGA
Source organism: Poa pratensis (assembly GCA_947311845.1). Classification (NCBI taxonomy): domain Eukaryota; kingdom Viridiplantae; phylum Streptophyta; class Magnoliopsida; order Poales; family Poaceae; genus Poa; species Poa pratensis. The sequence continues at coordinate 123,608,371 of CAMZMU010000063.1, read as the reverse complement.
AAACAAACTTTCTGAGTGAAAAAAGGAGCATACAGAGAGATATTGTGAAGAAGGAGATCATTGTCCCAACAGCACCAAATAATGTAATTGTCATGAAATTCCGGAAGAACTGCTTCTTTTTCACCTGGAAACTGATGAGAAATAGAGTGAGGAACGAACCTTGAAAATTGAATCGCGCAGCCAAATATCATTCAGAAGAGATCTAAATGCTCAACCAAAATTCAGACTATCATGGTGCAGATTCTTCAGAAACAGACAATTCCTTAATGGAATAGGAGTACTAGCGCTCACTACATACCAGTATTAAATGCCAGGATCCCAACAAAGAACAACTTGCAGTAAGAAAATATACTATATCCTGTTGAAATTAACACCTAGACTCCAGATAATTATTTATTTAATGTTTGAGGATAGAGCAAGAGTCAAGATTGGCAGTCAGCTGCTGCTTGCAAGTCCAACCAGGTGTGCCAGATGGACGAGAAGCATCCATGCTCTGCAATAAAATTCCTCGAATAAACAATCATCCCCACATGCACAGGTCAGTCCTGGGGCGGCGGACAGCTAGGCCCAGAAGAAAACAAGATCGAAACCACGCGAGCGAGATCCCCCGGAAATCCTTCTCACAGAAACCTCTGCACTTACCCTGCGTTGAAGATGATTGGAGGCAGGAGGTATATGAAGAAGAGGTCCTCGCTGAAGACGAGCACGTGGGAGCTCTTCCCCTTGGTGGTCAGCAAGATCACCACGCCGGTGCACAGCCCCTGCGGCCAGGATGAAGAACAAACGAGCATTAGCGACGGCGGGCGACCGGGCAGAAATTTGAGCCGAGAGGGAGATGGAATTGACGGAGGAGCTTACGATGATTAGGGCGGTGATGGACTCGTTGAGCCACCGGTTCTCCTCGAGGAGGTGGCCGAGGACGATGCAGGCGCAGAGCAGCGCCACGAAGAGGTTGATGGAGACCACCGACGCGTGGTCCGAGGTCGTCAGCGCGCCGCCCAGCCGCGCCAGCTGCGCCGCCACCACGCCCACCCCCATCCCGCCGCCGCCTCTTCAATCCGGTCCAACGAGATAGCTCCGGCGAGCGACCGACCGTACAGGTTCCGCGGAAAGACGCGAGCTTTAGATCAATCCGGCCCAAACCGCCCGGGGAATGGCTGATTCCAGCGGCGGATTCTCGCTAATCCGGAAACGAATCGGCAGGAAGAAGAACCAAGCTTCCCCTGTTCTTGCCCCCTCTCTGCCTGCCTCTTCGTCCCCAGGCCGGGGATGGGCGAGAGAACCACGGGAAACTCGGGATAAATAGAGGAGGAAAGATGAGCAGATAGATTGGTTTGCGCAGCCCCGCGAGCGGATTCCGCGACGGGGAGGTCGGGATTCTGCTAGTTTTGGTTTCGCGCGAGCGGTATCAGCAAAAGGTTCCGTAACTTGGTTGGCCCGGCTGGTATTTAAAGAGGGCGAGAAAGGGAAGGTGATTCCTCACCGGGTGGTTGGATCGTTCGGGCTAGCAGGGGACGCGTGGTGAATGCGGAGTGAGCCGCGGTGGTGCATGGTGTTTGAAGATGACAGAGGATGTGTTCGAAAAAAAAAATTAATAGAGGATGACGTGTACGACAGTTCTGGTCCGATCTGGATTGTCCAGGTGGATCCATGGTGTCCACCCGTGATGCCATCGAGCAGCTTTGTGGTCGGGCTCAATTTACTTTTCTTTCTTATTTGGAAAAAGGTATAAGGTCAAGTATTATCTGAAATCATCCCTTACAAGAAATTTCGTACAAGAATAAAATTGAGTGGATCGCAGGATTACAAAACACGGGAATTGAAAATGTAGGAGTATTACGGTTGCAAAACAGAGGAAAACTACGTGAGTAGTCATTTCTATGCAAACCCACGAAAATTACTTTGATCCAACACAAATGAATGTAAAAAAGAGTTTTATACTGCATGTTGAAACCCCTATAAAATTGGGGCGAAGTAACGAAATCCATATGAGTTTTGCAAAGGGCTTCCTTAGGAAAGATTCATATGGATTAGAATCCTCCAAAATTCATATGTAAACCCTTCAATCCAAAGAGCCCCTGAGAAAATCATCATAGTCTTCCTTCTACATCCCTCCGCTGTGCGCTGTGATCAAAACTCGTCGTCTCGTTTAGGTCTCTGGTGCACCGTGCACCCGATATAGCTTGTACTAACTTAGGAGTTTGTAGAAGTGGATTGAAAGTCATCGATATAGAGCATAAGACATCGACGACAACGATATGGAAAGATCGTCGAGGACAAGTTAGCTAGCGCCAAGAAGGGACATGAGATAATCACGACTCCAATCAGATAGACATGAGGGACAGAAAACTCGCAAGTTTTCCGATAGGGCCGTATCTGGTTGAGCTTCATAAAATCGAGATGAATCTGGAGAACAAACACTAATCACATAGACTTAATGTCCGACGATCGATATTGTCCTCCAATTCCTCCGATTTGTCGACGGTGCTTCTAAGATGGACGTAAGACCTGGGGAGAGCCTGGGAACCATTATCCTCAGCTTCGCCGATTCCCCAACTTATAGGTGGCGAATAATTCGAAGACCCTACTGGACATGGATCAGACACACAACCCCGGGCTTTTCCCATCCTCCTGTTGTCGAAGCGACTGGTGGAGGGTAGGAATACCTGCGGCAGCGGTGACATGCAGGTTGAGGGGAATAGTGGGTCACCTCTTCATTGAACCCTAGAAAGACGCTTCCAGCTCAATCTCATCTTTCGCTAATTTGGTTGATAAAAAATTGAGTGCTATCGACGCATACAATTCCAGCAAAAAAAATCTCGGGACAGTTTTAAAATTTCCTTGCAGTTCCTGGAATCGAAATTAGTAGTTGATAGCTCACATAATCTCTATTTTCTTGTCGCCCCGTGTGAAATGGATTTTTTTTTTTTTTGCTTACTCGTGTGTTCATTTCTCGTAATGTGCGTGTGCTAGGTGCTGACTACTGTAGTATCTGCCGATCGATGCGGCTTCTTGCCTAGTCGTGTAGTGTAATTCTCAACAAAGAAACATATGTTGGTATGGTAGCAACTCTCTTTTCCATCCATATATATTTACCTAAAAAAAGTGCTCCTACTACTAGCTACTACTACTACTAGATGATTCCATGCTTGATTGTGTATCCCGATCGTTCTCATCAGTTCCCGGCGTTGCCAAACTTTCCGTGCTGCCACTGGCTACATATATAGCTCGTGATCTATTAACCGATGAACCAATTAATTAGTTTGCGATAGGGATAAAAGGTCCTCGCTAGGTAGCTGCAAATCACAAGAAAGTTAGGAGTCGCTAATTACGTTTCCGGCAAGAAAAGAAAAGGTTGTCTTAACTCTTTTCTTTTCTGAACAGGCGCCTGCGTACATACGTGGCAGGCACAATTTTCTCCCCTGAAAAAAATCATCTAGCGTCACGTGCGTAATTGAACAGTTGGCGCCTTCGATCGATCGCCCTAGCTCTATCTAAGGCGATCAGAATTAGCTAGGGTGCGTGCGTGCATGAGTAGGTGTATTATGAACTGGATTAAACTATGTCCATAGCGTTTGTTGTTTAAGCTAATAGGCGGCGACGTACTCAGTATTTATCCGTAGCTAATCGAACTTGGAACATTACCTGGCGGCTAATAGGCGACTCAGTATGCAAGTACGTAGAACATTTCGGATGGTTCGGACGTTCATGGCTTAGCTGAGCACTTACGTTGCGTAGCGGGATTTGGCAAATGCAGAAGCATTGATGATTAGCGCAGCTTAAGTACTAGCTGGAGTTACTCATAGGGGTAGGATGTGCGTGCGTACGTTCATATAAGTGAATGTGTATGTGAGCGTCTGCGTTGTACTGTGTTTCGAAAAAAAAATACTAGCTGTGGATGTGTCCCAACTGGTAGCTGGTTCTAGAACGACAGCCACGGGAAAGAAGATTACGAGCCGGTCTCTCGACTCTCATTGCCAGGTGGACCTCTCCTGCAAATAACCAGCCCCCCTTATCAAACGCCAGATCAAGCGATGGATCGATCGACCAACCTATAGAGCCTAGCTGGCTAATGCATGGCGCTATTTCTACGGCCAGATCTGACAACACATGCAGCGTGCAGGCCAGCCCACGTGCATGCTACATGTAGCCATGTCGACAAAGTACTCCCTCCGTTCCAATTTAATTGACTTGCTATCCACCACAGTGCATGTATCTATACATGTAACATGTCTAGATACATCCACATTTGATGCATAGTAAGTCAATTAAATTGGAACGCTACATGTAGCCATGTCGACAAAGTACTCCCTCCGTTCCAATTTAATTAACTTGCTATCCACCACATGTGCATGTATCTATACATGTGACGAAATGTCAAAAAAAAAAGACAAAGTACGACGACGCACCTAGTAGAAAACTATTGTCGGTGGTCCAATATTTCGTACTCCTACCACGTACTCACATCAATTTGTTACAGCATGTACAAATTTACGACGAAATTGCTTTCGCGCAGTCGCGGCGCACCCTCCTCTCCTTCCCTTTGACCGTGTCCTGCTCTTCCCTCCACCCTCCCCAACCCTAAGACGGTGTCGCGTGACCGGCAGGGAGCCGTTGTGGAGAAGATGCCGTTAAGAATGGAGCGACGCGGCAGCCGAGCACTGGATTTATTTGTGGGTGGGTGGGGTGGGGGTACGGGTGCGGTGTCGGAACCTGAGAAGAAGGGGTGTGGGGTGGGTTAGAGGATGGTCGGGGCAGCGACAGACCGGTGGAGGGAACGATTTGTTAGTGCGGGCCGGCGAGACGGCCGCATGATTGCCGCCGGTGGGTCACATACGGTTTGGCCGGCTGTGGAGAACATGACCTTCTTCCTCGTGACGACCTTGTTGTTTTGGTGGGCGTGAAGACTAGGATCGCCCAATTTATCCATACTGGTGAGGCGAAATGGACATATCAATCGATGTGTAATGTGTGGCTGCTAATCGGACGTAGCCAAATCTGGACCACACGTCCACACGTACGTTAGTGTCATCGAGAGCGTGTCAATGTTTGCTCTTGCTGCGCTAGCCGCCTGTGATAAGGGTCCGGCCTTATCTCGAAACCGCGATCACCATCAAAGAATATGTGTGCAATTTCCCTTTTCTAAATGCCAATCAATTCTCGACCCTACAAACGTACGTACGCCCGCCCTAGGTACAGTAAGTATATTAACTCCGATCACCAGAAAGTGTAAATGGAGCATGCGCTATATGTAGCTTGTTTTTTTAAAAAAAATCAAAGTCGGCGCCTTTTAGTTCCCAAAAATTGTGAAAAGATTCACAGATGTAGAATAATGTCTAGATCTACAAGCATGCAAAATTACAACTCAAAATTCGTCGTCGTTTTGGCTACAAAGAAAGATAAATCGGGCAAAATTTCAATATTTTAAATCTTTGCACTGTTCACTACCCACATCCACCCATTTGTCATTTTTCCCAGCCCACAATACAAATAATTTCGAGTTAAAATTTTGCATAATTGTAGATCTTATCACTATCTATATGTGGGATTTTTTGCCGATTTTTGGAAACATAAAAATGGAATTTTTGAATTTTTCCAAAAAGAGCTACATGGAGCTCGGGATTCAAAACGCCTCACTCCTCCGATCACTTGCTTTTACGGGTTTCGTGAGGCATAAGGTAACTCCAGCGCGTCGATCCAAACGGATATCAAATGTGTCCAGTTTTTATTTGTTTTGGTCACCAAACGGACAGACGTCCGATCAGCGTCTGACTTTTCCTGGCCATTGCACCCAGACGGATACCACATGTGTCCGATTTTTTTTGTTGTTTATTATCATATTGGGGCAAAAATTGCACAACTTTAAATAAATAAGTCACATAACCAAATAAATAAATCCCATAGTAACAACCAAATAAATAGAATCACTCTAATCAGTTCATTTTCGAAAGCCCTTCATTCCTCGATCGTACGTGTCGATTTGGATGGCGAGCAGCCGCAAACACGGTCTCGTGCTACCCACCTGCCGTGGCTTTCAGGGACACGGCCAACAGCACTGATGTGCTTTTTTTTTCTTGCGCGGAAGCAGTGATGTGCTTCTTTGGCGCACCGAGGTCGCTGGAGCTACGTACCACAGCCACAACTCTCCACAAAGCACTCGAACTAAAAACGCGACCAACCCGGGCTAGACTAGCCTGTTGGCATTTTTATAGAAGAAAACTCCGTGAGCACCAAGCGCTCGAGCCGAGACTCGAACACTGGTGGGCTGGCTGCGAACTCCCGTGCCTTGCCAACAAAGCACTCGAACTAGTAGTATAAAAATGAATAGAATCGGAGTGGACAAGTGGAATGGGGTCGAATCGGATCGATCAGTGCGTGGAGAAAAGGAAACCGGGAGGCAGATCATGATGCTCAGGCCGTCGACTGGTTGCGGCCGACATCAGAATATGAGAGCAGATCAGCTGGGGGCCTTTGTTTCGTGCAGTCCCGCCACAGGACGGATCATCAGATGTAGTGCCGCGTACGAGATCACGGGTGCAGTGACCAGAACCTGAAATAATGACATGAAACGAGGTGAGTATGAAATGCTGGTGTGTTTTTTTCTGACATGTAAAATGCTAGTGTTGGTTGTTTAGTTCCCGCTCCGCTCTCGAAAAGAAAAGGTAGGCGTATACCGGAAATTCATTTTGGCGTCCGAGGTCATATTTTCGCGTCTCATTAAAAAATAGTAAAATATTTCCAAAAATTCTACAACTAACCGGATACAAACATATACTAGAGTACAAGTTTTCGACTTACGTGTACATTTTTGTGATGAAATGAAATTTCTGATGCTCTGTGCGGAAAAAATAAAATCAGTGGTCAAAAAGGAATTCTGAAATATAGTTTTTAAGCACTGCTTTTATTTTTTTCGCACATATCAACACAAAAGCAATTTCATCATGAAACCTGTCACGTGTGTAGAAAACTTATATATGCTTGTCTCCTATTTATTTCAGATTTTTCAAAATGTTTATTTTTTTAAAAAAAATAATAATAAGGCAGCAGCATATGAACTCGAGAGGCAAAGCGCCTTATACTATTACTTAATGTCAAATATAATAAAGTTTGACAAAATTTATTGAAAACTACCAACATTTACAAATTCAAATTAATATTAGTAGATACAAGGTGAGATAACTAGCCTTTTTTTTAGGGAAAACGACCATGGCGAATTATATTAAATTTGCAGAATAGATACATCATATGCACTCTGATTCAATGACGAACTCTCATGTAGCCATATACCAATGTATCTATACATATAACATGTGTAGATACGTTCACATGTGGCCACATGGAAGCTATCTAATTTGGAACAGAGGGAGTACGCAGGAGCGGAGGCAGGAATTATGCTTAAGGGGGTCAATCATGGTAATCAGACATTAAGGGGGCCAAACGTGATGGTTTTGACTAAATAATCATTTCTTAACCAGGCTTATATATAAAAATAGCTTGTTGTACCATGGCATAGGGGGGCCAAAGCCCCTGCTGGTCCCCCAGCTTCGCCACTGGGAGTACGTGTCTAATATTGCTAATGCTAGCTGGCTGCGATTGCATTGCGATATGTACAGGTCTTATCTTATTGCCATGGAGTAGTTTCTAAAACACCAATCTTAATGTCCGTACGAGCACAACCAAATGTCTCTCGACGGCCATTCCATCTCTAGAACATACTGTAGCAGACATGCATCATGCTTACTGAAGGGACGAGGCAAACATAGGATGCGACGGTGTAGGACGGAGAGGAACGGCGCATGACCAAGCGCAACAGTGCACGTTCTAGTTTAGGTGATCCATTTCTACTTCCAGGTGCCTCCTATGCCCATACATAACCAAATATCGATCATGTGGTACATAAGACACAACTAATAATGCACGGAAATTGAGACTGAATAAGTTTAAGACAAATGAGTAAAACGCTCGAGGTATAGGCTATAGCTGTTTTACTTAGTGTAGTCTTGCCTTTTATAAAAGATGTTTGCTAGAAAGTGGCATGAAGTTGTTGGTCCTCTGGTAGGTCAACAAGGAGAAATCCCACGGTAATGAGCTTGCTTCGTGGTAGGTCAGGAGAATATGAGAGCTTTACCAGTCATCTAGCCAAACAATAAATTCCGCCCTTTCTTGTTGAAAAGAAAGAATTAATATTTGTGTGCTTCGTAGAGTTACCTCTCAAATGGAGAAACCGCGATCTTCCCTGAACTCGTCTCACCCTCACAAATCGTTCTTCGCTCGATCTCAGCTCTCTCGTATCCTCGTGTTGCCGCCCCTGCAGAAATGTTTAAATGTTCCGGGATGTTCATAAGAAGACAACTTAGTATTCACTCGTATGAAAATAACTCATGATTTTTGCGGTAGCCCCAATTAGATATGGACCATCTAGTTTTGAGGATCTAACGGTTCTACTGAGAAGCAAGCTCATTACCATGTGATTTTTTCTTCATCTAGACAACCCATTGAAGGACAAGCCTAACGTAATGGTAAAGTACTCCCTATTTGTGCCAAGAGGTTCCGGGTTCGACTCAGCCTCTCTGCATTGCACTTTGCAGGGGTAAGACTTGACTCGTATAGTCCTTCCCCAAACCACACATGGTGTGGGAGATTCTAGCACTGGACCTATGAGTTTTTTTCCAATCCAACACATTATTTATTTTTCCAAAGTTCATAAAAATAAAAGTCCAATGACTAATATGTTATGACAAACTAGAACTAAAATCTCTTCAGATGTTGCTACTGTTTAACTAAATGATACCCGCGTGTTCCTGCGGGACATATTAAGCATGAATTCAAAGAGATTGTTTCAACGACGCATAACCTATCTCAAGATGAAGGGTGCAAACCATTTTTAAGTTCGCCTATATGATAATACCCATCCACATGCAAGAAAATATAATAATTACCATAGAGTTTTTGTATTATTGTAACATGCTTAATCAATACACAACATACATTGTGTTTGGAACGTATTTGCTAGCTTGAGCAGCAATCGTGTGGAACTATTACATGTATCAGAAATGACTATAATCCAAATTTACATGTTTAGATGGCATAATAATAAGATAAGCTTATAAATGAGAACACATAAACTGAAGAGCAACACACATGTATTCTATTTTATATAGTTGCACAGTATGGTTCTTCACGAACACCGAATCCATGCATTCATACTTTTGATGGAATATATGTGTAGTCCAATTATTTAGCAACGGATAACAACCATATCCCGTTAGATGGAAGAAAACAACAAGATACACATGTACTTTGCCCTTCCCTACAATTGAATCAAAAGAGAACAGGCATCCAGCAAAATAGAAGAAAGAAGGAAAAAAGACAGAGTGGCCATGTAGAAAATAATAAGAAGTACCTACAAATTGCTTGATTTGCAAGATGGACTAACACAAAGTGTGAAGCTGCAGCAGCTTATTTTACCAAATGAGAATTATTGTTGAAGCACAACCAAATTCCAAATGGAAAATTGGTAGTTTGTTCTGAATCTTACCAACTAGTTAAATAACTCTCCATGGGAAAACTGGTCCCGTTGAACTCCCAAAGAGATCAAGACCAAGGGCAGACCAATCTAGTCAGTGTTGCGTTGACATAATCCAAGTGATCCGCAGATTTCCTGATACAACGTTGTAACAGAGCGCTAAAGAGGATGTCTCATGGCTGAATGGGTATCATGGTGGGTTTGGGTGAATGAAACCGTGGTAGCAGGTCGGTTTAGGCGACTTCACAACGACCGTTCTACGGTTAGCACTAACTATAGAATGTTTCCGACAGCGACGTCCCGACCAAATTAGTTCTTCGCCTCGTGTGCCCGCGCGAAGGAATTTCCGCACCGATGCCTGGCTCCCGCCCTAGCGTTCACATGAGCGACTCAACCGTGTGCGTGCAGGGCAAAATCCCCAAAAGCCAACGCATAGTGCATGCACATAGTACGGACAAAATTGGTTCATTAAATGTTGAAATCCGAAAATTTAAAAAGTTTTGTAGCTTAAACCATTTATCCGATTTAGGATCCGTTTTCACCGTTGGACTAGTCGCGACGAGATCTTCGAAAATAGATCCCATGTTAATATGTTTCGACGACTTTTTTTCGGACCCAAAAGTTACCCACCAGTACCACGTGAGTTATCCCCACTGAAGTATATAAGTTACCCACCATATTAATGATTTGTTTTCGGCTTGATACTACATCCAACTTTTTGATTGTTTTTTTCGATTTTTTTTCAAGTTTTGAAGTTACAACCTAAATTTATAAGTGGGTCATCACTTTGGTATGGTAAATGTATCTTGCACAAGCGGGTAACTATACACCAAAGTACCCGTGCAGCTTCATAAGTATCAGGGTGATAACTATGTCGATTTCACGGTGACAACTACACCCCAAAACAGATAGGTAAGGCCATAAATACTGGATTGATAAATATTATTTAGAGGACAAGATAACTAATTCAATTTCGTGGTGGATAACTATACATGAACGCATGGGTAATTCCATCAGTACTATGTGGGTAACTATTACTGAGAGAGTATGGTAACTTCATCGATTTCGTGGTGGATAATTGTATCATGGACACATGGATAACTCCACATATTTTGGGTGGGTAACTCAATCAGTACTTGGTGGGTAACTATTACCGAGACAATATAGTAACTAAATCGTTTTCATTGTGGGTAACTATATGATGAAACAGGGGTAACCCATGACTACATGGTGCTTAACTCCATCAATACTAGATGGATAATTAATACCGAGAGAGTAGGGTAACTACATCAATTTTGTGGTGTGGATAACTATATCATGAATACATGAGTAACTCCATAATTTCTGGGGGGATAACTCCATCTGTACTTGGTGGGTAACTATTACCGAGAGAGTAGGGTAACTATATCGATTTCGTGGTGGATAACTATATCATAAACACATGGGTAACTCCATTAGTACTAGGTGGGTAACTGTTACCTAGAGAGTAGGGTAACTAAATATATTTCGTGGGGATAACTATATCATGAATGCATGGGTAACTCCATCTGTATTAGGTGGGTGATTATTACCTATAGAGAGTAGTGTAACTACATCGATTTCATGGGGATAACTATATAAGAAACGCATGGGTAACTCCATCAGTACTGAGTAGATAACTATTACATAGAGAGTAGGGTAACTATATAGATTTTGTGGAGATAACTATATCATGAATGCATGGGTAACTCCATCTGTATTAGGTGGGTGATTATTACCTATAGAGAGTAGAGTAACTACATCGATTTCATGGGGATAACTATATAAGAAACGCATGGGTAACTCCATCAGTACTGAGTAGATAACTATTACATAGAGAGTAGGGTAACTATATAGATTTTGTGGGGATAACTATATCATAAATGCATGGGTAACTTCATTAAATGTGAAATTCGTAAATTCAAAAAAAATTGTTGCTCAAACCATTTATCCGATTTAGGATCCGTTTTTTACAAAAGTTACCCACCAGTAACAAGTGAGTTATCCAGACTGTAGTATATAACTTGCCCACCATATCATCAATTAGTTTTCAGATTGAAATTAGATCCAACTTTTTGATTGTTCTTTTCGATTTTTTTCAAGTTTGAAATTACAACCTCATTTTATAAGTGGTTTATCACTTTGGTATGATAAATGTATCTTGCACAAGCGGGTAACTATACACCAAAAAACTTGTGCAGCTTCATAAGTATCAGGGTGATAACTATGTCTATTTCATGGTGACAACTACACCCTAAAACAGATGGGTAACTCCATAAATACCGAATTGGTAAATATTATTTAGAGGACAAGACAACTAATTTAATTTTGTGGTGGATAAGTATACATTAACCCATGGGTAACTCCATCAGTACTATGTGGATAACTATTACCGAGAGAGTATGATAACTTCATTGATTTTGTGGAGGATAATTATATCATGGACACATGGATAACTCCACATATTTTGGGTGGGTAATTCAATCAGTACTTGGTGGGTAACTCTTACCGAGAGAGTATACTAACTAAATTGTTTTCGTGGTGGGTAACTATATCATGAAACATGGGTAACCCATGAGTACATGGTGCTTAACTCTATCAATACTAGATGGTTAATTATTACCGAGAAAGTAGGGTAACTACATCAATTTTGTGGTGGATACCTATATCATAAATACATGGGTAATTGCACAATTTCTGGGTGGCTAACTCCATCTGTACTTGGTGGGACTATTACCGAGAGAGTAGGTTAACTAATCAGTACAGGGTGGGTAACTATTACCGAAAGAGTAGGGTAACTACATCGATTTCGTGGTGGATAACTCTATCACGAACACATGGATAACTTTATAAAACTTGGGTGGGTAACTATTACCCAGAGAGTAGGGTAACTATATCGATTTCGTGGTGATAATTATAGCATGAACACATGGGTAACTTTATCGTACTGGGTGGGTAACTAATATCTATAGAGTAGGGTAACTAAATCGATTTCGTGTTGATCACTAAATCGGGGACGACGATGGGTTCCACTGCCTTGGCGCAATCCTCCTAGGAGAACACAACAGTTTACTCCTCCAATGTGATAGAAGACATTAATCCGGTGCATGTTGAAGATCAAGCTAGCACAATCCTCAACCACGGAAATGTCCTTGTCCCATTTTGTAAGCTCAGCTCCATTGCATAAAAATTGTTAAACACCTCACATGCAGTAAGAAAATAGCAAACACTCATTTTATCAAATGCATCAAGCTATAATAGGAAGCGTAACAGCTATGTGAGAACTCTCACTCACCTAGCTATTTCGTCGAAAACCTTGAGTACATGGATTTTGGAACAGGAAATTCTAAACTGAAACTCACCATCACTTATGCCTCAAGACTAGCACACACTGATGCTTCCAGGATCACTTGCCTAAAACGATTGCCACTAGAGCAGCAACAGTAATCATTTGGAATTCTCCCTCTCCAAATCCTTTCACCGCGGGGACAACCATTGTCAGGTGGCAATAATCCATGCACAAGGAATGGCCGGCAAGCATATCCTCTTTGGCACCTCCGTGCACCATGTAGTGGCAATGGTTGTTGCTGTACATGCTGTAGTGACTTGTCCAGTGGAGCGCCTCCGGCCGGCCGCCTCTCCACATCTAGCTAGCTAGCAGCAACAACAACAAATAAAGCAGCCGGACGAGCTCAACTTAGTGACGCGCACGCAGCGGATCTAGGAGGAGGAGGAAATAGGGGAAGCTGCCTGCCATGGCCATGGCGTCCTCTGACTCCTGCTGCTTCTCCCCCTCCTCCCATGGCCGCCTCCATCCCCTCCACCCCCACCTCCCAACCGCAACCACCAGTAGCCCGCATGCCTCCGCCTCCACCTCATCTCCCGCTCCGCCCCATCCCGGAACCCGCTCCGGATCTTCTCCTCGCCCAATCCATGGTTGTGGTGGGATGAGGCGTACACGCAGGTGTCGGGACCCGGTGCTGCTGCGCGGCGGCGACGTAGGGCAACACGGAGCACGGAACCCCCGGTGTGCCTGCGCGTGGGTGAGCTCCCTCGGATCCTAGTGCTCATGCAGTCGGCGATGTCCCGGTCACGTCCGGCGGCGAGCACGAGGAGCCAGTCGTGTAGTCAGGGCTCAGACGCCAAGCTACCTTATCCAGATGCGCGGATTGGTCGAACGGTTTCGCGAGTCGTCGCCCACGTTCGCCGTTTGACGTTCAATCTCAGCCGTTGCTTCAAACTCCGATCGAACGTCTCGCCCGTGACTGCCACGGAAGGTTAAGTTCAGACCGTTCTAAACATAGAAATCCCCATTTAGATCAGTAATTTGGAGTCAGGATGTCGACTAAATCATAATCGGAAGAGGAAGGTACGGAATACTGTGGACTGCATGCTATGTTCGGCGACTAAACATGGATGGAAACAAACGGAACAGAGCTGATGACGTAGACCAATGACTCGGTCGGTGAACAATTTCGATAACTCCTATACCAGCCGTCTCTCTTCACAAATGATTTACTAGATCCATCGAAAATGAAGGAAGGACCCGATTGAGGATCGTATCTCCCGATATATGTTTGACGTTACGCATGTCTCGTCAAGGCAAATAATGTGTTCAGTCGTAGTCGCCGGAGATCTATATCACCGGGAAGGCAACCGTAATAACTGTCGAAGCAAAGTGCTGCTACTACTCTGAAAATTAAGATCGCTTTGTGTCTTGATCAGCTGTGTTGGCGAGATACATGGCGAGCAGGGTTGCCCCGCAAACACGGTCACTAGTCCACGTTCGCTGGCTTATCGCGTTGATCGGTGCACCCACGCACGCTCCGTCACGCTCTGTTTTGGCATGCATGCGCCGTCTACGTCATCGTCGTCGGCATGCGGCAGCCTACGCCTTGATCCGTGCACCTATGACGATCGAGGAGAGGAAGCCAACAAAGTGTGCCATCGAAGCAGACGGTCTCGGGCTCATCCGCCAGCGAAAAGTCGACCTGTGCCACACGCGTCGCCGTCGTCGGCCTCTCGGCAGTGGCGTCGGCGGCGATTGGGCTAAATCAGGTGAATGTCGATCAACGCACGGAACCTGTGTCTGACGGGTGGTCATGCTCTCCGTCCGAAGGGGAACGACGCCCAAAGGCGCCGCCGTCATCGGCACGGACCGGAGTCGATGCAAGACTTTCGCCCGGAGTTTGATCTGCCCGCGAAGCGCCGGAGCAGCAGGACAAGCAGAGGGACGCTGTGGTTCCTGCCCATCGCGCGCCGGAACCAACCGTGGCGCCTCCTGCCACGGCGGCCGCCGCCACACCTTCTTCCAAGTCCTGGGGCCGCCACCCTAGCCTGCCCGCAGCGCCCCAGCACGCAAAGAGCTCCCGTGCTGGCCACACCACACCACGGTGGCGCCATCCCGACTGCGCCCAGGGCCGGGCCGCGCGGCCCAGATCCGGCCCGACCGCGCCCGGCCGCCCCGCGCCTCCAGCAGCCGCGACGGCCGCACGCAGCCCCCACGTCGCCGTGCTCGACGCCGGCAACCGCCTCCATCTCCCACCTCTAGATCCTCGCGCGGGAGAGCATCGAGTGGAGAAGGAAAACGCCCGCCGCCACCTTCCTTGGGGTACGCGCGACTTTGCCGGCCACCCCTCCGGCGGCGGCGCAGCGGAGGGACCGTGGGGGAGGGCCTCCCGGCGGCGGGCTAGGTTTTCCCCCGAGCCGCCCAGTGGAGGACGACGTGGGGTCGGGGGGTTGGGGGAATGCAGATGACCCGATGCTTGTGCAAAGGCAAACTCTCTGCACGTGATCGTTCTGATCACCATGCGTGATCACCATGCGTGGGTGACGAGAGGAGGAAAAAGATCTCGCCCCCACCGCCGTCGTCGGCCTAACCGCCTGATTCTGTCCCCGCCTCCGGCGGCGCTACCGCGACCGCGTCGCTGCCCCGCTCTCCTCGAAGCGTTGATACCCCACAAGTATAGGGGATCGTTTGTATCATTTTCGATAAGTAAGAGTGTCGAACTCAATGAGGAGCTAAAGGTAGGATAAGTATTCTCTCAAATTCTATCAACCACTGATACAACTCTACGCACACTAAACGTTTATTTTATCTAGGAAATAATACTAGAATAATAATACGGGTGTGAGAGATAGCTTTGCGAGATAATAAATAACAAGAAAGTAAATGTTAGTGCTGCAGCAATAAAGTACACTAAGTAACCATAAACTAACAGTACATGAGTGTGGAAAAGTGGTGGTAAGTGTGATGGCTTTGTCCAGGATTAATTAGTGAAGATACTTGGTTCATTGTATTCGATGCAGTTTTCTATGTGGGAGAGGCTAAATATACATGCACTCCACTACATGGTATTACAAGTACTATATGATTAGATTGTTAACAAGTATCCGCAAATACTAACAATGTATTAAGTTTTCCCCAACCATAGACTTAAGTTCATGGTCCTCTTACTCCCATATGTTCAACATTCTGGTTCGAGCACTCAGGTTTCTGTCGCTCCGGCAGGTCTACCCCCTTCCTTTGCATATACTACTAACCCTAAGATGTTGATCCATACGCGCACAAATATAATGGACACCAAAGAAAGTACCATATCAACATACAACTCTAATGAATCAAAGACATTCAACCATTCAATCTAAGAACAAATAAACTACGCAAACATGACATAGATCATAGGATAATAACTTATAGCATCAAACACCATGTTTACATAGGATGGTACAGAGGTGTGTGGGAGGATGAACCACTGTATACAAGAAGGAATTGGCGATGGCGGTGAAGACGGTGAAGGGGACAGCGAGGAGCGCAGGGCGGCGCCGGCGCCGGCGGTGGCGCGGGGAACTCCTCCCGCGCCATCGGCATCAAGGGGATGCGCCGCCCCTTAGCCCCCTTCCTCCGTGGCTTCTTGGAGCCCTCCACCATGGAGATGGGATCCATGGGGAGGCAAAAACGTGGCTTTGGTGGCTGAAAATTCGTGGGTATGAGGTGTCCTACATGAGCTAGGTTTCCTCCCTTTATATAGACTCTCGGATTTCCATCTATGGTTTTGGTAAATCGGGCTTATTTCGGCTGGCCGGGTTCGGATTGGGCCGAATTTTATGTCCAGATCCATTTGGAGAAAATTACCTGCAACTTTCGCGACTAGACTTTTTCCGTTTAACGTCGTCTTCTGTCCGGTACGTGACAATCTTCAAAAAGAGTTTTAGACAGATTTCAGGAAAGTCCCAATTCGACTCCAACGAGGTTTCCTCTTGTATTTTTGATAATTCCTACACATCAAAGAGTAAAACAAGAACATTGTGCACTTTTGCAACTATTAATAGGTTAGTCTAAATAAATCATAAACTTAATATAAAAACAATTGTCAAAAGCATAAAAGTAGCATAAAACCATAAAAAATTATAGATACGTTTTGGACGTATCAACATCCCCAAGCTTAGTTCCTACTCGTCCTCGAGTAGGTAAAACGATAACAAAATAATTTTTGATGCTGAATACTATGATCAGGTCTTTAACAATTGCATGACAAATGATGTATAAATAATAAAACTTAGCAATCATGTTACCTAATGAAAAGATATCAACGAACTAAGAGTTCATAGTATGAAATTTATAAACATTAACAAGATTGTTATGATCATAATAAAGCATGGTAGAGTGGTATCTCGCTTGCCCTTTATTGTGGAGCAAAACATAAATGCTAGAGCACCTCTGAAGTTTAAGTGAAGACTAGATATAAAGATATCAAAGATAAAAGCATCAAAGTTACACCTGAGCTAACAGTATTCTGGGACAAGCACATTACACTAAGAATGACCGTTATGCTCTCGAAGAAGTGCTCAAAGAAAGGATGGTGACTCAACGTTAAAATAAAAGATTGGCCCTTCGCAGAGAAGCAGGGATTAACATGTGCTAGAGCTTTTTATTTTTTAAACAGAAGTAAATTGTTTTGAGAGGTGGTTGTTCCTGTCAACGAATAGCAATAAGTTCTTGTTATCTTCCATACTAAAACAAGTTTTGAGAGCGGTTCCGAGATATTAAAATTAGGCATTTATAGCATGCACTTTTATATAGTATGACACTCCTCCCAACCTTTGCTCACACAAACCATGGCTAACCGAATCCTCGGGTGCCTGCCAACAATCTCATACCATGGAGGAGTGTCTATTTATTTTACTTTTTATTTTTGATGTTATAATGGTCTAACCAGCTCTTTGCAAAATTAGTGACGAGCAGATGAAGCATGCAAGTCGGAAACTTAATTTAGCATGGAAGATAACAAACCCAACTACTACGTCCTCATGAGCTGAAAACAGTGTCACAAAATGAGAAGTATTTTGAAGGTTTTAAAGGTAGCACATGAAAATTTACTTAGAATGGTTTGAAATACCATGCATAGGAATTTATGGTGGACTCTTTGGAATAACTTGGTTTTAAGGATTTTGGATGCACGAGCAGCATTCCCGCTCAGTACAGGTGAAGGCTAGCAATAGACTGGGAAGCGACAACCAAGAGAGCAATAACTGCCATAATCATACTTGCGACAGAATAAAATTAACAGAGGCATAAAAGTGATACTAGAACTCTGAGGCAAAATAAATCATCAAGGCTTTAATTGACTTTTATTTTCAGTCATAAACATGTGTGAGCATGTGCCAAGTCAATTCAAGTAAATCATTCAGAGGAGGATACCACAATGTCATACCATCTTATGAACAGGACAATGCATGTTAACATCAAAATAACATAATATACACTATTAGCTAGTTGAAACTAACCATAGGAAAACATAAACTACTAAACAATATCATTCACACACCATTTTTAAGTTTCAACAAATAATCCATTAAACAAATAAACTTCGAACCACCTCTCCACACAGGGGATAAATAAAAGATGTGACGATCAACTTATTAATGTAACCGGTGTTTGATGCTAAGACAAATAAATAATAAGATACAGACGCTCCAAGTTTATTCAAGTTTCTATGTTGCTCGAAAAACAAAGTTTAAAGGTTTGCAAACCGAGGGGTTATTGGTGAAGAGGGATGCGGAGACATCCCCAAGCTTATGACTTTGGCCATTCAATATTTCTCTGTTTGGTGTTCCTTCATTCTCTGTGAAAAAACTTCAACACAAAAACTTTCCCATTCTTTTCTGCGGTTAGACATTAGTGCAATAGATAATATTCCCAAAGTGCTGCTATTAAACCAAATCAAATTTTTTTTAAGTTACAGAAAGGTTGCTTAAGTGGCCAACTTCTAAATGAAAGGTAAGACCCAAAAAGAATCAAATGAAAATGCAAAGAGGCCACTCTTGCAACAGAAGTCAGAATCTGTCCAAAAAACAGCAGCTGGAAAACGTAATTTTTAGGTGCACTTAAACATGTCAGAAATTTTTGCCAATTTTTGTGCATGCAGAGGATTAGGTGATACGTAATAATAAATTTTACGTGATTTTTAGAGTTTCCAGTAAAATATGAAAAATCGCGCAATAAGCAGTAGATGCTGAAAACAGAAAATCACTTTTTACATATGTATCAACTAAGCCAAATGGGTAAAACTTGGTACTTTATTCTTGAGAAACTAAGAGACCAGAGGCTAAACAAGATCTAAACATGCTAGTAGCAGCAAGTAATACTTCAAATAAAACCAAAAGTAAAAACTAAAATAGAATTCAAACAAAGAACCAAATAAAGAAGCAAAAGAAAAGAAAATATTTTTGTTGTTTTGAGTTTATAAGTGAAAGCAAAAGAGGAAGCAATAAAACCAAATAAAACTAAAGAAGGTAAAACCAAGACATATAAAAGCAATTATAATACAAGTTAAGACAATACATATCATGTGGACGGGTAATATAGAGTATGAAGGAGACAACCTCATGTTAGTTGATGAATAGGGGGATGACTCGGGCATCCCCAAGCTTAGATGATTGTATCTTCTTGAATATGTTCTTGGGATGCACCTACACATCCCCAAGCTTGACCTCTTGCGTCTTCTTGTTCATCTCATATCACCATATTGATTAGATCTATAGGCTACATCCACATAAAACTTCACAAAACTCATTAGTAGGGTTAGTACTCATTAAATAAAATCCACTCATGTTCAAGTGTTGGCAAATTTCATAATATTTATTAAACATTAGCCACTGTATATACCGAGGTTCTTATCATTTCCGTTGTCCGTCGAAAAACTAAGGAAACTAAGAGCACTAAGTACAATATTGAATAAACAGAATAGAAATCTGTCAAAACTGAACAGTCTGTAAAGATGGCACTCAACGAGATAGTTACGTAGCTCAAATCGAAAAACTCAGAACTAATGAAAGACAGATCATAATCTCAGGTTTATGCACAAAAAATTTCAGATCAAAATACTATCCTGAGATTTATCACGATTTTATTTACAGAGAAGCACAAAATCTGTCTAAACTGATCAGTCAGAGAAAATCGATTTTTTCGAGATATCTACGTAACTCAAATCACACAAAGTTAGTCTAATGAAAGAAAGATAAAAAGCAGTACTTTGCCCTCAAGAAATTTCAGATCAATATCACGTTCTGGTGATTTTAAACATTTTATACGGTGAAGCACAGAAAATCTGTTTCTGGATAGCAAAGCAAAACTTTCACTTTCTTATAACTAGAGACTACAATTAGCACTTTACTTTTATGGTACAGAGGAATATATACAATATATACATGTTTTAGCTGAAAAGCTTCCATGGAAATATTTGTTTTGGTTTCATAGGCATGAACACAAGTGTTCAAGGTCGACCCCCACTAAACCATTACTCATCTTTCCAATCACTTTTCTTTTTGAAAACGTTTTTAGATAACAAGTACAACTATTTTTTTTGGTAATTCGCATTCCCTATCCATACTAAGATAGAGAACAACTTAGAACTGGAAGTAAAAACTACTTAGAGACAAAGCAAACAAGTGCACACAAGAATTCACCTACGCTATGGCTCCCCGGCAACGGCGCCAGAAAAGGTCTTGATATCCCACAAGTATAGGGGATCGTGTAGCCTTTTCGATAAGTAAGAGTGTCGAACCCAACGAGGAGCTAAAGGTAGGATAAGTATTCTCTCAAGTTCTATCAACCACTGATACAACTCTACGCACACTAAACGTTTACTTTATCTAGGAAATAATACTAGAATAATAATACGGGTGTGAGAGATAGCTTTGCGAGATAATAAATAACAAGAAAGTAAATGTTAGTGCTGCAGCAATAAAGTACACTAAGTAACCATAAACTAACAGTACCATGAGTGTGGAAAAGTGGTGGTAATGTGATGGCTTTGTCCAAGATTAATTAGTGAAGATACTTGGTTCATTGTCTTCGATGCAGTTTTCTATGTGGGAGAGGCTAAATATACATGCACTCACTACTTGGGATTACAAGTACTATATGATTGGATTGTTAACAAGCATCCGCAAATACTAACAATGCATTAAGGTTTCCCCAACCATAGCCTTAAGTTCATGGTCCTCTTACTCCCATACGTGCAACATTCCGGTTCGAGCCCTCAGGTTTCTGTCGCTCCGGCAGGTCTACCCCCTTCCTTTGCACATACTACTAACCCTAAGATGTTGATCCATGCGCGCACAAATATAATGGACACCAAAGGACAGTACCATATCAACATACAACTCTAATGAACCAAAGACATTCAACCATTCAATCTAAGAACAAATAAACTACACAAACATGACATAGATCATAGGATAATAACTTATAGCATCAAACACCATGTTTACATAGGATGGTACAGAGGTGTGTGGGAGGATGAACCACTGTATACAAGGAGGAATTGACGATGGAGATGGCGGTGAAGACGGTGAAGGGGACAGCGAGGAGCGCAGGGCGGCGCCGGCGCCGACGGTGGCGCGGGGAACTCCTCCCGCGACGCCGGCATCAAGGGGATGCGCCGCCCCTTAGCCCCCTTCCTCCATGGCTTCTTGGGTGCCCTCCCCCATGGAGATGGGATCCATGGGGAGGCAAAAACGTGGCTTTGGTGGATTGAAATTCGTGGGTATGAGGTGTCCTCCACGAGCTAGGTTTCCTCCCTTTATATAGACTCTCGGATTTCCGTCATCCCATCTAGGGTTTCGGTAAATCGGGCTTATCTCGGCCGTCCGGACTCGGATGAGGTCGAATTTTATGTCCAGATCCATTAGGAGAAAATTCCCTGAAACTTTCGCGACTAGATTTTTTCCGTTTGACGTCGTCTTCTGTTCGGTACGTGACAATCTTGAAAAAGAATTTTCAGACAGATTTCAGAAAAGTCCCAATTCGACTCCAACGAGTTTTCCTCTTGTATTTTTGATAATTCCTACACATCAAAGAGTAAAACAAGAACATTGTGCACTTTTGCAACTACTAGCAAAATATGCCCGTGCGTTGCTACGGGTGAACGACGTGTTAAGGAGTTGACAAATTGGTCACTACGCTATCAGCTGACGTAGGCATGCCGCTAGTGTCGCACTTTGGTCCGTGCCAATGTATAATGCCCCGCCACTAATTTTATGTGCATGCCTCGACGTTGGTGGTGTGCCCAGCACGACCATCAGTTGTCGTCGATGCACACGTGATCATTCTCCCCCTCTTGAAAATTTAGAGAAACCTTAAGAGTCTGCAAGAAACCTAGTCCACTCTTTTCTTCCTTATGGATTGTGCTGGGACTTGGGCTGGCCTTTTGTGTGACGACACTGACTAATGGATAGAGAGAGTGGATTTTTAGAACCCGAGCTACATGGAGCTTGTTTTTTGAAAAATTCAAAATCGATATTTTTTAAGTTTCTAAAATCGTGGAAAATTCCCGAATGTAAATATTGTTCAGATCTACAATCATGCAAAGTTTCAACTCCAAATTCGTTGTATTGTGGGCTGTAGAAAAAGGACAAATCGGGGAGAATTTCAAATTTTTGAAACTGTATTGTTTACCGCCCAGATCTACCCATTTATCCTTTTTGTGCAGCCCAAAATACAACGAATTTGGAGTTAAAACTTTGCATGATTGTAGATCTCGATAATATCTACATCCAGGAATTTTTTTCATGATTTTTAGAACTTAAAAATGTCGAGAGCACATCTCATCACACGACTTTGTTCGTGCATGTGCGGTCCACACAACGTAGCAACCCCAATTGGAAATCTAAGAAGTGGTTAGCATGACTAATTGACTATACAAATATTTTTCCCCATTAAAAAAAGAAAGCATTCAAGCCAGTCGCTAGTATGACTACAGTGTGCAGAATCAATCAGTCGATGACCAAATCCCTATACTAATACATGCATACGACGTGATCAAATGATCATCCAAAATCCTTTATACCGTTGACGGAAGCACTACTGTCATGCATGGCTGCCGCTCACTGTGGCCGAGAGGATCGAGGCCATGCGGCTTGCCTGCTCCCAACGCACCTGCGCTGTTCTACTACTTCGTCTTGGCCAGGCCCTGCTCAGCACGCGCGCCCGGCCGCTGGAACTGGACAATTTAGAAACCGAACCGAGCACAACTTGGCCGGCGGATCGATTAGTAACCGGAGGAAAAACTCTTCGCCATGATATAGGATGACGTACGACAAATATAATCCAAACTTTTTTTCACTTACCGGTGGCATAGGTGGGTAATTATTTACAACTTCAGGGACAAATCAAATCCAATGACACACCAAACCGCGGAAGACTTAGCGCTTTTATTATTAGGTAAAGATTAATAGGTTAGTATAAATAAATCATAAACTTAATATAAAAACAATTGTCAAAAGCATAAAAGTAGCATAAAACCATCAAAAATTATAGATACGTGGCCTTCGGCGGCGGCCGGTCCGCCGCCGCCTTCCGGGTCAGGCTTTTCTGTTCCAAGATCGCCTTGTATTCTTCAGCTTAGTTTAGCTGGATTGTGGCACTCTCTAACCGTCAAAGGGGTGGTATGTTATTGTTGACCGGGGCAAATGACCTTTTTTTAATCAATATCATGGTGTATTCATAGGAGCGAAAAGTACATGGTAGAGATACACGGGCTGACTACAGCGATTATAAAATAAAATGTCTAAAAGAAGCTAGCAAAATATTCGAAATCTTCAAACTCTTGATTCCTCCATGACATAATTTTGTATTTTCTGAAAGCAGCCGTAGCAATATGATGACATAGATATCAAACCACACATCTGTAAATACCAACGAGAGTTTTCCCATAATTTTGAGCCGCAATGCCAAAACTACGTGCACGCACGCAACCATTAAATTGACCAGGCAACATCGGCAAGAGTATCAACCCCTGTATTTCAGGGAACTTATGTTATTTTGATGTGATCCAAATTCATATAAAGATAGAGGCTAATTTCGAAGCGGAGCGGAAGCCTGTCGTCGGGGGCTTGGGTTCACGATACGCATCGTTACCGAGTCGGACTGCAGCCGACTTAGGTTTTACCATCATATATACCTCTTGTAAGCCGCCGGTTTGGGATAAGTCGCACATTGTAAATCCTGGCGTTTATAACCTCACCCGATATTGTGAAGTATTGTCGGCTGGCGCCCGTGGTTTTTTCTCTCCCATTGTTGGGAGGGTTTTCCACGTTAAATCTCGTGTCCCCATTGGTTTGATCTTCCGCTTTCTTCATCGTTTTTTTTGCTATCGTTTATAACAACTTAAGGAGATTGGAATGTCTTGTAGAAGGTTTACTTGGTCTAATAATCATGAATTTTTTAAAAAGCTTGATAGGATTTTAGTTTCTATGTCTTGGGAAGAGCTTTATCCTCTAGCTTCTCCTAAGCTCTTGGCTAGGAGGATTTCTGATCATGCACCCCCCCTGATTTTAGATTTAGGTTTGAGCCACCACAAAGCTGAGAGACCTTTCAAAGTTGAATTGTGTTGGTTTCTCCGTGATAATTTTGTGCAAGTGGTGAGTAAAGTTTAGCATAGTTTTTTCCTAGGCAATAGTAATGCTAGCAAGTGGAAGAATAGAGCTAGGAAACTTATAAAAGTTCTTAAAGATTGGAACTTAAATTATGTATGGTTCTATAAGAAGCAGAAAAATATTCTAGCTGGTGCTATTGATGAAATTGATAAAGAGTGTGAGCGTGCTGGTTCGAATTCTAAAAAGTATGTACCGAGGAAAAATCTGGATGCTCAACTTCGTAAAATATATAAAGAAGACAAAGTTGTGTGGTTTTAGAGCATGGTAAGGTAGTTGTGTAGGCTAATGACATGATTTGGGACTTTCTTTGAATCTAGAAAATGTCTTAGCCTCTTAGGCAAGGGGACTCATATGCCCTATTCTTTTTAATATTGTAGTTGATATCCTAAATTTGCTTACCTTAATGTAGTATAGGGTAGTTTATTGAAAGTTTAGATGATATCTATAAAGGATGGGGTTAGCATGCTTCAGTGTGCTAATGATATTCTATATTGATGTTTAAATATGGTTTGGACTCTGTTGGGAATATCTGGATTTAAGAGTAACTTTCATATAAGAGAATTATATTTTTGGGAGTTCTAGAGAAAAATTAAAGAGTATTCTTCTATCTTCACTTGTGTCGCAGGGATAATACCTTTTTATGCCTTGGTGTACATTTACATTAAAGTAAATTGACTAATACTCCCTCCGTTCACAAAAAGGATGTCTCAACCTAGCTCAAATTTGCATTTATCTACACACTAAACCATGTCTAGATATATGCAAATTTGACATCCTTCTGTGAACGGAGGGAGTAGTAATTGGGGGGGGGGGTGGGGGGGGGGGGGGGGGGGGGGGGGGGTGATCGGAAAAGAAAGTAGATAAGAAGTTGCATCACCTGGATATGAAGGCATATTTCTTATGGGGTAGATCGATTTTATTGAAAGGGTGTATAAATAATGAACCTTTCTACATGATGTCAATGCTGAATTGCCTAAGTTTCCTTGTAAGAAGATAATAGTTTTAGGAAAATATTGTTATGGCAAAAAGGGGCACATACTAAGAGTATCATTTGGTTAGTTGGAAAAAGTTTGCCAACCTATTGAGTTGGGTGGGATAGGAGTTGAAGACTTGGAAGTAATGAATATATGACTCTTTAGTAAATGGTTATGGAGATTATAAAATGGAGAAGGTATGTGGGAGAGTGTGTTAAGAAACGAGTACATTAAAATTAATGTATCTTCCCGTGAGAGAAAACCAGATCAGCTACACTTATGACGAGTGTTGTTGGAGCAGGGGAGTATGATGAGTGTTGTTGGTGCAGGTGAGTTCGAAACCTTGCCTGAAGCAGCCATAACCTACCCCCAAAGGATAGCTCATGTTTGCATTGCCGAAGCGAGAGGGGCACTGAGCCAGTTCTACAACGGAAGCAGTGGCGGAGCTATGCATAGGTCAGGGGCGTTGCACCCCCCCCCCCCCCCCCCCCCCAAGATTTTTTTTAGTAAAACTCATTGTTTATTGCCCCGTTTGCCTGAAATACCAGTTGTATTTGGCCCATAGCCCCCCCCCCCCCCCCTCGGCATCTATGCAGCCCAAGCTCTGCCACGAGCGGAAAAGACACGCAGGGACTCGAAACATCATATCCGCAAAGCACGACACCATAAAAATGGCATGGCACAAGTCACCTTGCTTGTTTCATGGTTGGTTTCAGAGTTAGTGTTATGTTAATGAGATCAATTTGTTATAGGATTGAGTGTCGTATGTTGCCGAAATAACAGTTGGTAGCTAGTTGCGGATACGACTCATCTGGGCCGACGAGTTGGTCTTGGGATCTGTGCAGCTTAAGGTATTCTACATTTTTTTTGGCTTCCTTTGATTCCCGTATATAGTCATGTATGCGGCCGCCCTTTCATAGACAATGACACGCACCGGCTATCATGCCATGCGCGCATTTGTCATTGTCATGCATGATTTGGACGTCGAAGCAGGAAACCCCCTTATTTTTTCAAGTTGGTCCATCGGAATTCTATCTGAACCTAGATTAAAATGTAATACTCCCTCCGATCCATATTAATGGTCTCAACATTGTCTAGATACGGATGCATCTAGTCTAAACACTTAACTAGATACATCCGTATCTAGATAAAATTGAGTCCATTAATATGGATCGGAGGTTGTACTACCTCCGGCCAGTGTCGCAGAAAAACTACTAGGCTGGTACTAACACTATCCTCGTTGTGTTGCTTGTTGCTGAGTAGTTTGGTTCAAGGTAAAGGGACTAGTTGTTTGCTAGAGGCTGTGGCCTGCCTAGTAAAAAAAAACTCCTATGACTATGTGGTTTCATTCTTGAATGAAATCAGGGGAGTGAGCCCCGCAATTCAAAAAAAGATTATTCAGTTTGGAACTTTCACAATGATGGCCATGTCAAAGGTTGTCGCTGGAAAATTGCTCCCAGAGCTGAAATAATTTCATGTGTACGAAAAGTATACCCATATGCTGACAAGACAACCTGGTATCCGAGAGTAAGTACAGTACATGCTATGGTGAAGGGAAAATATGAACCTAAAGCCTCGCCTTGCATGTTTTTACATGCTATGGTGAAGGGAAAAATACTGCGGCAGCCGCAGTCCTCTTGTGTGCTTTCCTTGGGATCCCATGGGTAAATACTCGTGCAAAAACCAATGCATTTAAAACCTGTATTGACTTATACTACTCCGTACTTGGAGTATTATATTAGACCAAGTATACGTCAATTAAGAGTTCAAAACCCGCCTGGCACACCGAGCAAACTTAATGACTAGTGGTGCATTTTACTCTATTTTTATGAACAGAAAGTCAGTTCATTTGGATGATAGATGTGAGAATTAACACGTGTCGGTTAGTTCCGTTTATCCATTATATATCAAAACTAAAACCCAAGGAATTGAGTAGAGCAGGATCAGTTTTTCTACCCCGCGGAGAACATAATTCGATAGCTTAGTTGAGTAGTTGACTCATACAGTTTGGTGGTTTCATGTCAACCAGTCAAAAGAACATCTCTACTATATAATACGAGTAACGTTTCTTCCTCCAAAATTTCGTCCGTTTTTTTGGTACGTCGGGCTGCGTTGGATTCGTACATCGTCTCTTGCATCTGGAAGCTTCCCAAGCCCACGACAACAGAGTCCTGCTCGAACTCCAAATTAACCATCGTAGGTGATGATCCGGCTCGAACGTGATGGATACTGTCCTCAAATAACTACCCATGTTATCACGTGATTTACTCGACGCCACGCGCGATCGATCCAACACTCGACGACGGCTCACCATGGCCAGCGACAACGAGTGCGACTAGGATGTCGGGCTGCTCGAAAAGGCCAAGCAGCCGGAGGATTGGAGCCGTGCTAGGACGACGCCGGGCTGCTCGTGGAGGCCACGTCGCCGCTGGGCGGCTCGCAATGCAAAGCAGAACGTCTATGACTACTGAGACGAAGACAAGAACAAGTAAAGACTGGAGCCGGACGAGGATGAGGTCAGGCTCTCGAGGAGGCCACGCCGGCGGCGGCTCTCCATGGCAAGATGAGGATGAGGAAGGACTGGAGCCGGATGAGTGCTCAAGTTCAGACATGATTGGATTGGCCATGCTACCGCTGAAATCAACAGGGACTTCCGATTGCTGAAATCAATAGGCACTAACCAAGATTTGTAACATGCCTGCACCTCGAGAATACATGGATGATTTCAGACGTAACAAATAATGCAATGCACTCCAGTCGGATTCAGAAAGAGAACATGTTATTCGTCAGTCCCAAATCGATCAAGCACGGATTAATACGAGTAACCGCCGTCGTGACGATGGCATGGACGACGGCCGGAGAGAAGGACGACGCGAGGTGATTGGCTTGAGAACGCGCCGGGCCGCGTCTACAGTCAGGAGACGAGGCGCGGGACGCAGCAGCGCGGGAGACTGGACGCCGACGGCGACGGCCTCGGCCGGAGGTCAAGAGTGAAGACCAAGGCGATTGCTTCTGCGTGTACAGAGTCCCCATCAATCTCGATTCTCTATTTCGTAATTAATGGATTTTTTCTTGCATCCCCTAATCTGTTGATCGATCAGGTGAGCTGCTAGCTTAGCTCCACGAATGTCTTTCAGTTTTTTGACATTAAGAGACTTGCGTCTCTGTACGCACTTCTTTTTAGCTACATGTCTCACTCTTCTCTTATTGTTCTGAATTATGAATATTTTTTTAAAGTACTCCCTGTTCCACATTATAAAATGTTATGACAAATTACTCATTACAAAATTGTATACATCTATATTCTCATCATGTATTCGTGTTGGAAAAAATATGTTAATTGCCCCCACGCTAATGCAAAATCTTTTGATACACCTATAATCAATCCGCATGAAAAAAAAATACGAACGATACTGTAGTTGGTTAACATGGATTCGCAAAAACAAAATACACGTCAATTATTCTCTCCATGATAGGTTTAGGTTAGACATAATTCGTCACGTAGTGTAAAATAAATGTTCATACAATTCATTATATATAAATTCTCACGTAGGGTAATTTAAATGTTCATATAAATCTTACTTGAGGATAAATGGAAAAACGGCTAGCTCGTGATATGAAACCAGCCGCAACAAATTCAGTGGATTATAGTATATAGTGGAACAAGTAAATGAACAAAGTCTGAAGTGAAATTGTAATATATCTAAATTGAGATAAATGAGAAATCAAATTAAAATTAGGATGCTTCGGTGGATTATATATTATTTGCAAGGTTTATGTTGGCATATCAAATTATTTTAGACCCGTGGCAGCAACGTTTCTTACTTCGTCCGTTTCGTCCGTCAGTTTCCGTCGTTTGGTTCGTCCGTCATACGGGGCTGCTCTGGTCGAAGAAAACAACTCCAAGTCGATCGGGTTCCGGCTTTCCTAGCGGGCGCGTTCATAGCTCTGATCCTCTGGTTCCTATATATACATACGTGAGATCAGATCGAGGAAACAAAATCTCAAATATTTGTGACGCACACGCGATTCTTCCTGATCTCGGCACCTCGATATGGACTTCTGACTAGGCGGCGTCGAACCTACGTTCCGCCGCTGCTTGGACTCCTGCCAGCACCGCCCTTGCCCCTTGATTTCACCGTGCGTGGTTCAGCCCGAGGCAATTGCAGATAGAAGGAGTGGGGGCCGAGAAGAACGCAGAGCAGCGGAGCGAGGGGAGGACCGGAGGAGAGGCCGCTTCTATGGTCGCCATGGACATGGTGTTGGAGCTCTCACCGAGGCCGCACTCTAGGCGACCGTGCACCTCTCGCAGTGCCTGCCATCATCGACTTGCAGTGGTCTAGCGCCGCCCCAAGTGGTCTCCTCGCTCGCGAAATTTTCAGTTTCCAGGCGCTGTAAGGCTGCAGCCATGTGGTGGCGCAGGTGGAGAGATGTTGATTGAATCGAGGAGCACAGGTCCATCTGGAGCTGCCCCCTCGGCGTCGGCCATGATCCCGGGATTTTTTTTTTTGAAGGGTTACCTTTTTTTTTGAAGGGATGAGCCGCACCATGAGCTGGATAACATGTTCTAGGTTTTATTCACTCCGTCAGTTCTTGCATATTTGCATCCGAGGAAGGTGATGTCAAGGCGCGCTGGTTCACTGGCG
The DNA here is from genome assembly GCA_947311845.1 of Poa pratensis. Taxonomy (NCBI): domain Eukaryota; kingdom Viridiplantae; phylum Streptophyta; class Magnoliopsida; order Poales; family Poaceae; genus Poa; species Poa pratensis. Next base: position 123,578,267 of record CAMZMU010000063.1, on the reverse strand, counting down.
TGCTTCTGGAGGAAGAAAAAACTTACTACCAGCCCAACTTGCTTTTGAATTGTTGGTCAGCAGAAACACACTGTTCCACCTGATGTGCATTGGCTGAAGGTAAATATTGGTGCCTCTGCTGGTCCTCAAGCTCGGGCTATGGTGGTGTACAACAGGGGAAAAGTTATTCTGAAAACCAACCGACCCGGCAATCACAAAGCTTTTCATCTTTCACAAGAAGCTGTACAGCTAGCGTCTATCCAATTCCAGTTGAAGAAAGAACAAGCAACACCAAATACAACAGTACATCGTAACTGCTTAATTCCTCCTTGCTAGCCTGCTCGTGGCACCCTGCGCTGTCCTCGATGCTGGTGGCGGTGAGCACCATGATGCGTCCTGCCGGCAGGGGACTCCGAGCATGGTGTACTGGAACTTCTCCAGATTCTACTTCTTTATTTTCGATGGGTCATGTACGATTTGGAATTCAGAGTAAAATTTGCAAACTGCAGTCAAGCTATAGCTTAGGCAATGCACGCAACACAGATTTCTTTATCGGTTTCTAAACCCTTTCATCTATTCTACATGCTTTGTCACGTTGGTTTCAACCAGATGACATCCAATTAATTGTGTTTTAGAGGTTTATAGGTATTTTAGTAGCATAGTTCTTCTGAATGACGATCACCATGTTCTTTACATAATTTTTCCTAATGAAAAAGTGTTCAAATTATCTCGTGTAGGTACTCAAGATAATATGTTTTCTTTTGTATTGCTTGACTGCTAGATTATATTCAGACTATTGGAAAATATATAAAATACACATGAATTACTAGCGGGTGGGAGTGAGGAAGATGTCTTCCTTCTTTTTTGATACATCGCCCTCTCCCCCAACACCATCTCGATGTCTGTCGAAATTGATGTGAATTCATCGGTGAAGGACTCAACATCAACAGTAACATATTATTTCTCTCCCGTTGCAATGCACGGGCATGTTTGCTAGTAGAGATATTTCCGAAAAGTACCTAGACGTGGTACATGGCGAGATAGATACAGTGGAACTGGAAGTCGTTCTCGTGTCGAAATCAGTGGACGAAGCGAGAGCTAGGTGCCCCGTGTCCCTTCATCTGGCCTCACTCGTGGGGCAGCCATGCAAAAAGCTCGTCCCTGATCTGATTCGCTCCCACGAAGAAGCTTTCTTTCGGCTCGTCCCATCTCGTCAACATCAAGCTCGCTCCGGTGCTCGATGGCAAGTCGGCAGCTCCTGACCTTAGAAGCAGGCAACGAACTCAACTCTTTCGGTTCGTTGTTTATGCCGGAGGCGACAACTCGAGTGAGTGGCCAAAGCTACCGGCCGCGGAGCTCCGGCACCGGGTGACACCATGATGGCGATCGGGGAAAAGGAGGTCCGGAGTGGATTCATGGAGTGGGTGGAATAATGGAGGAAGAAGATACCAGCAGTGGCGTGAGGTGGATGGATCGATCCCTCCGCCGACTTCGCGCTTTACTTTTTCCTTTTCCCGTCACCATGACGGGCGAGCTACTCCGTATATAGTACTCCCTCCGTTCCAAATTAATTGACTTTCATTTATCCACATGTGGATGTATCTATGAGTAAGTAGTGGACTAGTGGTATCTCCGTGTAACGGTGTAAAGCCTACAAGGGACACGCGCCGGCGCTGTGGGCAGCCAGACGCACAATGGCGACGTCAGGAGGTGAGGATCTGAGAAAAGCCAAAACCCTTGGCCTGCTTCCGCTAGGTTTCTGTTTTTTCTTGGGTCGAGCTTTGACATGGCTTGCGAAGATTATTAATTGGTTAGGGTTTTTTCGGGCCTCATCTTGAGCTGTGACCTGTACATGTCTACGCCTGAATATTATTTGGCACAGTTTGGCCTGCTATGTTTCCTTCTCTATATGAATACCTTAGTTGGGCCTGAAAATTCTTGGGCCCAGCAGAATACTTCATTCATTTCGCCTGTGTGGTTAACAACAGAGTCTCTTGTTTACTAAAAAAACTGTCTCTCTCTAATAAAAATGGGCTGACAACACAGTCAACCTGCCACGTTCTTGTTCTTTTGGCTCTATCGGCTCCTTTCCTAGCACGCAATATCAAGAAACGGAGGGCTAAAAGTAGGAAACAAGTTTTCTTTAAACAGAATCACGGGTTATTACTGCAGCAGTTAATATCACAAAACACTGACTTTGGTGAAAGGATGATTATTACCTTAGGGGAGTTAGGGCATCTCCAACGACGTGGCGCAAACGGACATGCAAATATGTCCATATTTGTCCGTTTGGGGTGGGTCTAGGGTGTCCGGCTGGGACTGTCCGCCCGCTGCACCCAACGGCACCGCGCAAATTTTGCCCCGGACAAGAGAGGAAGAAGCAGCATAGCAACGCAACAGCACAAATTCTTTTAAGCCCGATTGGAGGCCGCCGCCGCCACTGCTCCAATCTGGCCGGCACTCCATCGCGGCACTGGAACATGCTGCTGGGCTGGACGCCCGTGGCGAGGCCGGCGTGGCCTTGGCAGCCATGGACGTACAGAGAGGCCTGGAGCAGAGTCGCCGCCTGGAGCATGCTGCTGGGCTGGACGCCCGTGGCGATGCCGGCGTGGCCTTGGCAGCCATGGACGTACAGAGAGGGAGCACGAGCTCGCAGGTCGGTGGAGGTCTTCCCGTCGCCGTGGCCGTGTAGAAGTCCTTGCGTGCTCTAATGCACAGCCGACGCCGCCAAGCAGGGCACGAACGCCATGGTCTCGTGGCGGCTGCAGGCGCGGGACGGCCGCGCACGCACTCCTCCGTGGTGGCCGAGGGCTGCCATCCGAGCGCGCGTGGTTGCCGAGTTCGGCGGCCGCGAGGGCGGTGAGGGAGAGGAAGCAGGCGGCTCCGGGTGGTGAAACAGCACGGGAGTAGGAGGCCGCCTGGAGTGCTCCGGGTGCTGCCAGATGCGGGAGGGAGGGCAGCTCCGAGCAGCGCGACGGCCATCTCGCGGGGTCCCTGCGCCAAGCTGGAGAGCGCGGCGGCCGTGACGCGGAGGGAGCGGAGGTAGTCAGCTTGCGCGGAGGCGAGCTGCTGCCGCGCCGCGTCGACGGCGTCCTTGAAGTTCCGTCGTCGCTCCTTGCAGCGCCGCACCGTGTCCTCCTGCTCCTCTGGTCGAGGGTCGGCCCGACGACGTTGGAGGAGCTGGGAGCGAGGGGACGCGGCGGTGGGCATACCGGCGGCCGACAGGCCAGCGCGAGAAGGAGGGCAGCACGCCGGCAGCCGGCCGTGGATCGCGATGGTGCTCGTGTGACCAGATCGAGCGGAGAAAAAAGGGGAAAATGAAAGGAGAGAGAAACAGCGGGGTAGGTGGAGGTCTTGTTTCACTGGCAAATGGGCCAGATCGGACACGGAGGAGGACACAGCAGACAACCGGACAGCCCGCTCTCGCCCCAAATCCGGATCAAAATTGGGCCAGCTTTGGTCCCGAACGGACAGTCCGCTAGCAAAATGTCCGTTTGCGCCAGCCCGTTGGAGGCAGTCATTTGTCCGTCCGGACAAAAACGGACACAGCTGGTTCATATGCGCCAGCCCGTTGGAGGTGCCCTTAGAGAAGGCCACAAACAACTTTGACATAGCTCGTGAAGTTGGTAAAGGAGGACACGGCGTCGTATATAAAGGTACTCTAAACCTGCATGTCGTGGCAATCAAGAAATCAAAGATTGTGGTACAACGAGAAATAGATGAATTTATAAATGAAGTTGCAATTCTTTCTCAAGTCAGTCATAGAAATGTAGTGAAGCTCTTGGGGTGGTACTTGGAAGCAGAAGTTCCATTGCTAATTTATGAATTCATATCAAACGGAACCCTCTATAACCATATTCATAGCGAAGGGCCAATATCACTACCATGGACTGATCGTTTAAGAATTTTGCTTGAAGTTGCTAGAGCTCTATCGTATCTACATTCAGCTAGTTTGATGCCAATTTATCATAGAGATATCAAGTCCTCCAACATACTTCTTGACGAAAATTTAGCATCAAATGTATCTTACTTTGGAGCTTCAAGGTACATACCAATTGATCAAACGGGGGTCACTACCGCTGTTCAAGGAACTATTGGCTACTTAGATCCTGAGTACTATTATACTGGTCGCCTAACAGACAAGAGTGATGTTTTCAGTTTTGGTGTTCTTATTGTAGAGTTGGTAACTAGAAAAAAAACCATTTGTCTATCGCTCTGACGATGGTGCCGATCTTATTTCACATTTCGTCTCACTTATGTCAGAAGGAAATTTGACTGAAATAATAGACCCCCAAGTCATCGACGGAGAAGATGGGGAAATCCATGAAATTGCCACACTAGCTGTAATGTGCACTAAATTGAAAGGAGAAGAGCGTCCTACAATGAGAGAAGTGGAGATGGCACTTGAAAATCTGAGAGATATGAAAATCCATGCTCCACGTGATAATGCACAAAGGAGTAATAATGGGCATCATACTACGGCGCATTGCATGTCGGTCCAAAGAGTTAATAAGGAAGCAAGCAGACAGTATACTATGGAAGAGGAAATGCTGCTGTCGTCAAGGTATCCCCGATGATATGGCTATTGTATCTCCAAACAAAACAATGTTTATATCTGTTCACTTGTAATTCATGGTCGGACAAGGGAGGAGAGTACCCTGGCCCATTTCCCTTTCTCTTCGCTAAAATAAAATTATTCTATATATATTTTTGGCAACCACATAAATAGTACTCCCTCCGGCCCTAAATACCCGTTGTTGGGATGTAAATACTCTTCACAAATTTCAAGCATGTTGGCGACATGTATTTCTGACCAGAGGGAGTAGTAAATATTAATATTATATTACAGGAAAAGAATCCAAGGACCTCGGTGTTCTGTCTATTTATCAAATTTTTCGGGGAACAAAAGGTTAAAGATACTCTGTATAGTTTTAAGACTCTTATCCCGAAAAATCAGTTAACATATTTAAACTTTAATGCTCAGTTTAGCGGTAAATTCATATTAAAAGCAATCAAGTTGAAAGCAAGTTGGTCGTCAAAAGACACAAATTCGCAAACAACTTCAACATTCGATAAGAAAGGGTTGCGAAAATATAATAAGCCTTGAAATGTACTAAGATGTTGTGACATGAGACATGTTTTTTTTTTGTGGGTGCGCGTTTGTTTTTGGAGGAAAACCGAAATTGTACGAAAACAAATGACGCGGATCATTCGAGGCGTCTTGTACGTGTTGGCACAAAAAAAAAATCACTCGAGGCGTCTTCAGGCCTTGGGACGCCGCCTCCGTCGCTACTCTAGCCGAGAATCCGATCCCCTCGACCGATCTCTGTTGGCGTGGCGGCTGCTCTCACGGCTGAGAGCAGCCGGCTCGCCTCACTCGCCCCGTTACATCGAGGAAAGTAGGATTTGGCCTGGCCGCCTCCGGAATTCGAGAAAGCGAAGATTTTGCCTCCCTCTGCCCTGCCACTCGGACACGAAACGGAAGATTTTGCAATTTGCAGTCCGTCAAACGGCGGAATCCATTGTCATTTCAGATTCGGAGAAGAATACCGAAGCCGACTCGTGCTGCCGCCGCCAAGCCGTCCAAGCCTAAAAGGAAGACAAGGGGCAACCAGCGGGAAGAGCGAACCGCCGCCGCCGCTCCGATGGCCGCCGGCAACCACCGGAAACGCCTCATCGTCGTGATGGAGGACCAAAAGCCCGATTATTTCGTGTACAGCATCAACATCACGCATCTGTTCAAGTCCGCTCCCTCCCGAGGGGGCCCGATGGAGATTCGTAGCCTCCCCAGCCCCATGGGCCAGATCCCCAAGCCCCTCGCCCATCCCGAGTGCATCGACTTCGCGCTACCTTGGTGGGCGTCAGCAATCTCAAGCGCACTGTCCTGTACGACACGAGGTCTGGCGCCTCGTCGACGGGGCCGGAGCTCCAGCACGGGAAGACCGGCGGCACCTACGTCATCCCGTTGGGGCGCAGGCTCTACGCGCTCAAATGCCGCCTCAACGGATCCGACCAAGGGAAGCCCGCCGGCGAGGACTGCGCCCTCTTCCCCTCGGACGGCGGCGGCGGCGGCGCCCGTCTCAGGCTAGACTGCCCCACTAGCTCCTGGCGCATTCTCCCAGAGCCCCGCCCGACTACCGCTACCTCAACAGTTCCCAGCTCAAGTGCCAGCTCACGGCCTACTTCACCGCCGGCGCGCGCGTCTGGGTCTCGGCGGAGGAGAGGGGCACCTACTCTTTCCACACCGTCCGCCGCGCGTGGCGCAAGGAGGGCGATTGGGAAATGCCCTTCTACCACCGCGCCGTCTTCGTCCCCGAGCTTGACAACCTCTGCTTCGGCCTCTGCGCCAAGGGCCGCTGCCTCTTGGCCGTTGACGTCAAGCAATCCCCGCCGGTCGTCCGATACAGATGGGAGGACACCTTCCCCCGGTGGGCCCGTGAAAACGGCCACCGGTGCGGCCTCATGCCAGAGGGCAGCCTCGTCTACCTTGGGACGGCAAGTTCTGCATTGCTTGGACCGTCTTGGTGGACAACGCCGATGATGATGGCCAGAGGCAGCATTTCATCCACTTGATGGCCCTACAGCTCATCAAGACCACCTCTACCATCTCCGGCAAGAAGCACTTGCGGATGCTCAAGTGCAGGGTTTGCTGCCTCAAAATGCCAAGCCATGGCCGGATGGCGCATGCTTTTTAGCTAATTCGACGTCTCCACCTCTGCTTGTTCAGTGAAGCTGCCTGTTTTTAAGGTTGCAAAGGAGTTAAGCGGAAGCCACTGGCATTACTCCTAGTTATGAGTTTATTTTCCACATTTTATCTATTCTGATTCAGGGTATCAAGGGTGTTGCATTATGACGTTCCAGTGAAAGGATTCGATCCAAACAAATGGAGTTGTATTATGATATTCCAGTGAAACCAGTGAAAGGATTCACACTATTTTGTTTTGTTGAAATGATTGGTTTCTAGCATGGTGTGTGACAGGCTTTGATTTACTCTGTTCGGCAACCATGAAAATTTCCAGACTGTTAACCATAGAAAATAGAAATATCACATTTGTATTTTTGAAAGGTGCAAAGAATACATGTGTTTGAAGCTAACATGACATGTTCATCAGGAAGTGCATTTATTCCTACTTTTTTTTTTGAAGTTTCATTTATTCCTACTTGTTGGGGCCCTTAATTTTACTATATATTCCAAGCTTATTCATGAACACCAAAAGCTCCCGGATGATTTTACCTAAATGCTTCACCACAAGAGCTGAGGGCATGTACAATGATCTTATCTTAGCAGTGTCACGTAGGATAACCGCTGAGTTGGAAGAGAGAAACAAAAAAAGAGGTTTGTCTTATTTTAGCTAAGAGATCATCTCTTGGCAACAATATGTCTCACCACTTTTTTAGGATATCTAATTACTAAATGAGACCGTCTTATCAACCATTGTACATCATATTTTTCTTGTCATATCTAAATTAGTTGGACCATCTAAATAAAACCGTCTTATCAATCATTGTACATGCCTATAGGATATTTAAGTATGGCAATATCCCCATCGAGGAACTGTGGCTGGCTGCATAGGGTACCTAATCTGCCCTCGCCTACATTATTGATAACCTATTGACCGTGAGGGAATTGCGCGACGCTCCACTCCTCTTGATCTTTCTTTCTTCTGGTTGCCTTGCCTTCATTTGGCCGAGCAGCGTTGGGAGAGACCAAACCTGGCCACTTGGGCCCGTGCCAGCGGGCTGGCCCGCGAGCACGCGTGCCCGCCCGCCATGGGCCTGGCACGGCACGTGCCTTAGCAGGCCGTGCTCGGCCCGTCGCCCGCTTGGGGCCGTGCTGGGGCCTAGAGGCTGAGCCCGCTTGCCGACACGGGCACGGCCCTTTTGGCGGCCAGGCACGCGGAGGCCCACGACGGCACGCCAGGCCCGCGGCCGTGGCGACCAATTTTTCCTTCCGAAATATCTTGCAAAATGCACGAGAACTAGATCAACCTTTCCTGCTATAAAAAGGCTCTCACCCCTCTCATTTCTCACACACAACTACACACAAGCTCACACACACACACAACATGGCTGAACCCCAGCAACACAACCAGATTCCTGGAGCTGGAAACCTTAGGCCTCGGACCTCCCGGGTGTGGCAGCACTACGATGAAGTGATTACCGTAGTGGATGGAGTGGAGCGGCTCCAAGCGAAGTGCAAAGTTTGCTCGACGATGTTGCACGTGCAGAGCCATGGACCAACCGGCCACTTAACTCGGCACCACGACACGCATCTCAGGAGAGAAATGTAATCGGCTAGTGATTTAGCCGTTTTAGAGCAAAGTTGTACTCTTTTTCCTATCTAGAGATAGAAGGTTTTAACGAGGCAGCTAGTAATAAAGCTCTGTTTTATCATGTATCGCATTTTACATTTTCTATATTTAATTCAGAATTTTTCGCATTTTTAAGAAAAAGCAGTCAAAATAGGCACGGGCCAAATATGGCCCGTCGGGCCTAATCGTGCCCGTGCCAGCACGTTTAACTCAGGGGGCCGTGCCTGGGCCTTTAGGCCAGACCCGTGTGCCGGCACGGCACGACCCGCTTACTAAACGTGCCTTCATGGGCCGTGCCGTGCTAGGCCCGCGAAGGGCTAATTGTGCTCGTGTCGTGCCGGGCCGGCCCGCTGGCCAGGTTTAGGAGAGACCGGAGAAAACACCCAACCATGGATTCAATGGAATAAGACATTATCGCCAAATATCACAACCTTCAAATAACACAATAAGGCATTCAAAGTGAGTATAAATTTTACTACTTATGGCCGTATGCCTTATTAGAATTTCTTAGAAAAATGCATTATTAATTTTATAGGGACTTGGGAATGAAAAACCAGATTGTATTGTGAACCTTTTGGCGTTGGATCTTGAAGGGTTGTTTCAATAGAAAACCGCAATTGTTTTCTCTAAAACAAAATTCCAGTGCCAAGTGTTATGTTAGAAGCCTCGCTAAACACATATTTGAAAAGGGCATTGACAGGGAATAAATGTGTGAGCTGGTTACACCTAGTACATCTGTTGATGGATGTTGAATTGTCAGTGGACTAAAATGTCTTCATCGGAGGTTAACCTCATTTGAACTTTTACGGTCAAGTCCATGTTTCTAGACTTCATGAACAATCATACTAGGTCTACGAAAGTATAGTTGGAAAATGAAAGTCCCACCGAAAATTACATGTGGTTCCTTCACGGCAAGGTACAATCAAAGATGTATCCCAAATTAATTAATTAATCAGCTGCCACCACACAAGTTCACAAGGCAATGCAGCTAGGGATGGCGCACGCACGAGCGGAGCAAACCACACATTCTTCAAAATTCAACCATGTCTAGTTCTCCAATGCACAACATCCAAGGGGTGGAGCTTCCCCCCTGCAAAAGTCGGCGCGAGAAATGATCCGCCCAACCGCTCCCCTGGGAATCAATCAGTCCACTGCACCTCGCACTGTCCGCCGCCGCCTTCGAAATTTTCTCGCGAGACCCGTCTACGACGACGACGCACCGGCTCTTCTATAGGAAAACGAAAAGAAACCACAACAAAACTTGGTGGGAGTCTGGAGCTAGCCCAAGCGGGAGCCACCTCAACGGTCGGATAGCTAGCTAGGGCGGGCGTATCGCTCTGCTTTTTGCGTTCACGATGGGCCACCCACGCGCGCCATCTGACCTGGACCTCATTTCTCAACGCCCCTACATGGCGCTCTGAGTTGATTATTGACTAATCAGGAGTTCAATGCTTAAAATAACAGGGTTCATCCCTAATCTAATCACCTCTATCAGCCATTGCTTGCGCTTGAAATTATAATAATCTTATCATAGTATCAGTTCATGCATTGGGTTTCGCAACGGCTAGTTCCACACGAGCTATTCAGAATAAACAAACTGTGGAAAGCCATGTTGTTGCCCTCTGTGCAATGCGAAATTGCGAAGCCCTCCCACCGTCCACTTTTTTGCTGAACTGGCCAGGATCCCGGAATGCTTACCGGAGTACTAATTGATTTGTTTTGGCATTTGCCTAGCAATGTGCTGTGGAATTTTCTGAAGCTGTATGGTAGCTAATTCGTAACGGCCGTATCTGCTGGTGTTTATCTTTTTACAGCATTTCTCTACTTTGGAAGGGATGAAACAGACAAGAATGTAGCCAGATTGCACGGTTAAATTAGCTTGATTAATGTTTCTTGTCTGATGCAGAGGCAACTCCCAAGAATCAGGCCACAGGTCAAGCTGTTCTCTCATAGGCAGTTTGCACAAAACCCCCTTGGAAGTTTTGCCTGTGGTCAATGGTGGATGGAATAGCAAAAGCTCAGCATAAGATTCGTACTAGGCCTTCGTAGTACGGACAATGCTCGATTCTAGCCAAGTGTGACGTGTTGGTGCACATTGTCACATGTATGATGTATCATGTATGTATGTATGGCTTCTACTTCTTGTATCGCTACTGCTGGTATGTGTTTTTAGAAGCACGTCTTACTTACTTTCATACACTCACCTTTTGACATTCATTCATAGACTTGTACTCTTTACAGACTTTGCTAAACACGTCGGGCCATCGATTTCTTCACACATACTCCATCCGTTTTTAAATATAAGATGTTTTACCTTTTGTCCACATTCATATGTATCTAGATGTATATGAACATGTTTCAATGTGTATGTAAACTCATTCGATTTTGCACCTAGCCAACATGTGAGCTAGCTAAAACATTTATATTAAAAAACGGAGGGAGTATGCCTTAATAGCTTGCATCACTTCAAATCTCAAAAAAAAAAACTTGCATCACTTCAGCAATATAGGTTACACGACCTCAGTTTTCTTTGGTGATGAATGGATATCTTGTACTCCATTGACACGTACATAGTCATGCCATCTGCATGAGCCATATCTTTTCTCCACTATTTTCGCAATGCTTACTTGCACGTTAATTTGGGGAGAAATTTATTTCGTTCCCATATGTTTAGCAGAAAATATTTCTGATTTCTCAGAATTATTAGGGAGAAAATATTTTTATACCCATGCATCTCTTACCGTGCACAAGGGCCGGATACGTGTAGAAATAGAAACAAACCAGGCCGAGGAGATGCCCAATCCGCGGGACGGAAGCAAAATAGGAAACGAGTTAATCAGGTTCCCTCCGCAGGGAAACATAAATAGGATCCAATCCGGAGGGCTTCCACGCAAGTTGTAGAGCGGCAGGATTTGAAATATTTTCTAGCGATCGAGGGGAGAGCGTGCGTGCGTGCGCCGGCGCAGTCTTTTGTCTCCTTCCTCCTCCCTCGTCGCAATCCTGAAAGCTGCGGCCTAGTCCGAGGACAAACCAAGAGAGGGAAGAAGCAACGGGAAACTCCGCCTCCCTCCGCCACAGGATAGCGAGAGCGAGAGCGGCCGCCGGCCACACGACGCAGGTGCGGTTACTTCCGAGTCCCAGCTTCCTCTCCGCTCGCTCGGGTAATCTTTGCTGCTAGATTTGTTTGCTCTTGGGGGCGGCGCGGGTGTCGGGTTGATCTGTCGTCCCGGCGCTTGGGGCTGTTCATTGTTTTTGTTTTTGCTGATGAACTGGAGCGGCTGTTTTCTGTTGCGTCGAGGAGGCAACCGCTGTTCCTGACGAGATTTCTCGCAACCGCAATACTACCAAGTCGCCGGCGCTGCGTTTGCTAGGCTCGGTTCGTCTTAGACTAGTTTGGATTTTATTTTATTTCGAGATTGAACAAGTTTGGATTTTTATTTCGCGTATATCTGTTCGGATCTGGCGGTGACACGAGATTTATCCAGATTTAATGAGTTGGAAGAGCGGGGTTATCCCAAACTGAATCAGTTATACTCATGGTTGCGTTGCGAACTTGCGATTCTTTGCTCTAATTCAGTTTAGTTCAGTACCATCTTCCTTTTGGTTGGGAACGTAATGTTTTTTCCCCGAGGAACGTGGTGATGAAAGTTGAATTGTATGCTTTAAACAAAACAAAACAAAAAACTGCTATGAAACATGTTTGGCCTGAGTATTCCACTTCCCTGTTCATTCATGATTCCAAATCTGCCTATAGGTTTGCCGTCGTATGGGCTTGTAAAACTGTCGTAGTCAAGCAAAATCCATTTAATCCGTCCCTTTTTTCTGTTTGGGCTCATTTATGTGATTGCTGCAGGTAAGGCGAAGATGGTGGTGCAGAAGGAGCTGCAGCAGGCATGGTGGTTCGACAGCCACAACCTCGCAAAGCCATCGCCGTGGCTCGGTCACACTCTTTCAGGTTCGCCTCCCCCTCACCCTTAGCGCTCTCCAATTGAGGTTGCGATTCTGAATACCAAACTGTCCGCATCTGTTCTTGCGCTAAACAATTGTTTTACCAAACTGTCCGCATCTATTCTGGCGTAATTTTCAGTATGTTGGACAGCCATGATTAGTGTGATTGTGATGTAAAATTTGTTCCATCATGGAATGTCTGAGCTTTGTAATGAAGTTGTTATGTTCAGTATGATTGCTTAGCGAGAGATGTCACCGACTGTCATTACATGTTTACAACACACCCTGTACAATCATTTTGTGATTTAAATCCTATAGAATGGCATGGTCATTCTATACTTAGGATCTTGCACTACATCAAGGATCCTTTCCCTACTGTATTTAATTGCCCCTTACGAGTTCTGCTCTTCCTTTCATTTGATTGCAGAACTAGATGACAAGACCAAGCAGATGCTCAAGCTGATTGACCAAGATGCAGACTCGTTCGCACAACGCGCTGAAATGTACTACAAGAAGCGCCCTTTACTGGTGGACATGCTCGGCGACCTGTATCGAGCACACCGCTCACTGGCCGAGCAGTATGACACGCTGAAGCATGGCAGCGGCACACGCCGCTCGATGCTCACTCCGTCTTCCAGCAACAAGAGCTGGTCTCTTGCATCCACGGATGGCAAGGCAACAGGAAGTTCTTCCGCCAACTCGCTTTGCTCAGACTCCTATGACTCTGAGTCTGAAGTTGATGACCCAGAAGAAGAACACGATCAGAAAATATCTGAAGGTGAAACAGAGGAGGTTGAAACGGACCAGCCTGACCAAGATGCAGAGCTCATGCGTGCAGAGATCAAGAGGCTCAATGAGCAGAATTCAGAGCTGCAGAAGGCGATCAAAGAGAACAAGGCAGCCCTCAAAGCGGAGCTCGCCGCCAAGGACGAGGAGAAGAGGGAGGTCATCAGGCAGCTCGCGTCGTCGATCGACATGGTGAAGCAGGAGAACTACACCTTGCGCGAGTGCATCAAGAGCTCGAAGCGGGAACACTCCACGGCTTTCTCATCCCGCGCCTTTGATCTCAAGAAGCTGACCAAGGATCTGTTCTCCGCGAAGCTGTTCACGGCGCACTGCAGGCCTTCAGGGCCCCTGGCCGCTCTGTGAGTTTTGGTGCGACAGAGTCACCATGGTGAGGAGAGAGGAAACATCATGCACTATCTCCTTGACATCTAGCTCCATGAGAATTTCTTGTAGCTCATGTGCATATAGGATGGGTTTCTTTTGTCCATCCTTGTTCAGGCTTAGCTGGTAGAGAGCGGCTCATTTTAACTATGTTGCTGTTAAGTACTCTATTGCTATAGGCATGTTTCGTCTGTACTTACAGTAGTAGTAGTAGGATAGACTTATTATGAATGTCTGTATGATGGCTTAATTATAGTGAAATATATACAGTACTATTCTTCTCTTCTCTTCTCTGCTCTCCTCTCTTCTCTCCTATCTAAAAAAACGCAAAGCGTTTTCGCTTCGTTTTTCGTCCAGCCCCTGTCCTCCTCCCGCAGCGAATCAGCCATTAGTCTGCCTCTTCGCGACTTAGCCCTTACAAAATTAGAATATTGACCCGCAGACGCAAATCGCAGAGCATCTCGCGATTCGGAGGCGACAGGGGCGGCGGCGAAGACGTCGGCGTGGAACTCCAGCAATGTCGGCTCCTCCGTCTACAACTATATCGGGGGGTGAGCAGCGCCGCTGCCGCGGGTGGCCTCCCGTCCCCAACCTCGGGTTCTTCGTAGTATCTTCCATTTGGATAGTCATGGTCTGCAGTCTGCTGATCCCAGGCTAAAGCATTGCAATCGGAGTCATATGTTTTGGTCTCGTTCGTCTGCATCTTCTGGGACAGCAACGTCTTCTGCTCCTGCTCTTCCAGATCGTTTTTCTGAACGAATTATTACCTAAGGTATGAGCTGCAAGATTTGCCTAATCTGTTATTTAGTCCATGTGCATACTGATATTGTACTGTGAAATTGTGAGGTGGTGGAGCAGGCGAGCAGCTATCCGGCAAGAAAACTTGCGTCGCCGCGGTCCCACCACTCAGCTACCTCACCCACATCTGTGATCTGCCTGCAAGCAATTCAAGTCGCCTGGATCCCGTCTCTTCCCTCCAGATTTCTGATGCGGTATGGACGCGTTTGACATTAACATGCCTCACGAACCGCACCATTCAGTCCCTGGCTGACGCCACCCTCATGTGGGTCATGCTCCATGAATAGACGCCAGTATCGATGCTCCAGTTTAGTGTGTGCTGCTATATATATGCATCTCGTGTGTGTTGCGCCAAACAATTAGGATTCGGGACTAACCTTGCTATTGTAGTTTATTCATAGCAGATTCCAGAATCTAATTCAAGATATAATTTCTTGGAAATTGGGAATTTGTACCTCGCCTATATAATCAGTGCCTGATTTAGTCTTTTTAATGATCATTCTTGATTTGATTCTATGCGTGTCATGGTCTTGCTGTTCCAGTTTGAGGCTTCTCCATTACTTTTGTGGCAGAAATGTTCTGCCAAGGTGCAAGCCTTCGTCCTATTCTTAGTTGATAATGATTGGCAATATTCTTTAGACCAGTAAAAAAGAGCAGATAAATGGTTATCTGTCATAAGCTCAATATTCAAAGTGTATATGCTGAAATAGAGTAAAACACGCTCACGGTGATTAAAACTATGAGATGGTCTTTATGTATTTAAAAGATGTGAATGCTTAGATTAGATTTGTTTTGAACATTTGCATAATTATGCAATCATCTCCTGGAGATTGGTCTCATTACTAATACTAGGTATACTCATTGGCGGACGCAGCGGGTGGGCCGAGTGGGCCGTGGCCCACCCAGATTTTTGGAAAAAAATCGGACCCCCCCCAGATACCGAGCGACTGGCGACGCGAGGAAGGACGAGTGGAGTGGACGAGCCCAGCTGCCCAGGCATGGCGACCGCGAGTAGGACGACCTAGGCGCGCCTTCTCCCGTTCTCCGCCGCCGCCGGCCGCCGGCAGCCACCACCCCATCCCCTCCGCTGACCTCCCCCGCGGCCCCGCCGCCGTCCGCCACCCCCGCCACCCCATCCCCTCTGCTTGAGGCCTTGAGCCAGCGCCCCGTCGATCTGGACTTCTCCGCCGCCGCCCCCGCCCTACCCGCCGTCGGCCCTCCGGCCTCCGTCGCCGCCTCCTGCTACTGCTCTGGCCAGTGGCCCTGCCCACCCTTATCTGGCTGGTGCGGCGCCGTGCTGGTGCTGGCCTGCTGGGCTACTGCCTCAAGGTGTGGAACTGTGGATTAACATCCTATATGTAAATAGATAGTATCAGCACAATTGTATACTAGATATTTGTATATGTAAATAGATAGTATCAGCACAATTGTATCCTATATGTAAATAGATAGTATTAACAATGCAACAAGGTTTCTACTGCCTCAATATTGTATTTGTATATGTTGTTTGCTTTGCTACTAGATAGTATATATTGTGTAAATTGACAATTTGTTGTATATTGTGTAAATTGATAACCACAATTTGCTATATATTGTGTAAATTGACAATTTGTTGTCTCCAGCTAGGCAATAGCAAACTATTGATTGTATGTGTTATTTATTCAATTTGCTTCTAATTGTAGAATTCATCATGAAGAAGAGGAATAGCACTATTGCGTCTCTTTTTAAGAAACATGAAGCAAAGAAGATGGTGGTGGATAATTTACACACTGAAGATAGTGGGCTTGCGTTGGTGTGTATTGATTCCGCACCTCCGATCCAATCTGATTTCGAGATTGAGAGTGAAACGGAGATGGAAGAGACTACATCAAATCCACCATCACCCCAACAACCGTCTACAAGGACATATGATTCTCACTTCCTTCCACATGATCCGGGTGAAAGAATTCCTATATCAAGATATGATGTGAATGATCAAGATGATGTTCGAAGAGGGTATATCATAAAAGGTCCATGCCAACCATATGAGCATGCTTTTCCTTCACATGATATATATGGTAGAAACCGATCCTTCACACGTGTTTTGTTTATGAAGTACAATTGGCTAGAATATAGTATCGGAAAGGATGCGGCTTTTTGCTTTGTGTGTTATTTGTTCAAAGGAAGAACTAATGGGGGTCCCGGAGGAGATGTCTTTGTTGCCGATGGTTATAGAGATTGGAAAAGACCCGAAGCATTTAAGAAACATGTGGGTGGTGTCTCTAGCATTCACAACCAAGCTCAAGAGAAGTACTTGTGAGGATTGGAAAAGATCCTTCACAAAAGGGTGAGTGGACAAGAATACGTGGAGTGGCTCAAGCCTTTGAATCATTTGACTTTGTTTTCAATCTTAACTTGATGCTTGTTATTCTTGGGTACACAAATGATTTGTCTCAAGCTTTGCAAAAGAAGGATCAAGATATTGTTAATGCAATGGCTCTTGTTGCATTGGCAAAGAATAAACTTCGTCATATGAGGTCTCATGGATGGGAAGGATTTCTTGCAAAGGTGACATTGTTTTGCAACAAACATGGCATTGAAGTTCCATCACCGGATGATCAATATGTGGCTCATGGAAGATCACATCGGTATTATGAAAAACAAACAAATGATGATCGTTATAGAAGAGAAGTATTTCTTGGTGTCCTTGATCAAATTATTCAAGAGCTTGACAATCGGTTTGATGAGGTTAATATGGAGTTGCTTATTTGCATGTCGGCTATGAATCCATCAAATTCATTTGCTTCTTATGATGCACAAAAGGTAATGCGGCTTGCCCAATTCTATCCCAATGACATATCAAGTGTGGAGTTGATAAGACTTGAGTTCCAACTTGAAATCTTTATTGATGATATGAGAAAAGATGATAGGTTCAAATGTGTGAATCATCTTGGTGAGCTCTCTACTATGCTTGTTGAAACCAAAAAGCATCTTGTTTATGATTTGGTCTACTTACTTCTCAAATTGATATTGATCTTACCGGTGGCAACGGCGTTTGTTGAAAGAGTATTTTCTTCCATGAGTTTTGTGAAGAATAAGATGAGAAATAGCATGGGTGATAAGCTCTTGAACCATTGCTTAGTGACATTTGTTGAGCGAGAAATGTTCTTGAAAATAAGTGAAGATGTGATTGTTGAAACTTTCATGGCAATGCGAGAACGTAGAGTTAGAAAAAAATCATAGTGATGTAATCTTCTATTTATACTATCTTTCACCATGTAATACTTTATGTATGTGTTCGAACTATTTTGCATTGGAATCACACAACTTTGATAAATATGTATTAATCTACATTGTCATGAATCAATTTGTTGTTTATATTGTCATTTGCCAACTTTTTGTGGAGTGTGCCCACCCTCCAATTTTTTCCTGCGTCCGCCGCTGGGTATACTCAACAAATGAAACATTTCTTGACTTGCATAACCAAACCTAATGCCTTTTTGTTGTGGTCTTATTTTTTGTTGGTTGTTGATGCCTGATACATAACTGTCTCCACCTTTGCAGTGTAAGGAACAAGACTGCAAAACCATAGCTCCACTAGGAGCAAATTTATTCACGAGCCATGTGCTGAGTACTTCTACTGCCGCTTCCCAATATTCCCTGCAGATCGTGATAATTTTATGAACTTCTAGCTACGCAACTTTCAACTATAAAGGTCTAGGTTTTCTCATGGCTGGTTTCTTCTTTGTCAGTCTTTCTCGTGAGTATGTTCATGAGAAGGTGTACATTGCTCCATTGTCTATAGTATCCACCTTGTTCAATGCAACGATTGGAATGAAATTAAACACCTTTTGCCGGACAGGAAATAGTAAGTAGGTAACTAAAGGTGAACTTTTTATGATTTTATTATTCTGGAAATACTGAATTTTTTCCTGCATTCTTGTGTGAATTGCGGTCTTCAAGTGATAATATTTACATTTCCCATGCATCCCTTCGGTTAAAATATACGAGATCTGAGGTGTTTGTTTTGACAACTCTTATTTTCACCCTGTGATATATTCAAGTTATTTTATTGTGTTTTTTTTTTGCGAAACACAGTACAACGCAGACGCTCACATACACGTGCACACACTCACCCCTACGAACGCACGCACGCACACCCTACCCCTATGAGCACCTCCGAAAGACTGAGCCGGCGGTCGGGTCTTGATATTGACGAAGTCACCACAGACGCCTCGCTGTCGACGGGAACGCCGCCTCCCACTGAAGAATAATCCGCCTAAATGAGAAACACCAATGTCAAATCTAAGATTTAAACTCTGGTGGGCTGGGGGTACAACCACCCTCCTAACTATCTTGCCACGGGCAAGTTCTCTTTTATTGTGTTCCTTGATACAGTCAATTCTACATATCTTATAGAACTGCATATTTGATTAACAAAGTGGAGGAAAAGAAGTTAGTCACACAACACACAACTGTGAGAAATGATCTCTTAGCATGTCTGAGGGATTAGCAGCGGGTCGAGGAAGCAAAATATGAAGATTCGAGTTGACTTCCTTTATATACACGTGAATTTTCATATGCACACATCTAATACATGGCGTGGAAACAATACTGTCTATATAGGTAGTATAAAGGTAACACAAAATTTTACGCGGTGTCCTATCCTCCATGCTCGGCCAACATGGACATGCCCGTGACACCGAGACGGTGTCTCGCCCATTTGTGTGTGTTTGATAGCGTACACGATTTCTTTCTGGATGATCAGTTGTGGCTTCCCCAGATTTCGTTGTCACCATCTCCACCGCCGGCTCGTCCTTTCTCCGGTGCCGCATCCCACTCGATGTGTGAGGGGCCTGTCAGACGTTCAATATTGTTGAAATGTTTGTGGAAGGGAGTAACCGAGTAAGGAGGAAGGATTTTAGCATTCCCATGATGCCTCATTTATTTTTAGGTTCGTGTTCCACTATTTGTTGTTAGAGATGATGAAAGTCGAGGTGCAGACAAGACAACAAGGTGACGTAAAATGGAGCACGACCACAACGAAGTTGAGAAACTTCACAATGGCGACGGAGCCGCTTGCACTCAAGTGTATAACAAGAGGAAAGGAGATGACAATTTCTTTTGTACCAGAGAGACGGTCGAGAAGAAAATAAGCGGTGATCCCAAAAAAAAATTGGAGGTACACAATGGTATATCGTCAAAAGAAAGACACAAGAGTATAATGATTTTCACATGCGATCAAAAAATGTAATAATCCTTGTTACATGTTTATTTTTGTTCCGTAGCAAGTCACGGGCATTTTGCTACTATATTTAGAAACAGAGTGAGTATGAGCATTCATTACTTTCAAGGCAAATTAAATGAATCTTCCTCCGTTCCTAAATATAAGTCTTTTTAGCATTTTCTAAACTACATGTATAATGTATCTAGATATGTTTTACTGCAAGATTCACATGAACCTTGCAGTAAAACATGTCTAGGTACATGTAGTCCAAAAAATACAAAAAAGTCTTATTTTTATATTTAGAAACGGAGGGAGTAGTAATTTTTTTGAGAAACCGAGTCAGTGTACTGCGAGTACGGAACGGATTATGTACAAGATCGAGTACGCATCCATCTCCGCTTGAATAGAAGCTACTGTAGTAGTTACGACAGGAATCTAGTATTTCCGAATTCAAACAAGGCTCGGACGTGAGCAGCGAGCGGCCTGCTTCGGTGCTTCCCCAGTCGGAGTCGAATTTGCGGCCGTGCTTCAAATAGGGGCCTGACGCCCACGTCTCCTCCTCACCAGAACACGAACGCAACAACCCTGAACGGCGATCTAGTACGAGAAAGAGATAGAAACACGCAGCGGATCGATCAATCGAGAGCGCTGAACGCGATGGCGACGACGCCGTCGAAGAAGGCCGCGAACCGGCTGGTGGTGGACGAGGCGACCAACGACGACAACTCCATGTGCAGCCTCCACCCGGCGACCATGGAGAGGCTCTCTATATTCCACGGCGACGTCGTGCTGCTCAAGGGCAAGCGCCGCCGCACCACGGTTTGCATCGCCTTCCCCGACGAAACCTGCGACGAGCACAGGATGAAGATCAACAAGGTGGTCCGCTCCAACCTGCGCGTCCGCATCGCGGACGTCGTGTCCGTGCACCAGTGCCACGACGCCAAGTACGGGAGGCGCGTGCACGTCCTCCCGCTGGACGACACCATCGAGGGCATCTCCGGCGACCTCTTCGAGTCCTACCTGAAGCCCTACTTCGCGGACGCCTACCGCCCTGTCCGCAAGGGCGACCTCTTCCTCGTCCGTGGCGGCATGCGGAGCGTCGAGTTCAAAGTCATGGAGGTCGATTCGGCCGAGTACTGCATTGTGTCGGGTGACACGGAGATCTTCTGCGACGGCGAGCCGGTCAAGAGGGAGGACGAGGAGAGGCTCGACGACGTCGGCTACGATGACGTCGGTGGCATGCGCAAGCAGATGACGCAGATCAGAGAGCTTGTCGAGCTGCCGCTCAGGCACCCGCAGCTCTTCAAGTCCATCGGCGTTAAGCCGCCTAAGGGCATCCTTCTGTACGGTCCTCCCGGCTCCGGCAAGACCCTGATCGCCCGCGCTGTGGCCAACGAGACCGGGGCGTTCTTCTTCTGCATCAACGGCCCGGAGATCATGTCCAAGATGGCCGGAGAGAGCGAAAGCAACCTGAGGAAGGCCTTCGAGGAGGCTAAGAAGAACGCGCCCTCCATCATATTCATCGACGAGATCGACTCCATCGCTCCGAACAGGGAGAAGACCCACGGCGAGGTGGAGAGACGTATCGTCTCCCAGCTGCTCACGCTCATGGACGGCATGAAGGCCCGCGCGCACGTCATCGTTATGGGCGCCACGAATCGCCAGAACAGCATCGACCCTGCCCTCAAGCGCTTTGGGAGGTTTGATCGGGAAATTGACATCGGCGTACCGGACGAGGTCGGGCGCCTCGAAGTGCTGCGCATCCACACTAAGAACATGAAGTTGGATGTGGACGTCAACCTCGAGGTCGTTGCCAAGGATACGCACGGCTACGTTGGCGCTGACTTGGCCGCGCTCTGCACTGAGGCGGCGCTGCAATGCATCAGGGAGAAGATGGACGTGATCGACCTGGAGGATGACACGATCGACGCCGAGATCTTGAACTCCATGTCCGTCACCAATGATCATCTTAAAACAGCACTCGGCGGCACGAACCCCTCCGCACTTCGCGAGACCGTCGTCGAGGTGCCCAATGTCAGCTGGAAGGACATCGGCGGCCTTGACGGCGTCAAGAGGGAGCTGCAAGAGACCGTCCAGTACCCGGTCGAGCATCCGGAGAAATTTGAGAAGTTCGGCATGTCGCCTTCCAAGGGCGTCCTCTTCTACGGGCCACCGGGATGCGGCAAGACCTTGTTGGCCCAGGCGATCGCGAACGAATGCCAGGCCAACTTCATCAGCATCAAGGGACCGGAGCTGCTCACGATGTGGTTCGGCGAGAGCGAGGCCAACGTGCGTGAGATCTTTGACAGGGCGCGCCAATCTGCACCCTGCGTCCTGTTCTTCGACGAGCTCGACTCCATCGCGGCGCAGAGGGGCGGAAGCGTGGGCGACGCGGGCGGCGCGGCGGATAGGGTCCTGAACCAGCTGCTTACCGAGATGGACGGGATGAACGCCAAGAAGACGGTGTTCATCATCGGCGCCACCAACAGGCCGGACATCATCGACTCGGCGCTGCTCCGGCCCGGCCGCCTGGACCAGCTCATCTATATCCCCTTGCCGGACGAGGCATCGCGGCACCAGATCTTCAAGGCCTGCCTCAGGAAGTCACCCGTGGCCAGGGACGTCGACCTCGGCGCGCTCGCCAGGTTCACGGCGGGCTTCAGCGGCGCCGACATCACGGAGATCTGCCAGAGGACGTGCAAGTACGCCATCAGGGAAGACATCGACAAGGACATGGAGAGGCAGAGGCTGGGGAAAGACGGCATGGAGGTGGACTGCGGCGGGCAGGAAGCAGAGGAGGTTGCCGAGATCAAGGCGGCTCACTTCGAGGAGTCCATGAAGTTTGCGAGGAGGAGCGTGAGCCATAGAGACATCAGCAAGTACCAGGCGTTTGCTCAGACGTTGCAGCAGTCGAGAGGGTTCGGCACCGAGTTCCGCTTCCCGGCCAAGCCCCAGGCGGCAGAAGCTGCTGCCGACACCTCCGCGGAAGACGATCTGTACAATTGATCCGTAGACACTGAAGTTTAGCATACTAGGTTCTGTTTTTGTTCTGTTTCCTTTTGTCTCTGTACGCCATGTAAATACTACTTTCGTGTGTACTAGGAATTTACTACAACATTTAAATACAGTTCTTGCACTATAAAGCTCCCTGTTGTCTAAATGAAAACGTAGCTCGAACCTCGTAAAGCCAGCCTTAACTGAAAACGTTGCTGGCACCTCTGCGGCAGCAAAAGACTTTGAAAAGCCAGCCGTTAACTGAAACCTCGTAGCTCAGACACTAGAAACTACCGTTTCCCCACACGGCAATCCAGAACAGATGACTACAAGTAAAGTGTTTGCATCGATGGACGAGTTGGCACATGAAGAAAGCTGAAGCCAAATATTGCTTGCTCCATTAGTACGGTTGTGTCTGAAGCCTGTGGGCTGTGGCTCACATTTTTTTTCATTCTAGTCTTGCTAAAAGTTAGCATCGTGTGGAGTGAACGCGCACCAGTTCCAGAAAATAAGAAAAATGAAGGGGAAAGAAAACATGAGGAGGACATCTCAGATGCACAATTATCCAAAGATGCGTCCGCTGCAAGCGCACCAGTTCTAAAAAATTCTACAAAATCTTTTGTACTGCCGAACCTAAGAAAAATTCGAGGTTATTTCAGCTAAACTCTGAACAGAGTCACAAAAAATCAACAATTTGTTATGAAAAAAAAGGAGAGGGGTAGGTGGTGAAGCTGCAGGCTGCAGCACGTCACTCCATCTCCATTCGCCACAGGCTCTGCTCTATTTAAGCTAGCCGCCGGCCCTCGGTTCTCGAGTCTTCTCCCCAGCATATCCATCCATCGTTCAAAGTCAGTCATAAACCCAAGTCGGAATCGCCTATTCGCCTTCCTCCTCAACCACTCTCGCTCGCATCACGCAGGGGTCACCCGAGGTAGGTACCGCCCGAATCCCCCATCTCCAGGCATCTAGGGTTCTTAATTTGTCTTCCGTTCGAGCGGATCGATTGATCTGTGGTCGCCGAGTCTCCGGTTCCGCCGGCGTAGTTTGTACTTTGGATCTGTAGCCGCGGGCGCGTCTTGTTGGGATTAGATTCGCCCGCGGTCTCGGTCTTATGCGGTCCTGATCTGCGGTTGTGCTTACGCTGTTATGCTCGTGTGTGGTTGCGGTCGTGTGTTGGTAGCGAACTTGTTGCTGCCAGGTGTTTGTGGCGTTGGAGTTGCATGATGCGGGTGATTTGGGTGTGGGAAGTGCTCCGGATTCGGGGTCTAGATGGTTTGGGGTCAATTAGAACTTATTAAACTTGTTTATTTCGTTCCTTTTCTGTGTCATGTTAGTTTGGTTGAATCCTACTGTCATCTTTAGTGATGTTCTGTGTCTGAATTTGAAAAATTACATGGTTTTGCTTAGCTAGGCAGGCCCGGATTGGGTAAATATTGGTGCTTTGCCGTCTGTGGTATGTCATATGGGTTTGTGGGTGTGAATTTGTGTCTTATTGTATGTAGCTTAAATCTGGAACTGCACTACACTAATTACAAAGTTCTATGCTATGTTTTTTGTTGCTTCACTGCTGACTGGTTTACCATGTCTTTTGGCCTGATTGCAGAACACATAGACAATGGTGAAGGCTGTAGCTGTGCTTTCTGGCAGTGAGGGTGTCAAGGGCACCATCTTTTTCACCCAAGAGGGAGATGGTAAGTATGCAACATGCTGTGCTAGCCTCTGTATTTTTTCCTCGCCTGTTCGTTGGACGTGATTGGTTGCTTGTTGTTTAGGCCCGACCACCGTGACAGGAAGCGTCACTGGGCTCAAGGAAGGGCTCCACGGGTTCCATGTGCACGCTCTTGGTGACACCACCAATGGCTGCATGTCAACTGGTACCTACATTTGTTCCCCCTTTCCGCAAAAATGAATCTGTGCTGTGCTTATTGGTGCAATTGTTTTTTTTATAGGGCCACATTTCAACCCAGCTGGTCATGTGCACGGGGCACCAGAAGATGAAATCCGCCATGCTGGTGATCTTGGGAATGTGACAGCTGGACTGGATGGTACTTTTGTTTACTCTCTTATTGCTGCACTTTAGTTCCTTTATGTTGGAGATGCATTTAAGCTTTTGCCTCAAAAATAGGAAGCTTTGTTTCATAAAGAGTAATAATGCATCGAGTGTATAGTGCGTAGCCTCACTGACAATTTACTTGTTGCCTCCAGGTGTTGCTAACATCAATGTTACTGACAAACATGTAAGTAATATTTATTTTCTTCCTGCAAGCATATTACGTTGTCTCTTTTCTTGTTTGGGTGTTAACACAGATCATTTGAACGGCAGATCCCCCTTACTGGACCACATTCAATCATTGGCCGTGCTGTTGTTGTTCATGGTGATCCCGATGATCTTGGCAAGGGTAATGCAATCGAAATACTTGAATCATACATTTTGCTATCTACCTGGGCATGATTCTTTCTCAGATTTGAATGATGTTGTTTTTGTGGGATTCCTAAAGTAATGTACTCCCTCCTTCTCAGTTTACACTGCGCGCATGTGGATTCTCTTGGACCAAGGTTGTAGGTGATTGGCTGTAAAATAGTTTGCTAATGCACCTAATTGTAAACAATTAACTTCCTAGTTACTCCCGTTAGCCATTATTCTCATGCATGCATTGGTGGACTTCACTTTGGCAGCTGCATGCAGGAATCCTAAACCGCATACACACCAACGAAAGGGAAAAATAGGAGACGAAACTGCCGGCTTTAGCTCTGTTTACTGCCCCTAATTAACGTGCAGTTAATGCAAAGGCGCCTAAAACAGCTCCGGATGTGGAAATGCATGATATTTGAAATGCGCAGTGTAAACCGAGAAGGAGGGAGTACTCGTGTTATGTTATCTGTGTAGAATGGATCATAATCATGAATTCATGATCTATGAGTTAGTGTGAACAGTCAGGGAACTTTTATCTACTCTCTGATTAGATCTGTTGCTTTGATAGCTAGAGATTAATAAAGTCAAAGGAGGACTTCCTTAGTGTTCCTTCTTTATTGAATATTTAGCCACGGGTGCTCTTTCTGGCTTTTCTCTGTTTTCTATATCTGTATCTTAAAATCTGGTACTAAGCTAATAGTTAATTCTGTCTTGATTTTCTTATATGATACTTAAATTGTATTCCATCACATGTCTCCCGGGAGCAGTGCAGCAGTATTTTTGGCATCTGGCATACAGGGTAGATGCTATGATCTTTTTTATGCTTGTTAGCAACTGAATATTTGCTCAGCTTTATGATGATTGGGTTGCTTTTGGACAATCCAAGATAAGTGAGAACTCCACCTGAATGTCCAGATTTGTTTTATTGGTCGTGTCTAGATTGTATTTTGTAGCCATGGTGCCCTTAGTTCAGCCATATGTTATTTCTGATTAATTTAAAGAAACTGATCTAGTCCATCATGCCATGCTACAGTTGTGTGAAAACATTTTCTTGCAAAAGTTAAGAACTCATAAAACATACATCATATTACTTCACAAACTGAACTCTTGTGTTAACAGTTGCAGAGATGTTTTTTTCTGTGTAATTGTGTTCTATTCAGTCTGCTATATTTAGAGCATTTAATTATGCATGCTGGTTTATGATAATGTGATATCAGCTAGCCAATCTTCTGGTGCCTCCTTGTCAATCTGTAAATTTATTTGCTTGCTATTGAATGTATGCTGAAATACCTATACTTACATCTAGAATCTAACCATACCGATCCTGTTGTATTTCAGGTGGACATGAGCTTAGCAAGAGCACTGGAAACGCTGGTGCGCGTGTTGCTTGCGGTGAGCTTTATTTTTTATGTGTTACACTTTTTTTGGCTTGCTCCAATCTTGTCTAGTTGACTATCTGGTTCCCTCTTGCCCAACTATTATTCGCCATTTTTTAGCATCTACTCCCTCCGTTCCTAAATGTAAGATGTTTTAGGTGTTACACATATTGTCTAGATACATGCTAATATGAGTGAACATATACTTGAAACATGTCTAGATACATTTGTGTAAATGTGTATGTGGACAAATCCTAAAACATCTTATATTTCGGAACGGAGGGAGTACTAGTTGATTCATAGAAACCCTGTTCATTTTGTCAAATGTTCTTATGAGCTTCGTTTCCTCGTTTCCAGGGATCATCGGTCTCCAGGGCTAGATGCTGTCTTCATGGGCCACGTCGTACAGATCTGGGCACTTATGAGAATACAGACTTGCATTAGCTATTTTAAATAAGCACCTGGTCGGTGATAGCGGATATGTGTGCATCATTTGCCTCATTTCATATGTGCTACTCTGAACATTTCGTCACTTACATTTTGTTCTGAACGCGTAATTCAAACTGTGTCTGTGAAGTACTTGTGGATGTGTTGTTCTTTACTCGCCATTACCAGCGCTACACTATTTTGTTTTCTGAGAAATCAGAGCTTTCAGTAACGGACGTTGGCATCTGACCTATCTACACCCAGTCCATGCGGTCCTGACTTACCATGATGCTTGCTTGACACCGACATGATAGTCTCAAACCTCAGTTCTGGTAGCAATGTTTCGTTGGTATGATATTTTGCAATGTTGAATGCCTGGCAAAGATTAAGCACTTTGTGTGGTGTCTGGCCGTAAACAGTCGACCGCGTAGATAAGCCGGATGTGCGTCGGACTTTATCAAGGTGGGGGCACCTGCAATGTAATGCTGGTTCAACGATTATGTGCTGGAACCGATCAGGATGGACCAGCGACATGCGCAGGCGCCACAGAGACTTATCGTGCTGCACCATGCGCCACAGAGGGGAAGCCACGGAGATTTTGGCTAAAACCCATCTGTTACAGCAGCTCGAAGATGTACTCCCAGGAGATGGAGTCGAAAGCACGGGCAAAGTCGATCTTCAGCATTAGGGAAGGCATGTTTTGTGGTCTAGACAACGAATAGCGTTCCTCACATAAAGATAATTATCATGTATGCACCTGGTTTTGAGGAAGGCACTCTGTGCCGGTGAGATGAGAGCGCTCATCTGGCAGAAACGCGCAGGGGAGCACCTTGACAATCAACTTAGCGATGGAATGAATTAAACTAACAGGCCTAAAATATGCAATATTGGCAGGGATATCTTTCTTATGCAGCAGAGCCACAAGGGCGGAGTTGAGGACAAAGTCATGGCAATATACTGACTTGGTGTTCGATTCTGCACAAAAAGAAGCCATTGCTCTGCGTTGTACTGAATTGGTGTGGTGAGACGTGCGGAACAAAGTCGTGACAATACACCAATTAACCTCAATTTTATCAAGAGTTTGGTTCACCAACGGGCATGTGATAAAATTGCGGATGCTCTCGCGACGCTTGGTTATCAAGAGTTTGGTTCACCGACGGGCACGTGGTAAAGCTGCGGATGCTCTTGCGACGCTTGGTCCCAAGTCTAGTGAAGATCTTTCCAAAAATTTGACAACCTTCGTGTGAGTCCAGTCTGGGCCGAACATCAAAAGTTCGTACATGGCTTGATCTGCCGACTTCCGAGCACGGAGGTCTGGAACAAATGTCAGGGAGTGGATGAGTGCGTAGCGTATGTTAGGACAAACAACAAATTTAAGTTGGAAAAAATGGCTTCTCATAACAGAAATATTGACAACAACATGAAGCACCATTAAACAGATTTAGCTTTTCAGGCACGACACAGTATGCATCTTACATTTGTCAGCAAATAGCATAAGAATGTATAAACACGAGACGTAATACTGATTGTAAGTAAATACTAATGGTATTACTACCAAGAGAAAGTATGACTTACAAGCACTCCCAGTCCGGCGGACCAAAATCTTCTCAATAGGTATACCATTTGCAATGAACAAATTTGCCAACTTATGGACCCTCGGATCATCCTTTGAGCATTTGATCTTCACCATCTGAAGGTCCTTGCAAGTAAATGATCTTCCCTGTAGTTTGATACCTGTTTCCAATGCCTTTCTGCTCCTGGTGTCGAAGTTCTTTTGCAGATCAACAGAATTGTTATTAAGCATGTGTTCAAGTATAAATGCATGGCATCAAGGATGAATATACACATACCAATTTAAGTTGGAGAAAAAGTCTCTCTATATTAGGTGAATGCTGCAGCAGGAAAATCACTGCATCGAAATCAGGAGTCATACACCATTCACCAAGGGACAGGGTCTTCAGGTTGCTAAAAATTGGACACCTTTTCAATTCCCTAACCAGAACCACCTTCATATCGCATACAAAAAAGAGTATCCGTAAAGAACAACGGAAATTTGAATCAACCTATATTGTACACACTGTATACAAGCGGTTTATTTAATATTTAGAGAAGAAAAAAAACATAGTTATGTATTAGAGGATTAGCACCTACTGATACACAGTATGATTCAGCTTTTCTTCTGGTACAAAATTACATAAATGGAAATTATCTTAGACTAGTACAACGCTCAAGATATTTTATACTTAGTATACGTTAACATGAAAACAGTAAAATTATGAATTGGCATACTATAATAATCAATGACAACTAATCATCTCCATAAATGAAAGTTGATCTCCAAAAGCTATTCACTTTGCATCTAATAGATTCCCTCAGTCTATTTTATGATGAAATAAAGTATAACTAACTTATTCCATTCGAACACTTTTTTTAAGTAAGCTGTGTCCCTGTAAACAGGTTTTGATACTACTAGAGAGCAAGAGGTAAGAAATGTGCTGACGGATAACTGTGTCTTCTGGTGGAAGGAACAAATTGTTATTTTGTCAAACATCAGAGAAATGATCTTGTAAAAGTAAATGACTAATTTCAAGGAAAACAAAATAAGCAGACTGAAAGAGAGGGATCAGGAAAAGATGGTGGCAGCTATACCTCTCCAGCATGAGTTAGCAACCCCAAGCTTGTAACATTTGAAAGACTCCGAAGAATGTTTTGGCCACCCAAATATTCACTATCATTGATTTCAGTGCTATGATAGTTACCAGCCTTACTAGAATTCTGGCTGTCAGCATGGTAACCGTACTTTGCCTCTTTTACAATCTCACTGTATTCATAGGTATTGTCATCACTGTCGATATCACTATCATGACCATAATTTTCCTTCCGACCCCCACGCCCATATCCATGCTTAGAATTCTTACTGTTATCAGAATCATCTTCCTCATCAATATTTTCTTCAAAATCATCATCTTCACTGATGCATCCAAAATCACCATCAATCTTATCGTTATCTCTCTTATGACTGTCGTCGCTATCATCACCAGTGGTTTCATCAAAACCCTCTTCATCAGTGATATGTTCAAAGAGACAATGGCAGCTATTATTATCATCATCCTCAACTGTTTCATCACAATCTTCTTGATCAATGATGTGTTCAGGACCATCATCACAATCTTCTTGATTAATGATGTGTTCAGAACCACAATTGCTATCATCAACATCACTGGTTTGATCACAATACTCTTGATTGCTGATGTGTTCAGAACCATGATTGCTATTATCAATATCATGATCATCACTGGTTTCATCACAAACCTCTTGATCACTGATGTGCTCAGAACCACAATTGCTATTATCATCATCGCTAGTGGCTCCATCACAATCCTCTTGGTGAATGATGTGTTCAAAACAATGATTATTATTGTCATCACCATCAGTGATTCCATCACAATCCTCTTGATCAAAGATGTGCTCAGAACCATAATTGCTACTACTATCCTGATCATCGGTGCTTTCATCACAATCCTCTTGACCAATAATCTGTTCAGGACCATTATCATTATCATCAGTAGTTTCATCCCAATCCTCTTGATCAGTGATGTTCTGTTTATGAGCAGAATCGGTATTATCAACATCATCATCAGTGGTGTCCTCGTAATAATCATCCACACTGATGTCATCACTCAAGAGATAGTCATCGATTATGATAGTTCCAGTGACAAGTGAACCCAGGCTCTTGAATGATGGAACTCGCAGATAAGGTGTTGTGACGCGTAGAAGCAGTAGGTTCGGGGCAACAATCGAGAGTTCCGAATTCATCTTGCAGTTGAGCATGGTTAAAGTCTTGAGAGAGGCAGAGACGACCTCATCACCGGTCAGCGAGCAATCCTTGAGATCCAGTTCTTCCAGTGATGTGCAGCTAGAAGAGAGCTGCCCGAGGTCAAGCGAGGCATACGACAGCTTCAAGATCCTGAGGTGGCAAGAGCCGGAGGGCAGATGCCCGAAGCGAGCAGGAGATCTGCGATGTCCAGCACCATGAATGACCCGCGCGTTGCGGTCGATAGCAGCCCTGATCCACGTGTCGGCGTCGTCGTCGTCGACAAATTCACCGTCGTCACCACCCAACCGCAGGCGGAGCGTGTCGAGGGCGCCGACGGTTCGCGGGAGAGGAAGAGGCGGTTGACGAAGCCGCAGTAATCGTCTGGCCCGCCTTCGGGGATGAGGAAACGCGTGCGGATGTCGACGCAGGGCGCGGACGCCCAGAGGTGGCGCCACCGCCGCGCCAGCACGCAGGTGCGCACCACCTCCCACGCCTTCAGGAACGACATGACGCGGTGCAGGAGGTCGTCCGGGAGGGCGCTCAGGTAGTCGACCGCCTCGCCGCCGGACTGGGACGCCGTCTCGTCCGCCGGGCCGCGCGGAACCGGGAGCTCGGCGGCTGTCGGGCTCGGGCACATTTCGTCGAACAGGTGGGTGCTGCAATTTTCGCGGGACAGGTGGTGGCGGAAAATCGGAGTGGGGGAATCGATCGAAGTCACAGATGAGATGCGGAGTTGTGCTGCTTCTCAAAAATCTGGTAAGTTTTGAGGATGGAGGCGATCGCTTCTCGGCTTCTCGGGGTGGAGTGGCTTCTTTCAGATCATTTTGGACACGGATAA
This sequence comes from Poa pratensis, assembly GCA_947311845.1. Classification (NCBI taxonomy): domain Eukaryota; kingdom Viridiplantae; phylum Streptophyta; class Magnoliopsida; order Poales; family Poaceae; genus Poa; species Poa pratensis. Next base: position 123,546,993 of record CAMZMU010000063.1, on the reverse strand, counting down.
TGGGGCCTTTGGCCACTTTCAGAAATATACATACCAGAGACCCAGCCGCTGTTCCTAATGAGCATCTCTTTTTTTGAAATGTCTCGCCTGCATACATTCATTGGAAGAATTGGAACAACAACTGAAACACAGGCAAGAACTGCCAGAGAAGAAGACCCAGCACAACAGCGCACATCGCTGAACCACCACGACGGCCACCGCCACACTCCAGCACCGACAACACCGGCGAAGGAGAAGAAACGGCGCCGCACACCACACTGGAAGAAGGAACGTCCCTACTCTTGTAGAAACCGCATGAGCCGCCCGCCGTAAGACGCCGGAACTTGAGACGATTAACGAACCTCGGCCAAGACGCTCCACCCTCCAGAACCAGCGCGCCAACTCCCCTGTACTGGATCCCGCTCCAGCCGATGAAGCTCCTGTACAAGCGGCCACAGCTCGCATGTACAGTATGCTATACTGAACCGAAATACTTCATCTCCACCGGCGGAGAGGTTTTTGCATTTTACACCGTTTGCTAGGACATTTTTTTGGCGCAGAACCAAAACCCTAACATATTTTCACGAGGTAATGACTTGCATATACAATACAAAAATATAATTGTATCGATTGATAACTACTCCCTTCATTCTCGATTAGTTGACACAGATTCATCTAAATACGGACGTGTTATAGTATGTAGATATATTTGTATTTAGATAAATTCGTGTCAACTATTCAGGACGGAGGGAGTAATTAGCATGTTGGGCACATTGTCAGAAGATACGTAGCAGGAACTGTGCATACTAATTTTTTATTCATCTCACGTAAATTCAGCTAGTTAAAATTAGCCCCTTAGATAAATATTGAGTTTTATTAGTAGGTGCCTTATTAAAACTTTCGGTAAAACTTCCCTTTGAGAGAAATCATGATAAGATTTTTTTTTACAACTTGCCCAAAATTATAAAAGGAAAATAAAACTACAAAAGAATGAATTTGTAAGGATTACAATTATTCTTCCGGTAATTCATCTAGATAAAGATTTTGGGATGTGAATGCTAGATCTGGGTTATTCATAGTGTGTCGGACTCTCCGTTTTACCATCATTAGTATTTTCATCATATCAGTTATGAGACTGGCTTAGTAAACGGGAAGCTAGTCGGGTAAAATTTGCAGTGCGATTTGGGCGTGTTTTGGGTTGTAGTTTGATTCGGATGTGACATTTTTTTTTTCGTGGTTGGACGTACCATTATTATTACACACAAAACATTCAATGCTGGTGAAATAAAAGATCCAATGGTGAAGGTATCGTGACCTTCCATCACTGTCATCACCACCGATCCAATCTCAATAGTGTCCGGAAAATAATAATTTCAAAGTCGGGGTTTAATTTGGGGGGAAAGTGTGTTTGACTCGCAAGCTACAGTGCTCCCGCTATTTACAAAATCGAAAATCATGTTTACATGTTTCAAAAAAAATTGAAACTCATAAATACGATTTTCTAACAAATTTAAATAGCTGGAGCACTGGATCTCAAGAGCCAAAAAAAAAAAACACTTTAATCTGGGTTTAGTTACATGTGCAACCTGTATTGGGCCGTAGTCCTAGTCCATGCCGAAATCACAGCAACATTTCCACTCGGCAAATGCCAAATACAGACACGCACACTCTGTCTCTCTCACCTAACGCTGAGTAACCCTCAAAAAAAAACCTAACGCTGAGTCGCTGACCCTGCATCTCAGAAGAAAAAAAAACGCTGACCCTTTCCCCTTCCTTTCTTCTCCCTCACCTGAGTTCTCCCCCTCCCGTCCGGCACCCTAGCACGGCGGCTCCGGCGGTGAATCTACCGTCCCACCGCAGCTGGGGATCCAGAGGGATAATCCCTTCCCTTGGTCACCCTGTGGAATCCATCGGCTTCGAGGGCGCGGCGATTCGGCTACCTCCGAATCCGTTGCCAACGCCAGGTCCAGGCTCGCTCCCTGCTTTCTCCGAATCAGATTTCGTGCTTGAACCCGTGGTTTGCTTAGCCGATCTCGGTCTCTTTTGTGCTCCTGACATTCTTCACTAGTATAATTTTGTTTCCGCGGATTCTAGCCTCGCGTCTATCTGAAACTTCTCCCATGTGCTCTGCGATTTTAACGTGTTGCTGCCTTATAATGGTGCAGAAACCGAGGGGATTCACGTCGCTAGACGCAAGTGGTTGCTCCCGCCCCGGAAGCAGACTAGGTAACTCTGAAATTATGCTTTTGTTTCGTCGCAGAAACCGAGGGATTCGCGTCGCAAGTGGCACATTAGTTTGACGATCCGGTCAACTTATTTGGGGAACATAATAATCATGCTTCACCTGCCTGGGCAAAGAAAATTGATGTCAGTTGTTTTGTTCGAACTACTACTCCATCGGTCCCGTAATATAAGTTGTTATTGCAACCAGTATACTCATCTTATATTATGGGATGGGGCCATGGGGGGAATACTTGTTAGTGGAGTAATAACATTGTCTAAGTTTATTCTGTAGCCTTAATGGCTTCATTTGTGAGGTACCTTCGTTGAGATGCTTACACTTGGATTGTAGGAGGTTTCCATTCAGTGTCATATATTCTTATTAGCCTGATTGCAGTGCGGTTCATGTATTATTTGATTTGCTATATTTTTAATGGATATAACATTTGGTCTATGTCTCCCCACATAGAAATTAACATGGATGCGTTTATGCGAATAATTAAATTTATTAGATTAGTCGCATGAGTCATCAATGGTCTCATGGGTGTACATGAATCCAGATGGTCTTGACACCTACTTCCAAAAGCAGTTTGTTTATTGCAGTCCCCCATCCAACATCTTGGGTTAGTTATAGCACTGTCTAAGTTTATTCCGTAGCCTTCATGGCTTCATTTTTGAGGTACCTTCATTGAGATGTTTACACTTGGATTGTAGGAGGTTTCCATTTAGTGTCATTATATTCTTATTAGCCTGATTGCAGTACGGTTTTCATGTATTGTTTGAGTTGCTATTTTTTAATGGATAGAAGATATTTTTAATCCAGATGTGATCTTGACACTTACTTCCAAAAGCAGTTTGTTTGCAGTTCCCCATCCAGCATCGTATGTTACATTATGCATCACACTTATTGTACTTGTAGACTTCCTTCTCTAACACTGCAGCTACATTTTCAGGTACATATATCTTGTCTCATGGCAAAGCAACGTATGCTACCAGCAGCCTCATATTAGGATATGCTTTATGCTCGAGCTTGCTTGCGATCATTAACAAGTACGCCATCACCAAGTTCAGCTACCCTGGGCTCCTCACCGCCCTACAATACTTGACATCCGTGGTTGGAGTTTGGAGCCTTGGGAAGCTTGGTTTCTTATACCATGATCCCTTCAACCTCCAGACTGCCAAGAAGTTTGCGCCTGCTGCTCTTGTGTTCTACCTTGCCATATTCACCAACACCCACCTTCTGAAGCATGCCAATGTCGACACATTCATAGTGTTCAGATCCCTGACTCCTCTTCTGGTTGCTATCGCTGACACCACTTTCCGGAAGCAGCCATGTCCTTCAAAGCTCACATTCTTGTCTCTTTTGATTATCTTGGGAGGTGCAGTAGGCTATGTGATGACAGATTCAGGGTTCACCGTCACGGCGTACTCATGGGCAGTTGCTTATCTAGTCACCATAACCACTGAAATGGTGTACATAAAGCACATGGTGACTAACTTGGGGCTCAGCACATGGGGCTTTGTGCTCTACAACAATCTTCTTTCATTGGTAATGGCCCCTGTGTTTGGGATTTTGACAGGGGAGCACTTGTTGGTCTTTAGAGCCTTTGAATCAAGTGGCCCAAGCTGGTTTAAAATCGATGTTTGTCGCAGTGTCACTGTCCTGTGTGTTTGGGTTGCTCATTAGTTTCTTTGGTTTTGCGGCAAGGAAAGCGGTGTCTGCCACTGCGTTTACAGTAACGGGGGTTGTCAACAAGTTCCTTACAGTTGCAATCAATGTTATGATCTGGGATAAGCATGCGAATGCATTTGGTCTGGTTTGCTTGTTCTTCACTCTTGCGGGCGGAATACTCTATCAGCAATCTGTCACAGCTAAAGGAAATGCTCCAGCGCTTCGTGAGACGGTACGTAACGAAGGCAGTGGTGACAGTGATGGAACTGAGTTTGATGAGGAGAAGCAAATCCTAATTTCGTCTCCAAAAGATTCACGTGACTGACCTACATTGTAGAATCGTTGAGCTTGTGTAATACTCTCTCTTGTATATATGTTTAGCAGCTTAATGCATTGGTACTTTGCTGGCATAGCACATTAGGGGGCAGAATGATACTTGGATGGCTTTTTCCAGAGTCACTATATTTTTGGTGTTTCCAGGGCCTATAAATTTCAAATGGGCAATGCTAAGGTTTGTCCACCTTTAAAATGGATTTTGAAATCTGTGTTGAACATAAAGTTTTCTTGTGGTTGCTTCTTCATAGTAGATTGAATACCAGGGAAATACTACAACGGAAGAATGTCTGCATGCCATCTTATGCATGTGTTATCTGTGGTGATGCAGTTTTGGATGCAGAAATCATCTTTCCTTTCAATGTCCATTTGCAATTATGTGCTGGCAACACCTTTGCCTCGTTTGGCCTGCCCCATCATCAAATGTTTCCGAAGCTCAGGATGCCATCTCTATCTAAAGACAATGATTTCTAAGCCATTCGCTATGGAAATTATCATGCTTGTGTCTTGGGCCATTTGGAACATAAGGAATGATCACATTCAAGGCGATGCCCCCTAGCCTCTATGGGTACAGGAAGAGGTTTAAGGATGAAATGTCTCTTTTTCTGCATAAAGCTAACAGGAAGGCTTTACTCTGTCATGGCAGATTGGGTGAATTCTTTCATTTAACCTAGTTACCTGGGGCCTTATAACTTCAATTAGCCTCTAAAATCATGTTAGATCTTGTAAATATTTTTCTGAAAATTAATAGAGAAATTCACAGTATGGAAACATGCCTGATAGCTTAAAAATAGTAATATGTGGTTATGCATCAAGTCGGGATCTTGTTTTTGTCAAACTGGGAATGCAGTACAGATGTATTAAACTCTTGTTAAACATACTGCTTTGAGACATCATGAATATTCTATCGATAATGGGGCGTGTAATACAGGCAGGCGGTTATTTTTATACAACATACAAGACTAACCTTGCAAAACGTCCATGGTTCATAAAGCTCAAGTCTGTCATTTCGTGATGACCACAGGATCTGTGAGAAATAACATTGATAGCTCTCACTGAAATCTTCTTCTCAAAACAGGTATTTATCAGGCAACCTAAATAATCAATTTGGTCTCCTTAAAGATACTGATCCTGGCAATCCTAATCAATTTGGTCTCCTTAAAGATACCGATCCTGGCAATCCGATACTACATAGTTGAGCATTGTGTATTTGGGTGGTACTATTTGGCGGAACAAGCCAATAGTAGTCAGTACACGCACACACAATAAAAGCAAAGGAGACATGAAGCACATACCCTACGGCCATACCGTGAAATAACACCAGCCTAAACAGGTTATCACCAGCCTCCAGCAGACTACAACATGATTACTAAGATAGTTCCTATTGTAACATAGTTCTCGCGAAACAAAGTGTGTGGACAAAAAAACAGCAGCCAACCTCTTTTCTCCGAAATGGTGCAAGACAACGAAACAATTACTTGCCAGTTTTTGTTCAAAATTGCTATTTTGAACTAGCCCCAATCAGATAAAAAACAGTGGTAATGCTCAAATTACTTGTCTCTGTGGTAACAGTCAGACACAAAACAATGCTGAGGACCAAATCACAGCCAGCTTCCCAAATATGCCTAGCAAAGAACATTGTCTCTATACAAAGAGCAGGAGCTACCATGTGCCAGAAGCAATAAGACCGGTGTGCATACTGAACATGAAAATTCAAATATGAAGATACATATAGCATTTCAAACTGCAACCATACATTTCGTGCTTTTCAACAATGCAAACTGAAAGTAAGCAGGGGAGAACAGAAGAACAGTTCTATAGCATGGATACTTCATTGTTCAGAACAATAACATGATCCTCTAGATAGCATAACAACCACCAAATGATGACTGCAGAAGTGCTACCTCCGCCATCTAAATTATTCAGTTCTACTAGTAATACTAGAAACTAAGAACAAACAACAAAAGACATAGATCATGTATGATAGATACTCCAAGGGCGAAGCAAACTACAAAATCACATTGTGTAACTTATTCTACCAAACAAAAAAAAAACCCAGGACACAAAAGCAGCAGCCAACCTATTTTCTCCGAAATGGTGGAAGACATTGAAACAAAGTGGAGTAGTTGCCATTTTTTGTTGACAATAGCTACATAAGGGGATACTCAACCAACCATTTCTGAAACTAAAATGCCATAACTTCTCATGAAGGAATTAACATTTCAAAGTGCGACCATGCCTTTCGTGTTTTCAACAATGCAAACTGAAAATAAACAGGGGAGAACAGTAGAGCAGTACTCTTAACATAGACAATCAATTGTTTAAAACGAAAACATGATCCTCGGGATAACATAACAAGCACCAAATGATGATGGCAGAAGTGGTACCTCGCCATCCAAATTGTTCAGTTCTAATAGTAAAAACTAGAAACTAAGAACAAAAGACATGAATCATAAGGGATAGATACTCCAAGGGTGCGGCAGCAAACATGGAGTCCAAAGCATTAAGATGAAGCACGACATCTCATAGCACCATGTCGAATGGAGGCGCCTTGTTCACAGCATCTTCTTCTTGCGCCTCAAACAAGGGAAGTGAAATCATGCTCTCTTGGAAGCGATGACCAGTAAGTTTAAAGCAGCTTTCATGCTCTTCGCTTTCCACATTTCCTAGAAACACACCATCCATGTCACAAAGCAGCAGACGGTTACCACATTGCTGGATCAACAGCTCGCGCTCGTTGATCACAACCATCCTAGGGTAGAATTTCACCCCAAACTTAAGCGGTGGTGATGCCTCCATCGCTAACAGGTTAATCTGATACTGAAAGGCCCAGGTCTCTGCATCGTAGTCCTGCAACAGCCAAACATCTAAAGTGAGGCAGTCATCGGCGGTGCCGCACATAGCAAGGGTACCGCCCATATCCAACAATGACGCATTGTAGCCCAGCTGTGTTGGGACGCTCATCAACCTGAATGTCTCCGCTACGGTGTCAAATACCGTTATCTTAGGGTGAATTATTGCCCAGTGCAGACTGCCACGATGGTGGACAGACTGGGGTATGTAGCGACCCAAAAACGCATGCTTTGGAACTGGCTGACATTGGATGCCGCTTGGCCGGTCCGATCCCACAGTGAGGACGAAGCAATTCGGCAACCTAGTCGTTGCTACCACCCAGATCACCCGGTGTTCTCCAGATGGGAGGTGCCGGTAGAAGCCGGCTACGTTGAGGTTGCCGATGCCTGGTCGTAGTGAAGGATGTGGCACTGGCAGGGGAGCACACCTGCGGGTGGCCGGGTTGCAGATGTAGAAATCGCGATCCTGCGACACGATGAGGAGGCCATCACAGGCGGCATGGAGTGCAACGCGGAACGGAACAACGTAAGGGCGGCCTGGGTCGCGGGCTGGGAACCTGAGGACGGGCCGTATCTTTTTATCGCTGGAGGCGCCGGGGAGGCGGCAGATGCCCTTGTGCTGGTGTTCGATGATGGGGAGGGAGGGCTGGCGGCGGTGGTGGTCGAGGATGAACTTGTCGGTGGAAGTGCCGCTGCACCACGACTTGCGGACGGCGCGGCAGCGGAGTACATCCTTTGTTGGCAACCGCATGAGGATCTCGTCGACGACGAGCCACTGCGGCAGGTCGTCGAAGACGGTCGCGCCGCTGCTGTCCGGCATCCTAACTGCTGGCTGGTAGTGGTAGAAAAAAAAAGCAAACATCAGTCCGACTGTACGAGCATAAAAGAGCATATGAGCGCGAAGGATTCGGCGCAAGAAAGAACTGCTCCGCCGATCTATCGGTTTAAAGGAGAGAACGGAAAGACTGAGCAGAGAGGATTACTCTTGAGGAGGGTCGGAGATGTCGGCCACTTCCAGCGGCGTCGCGACGGCGTTCCGTATCAAATCTCGTGGGTAGATTGGTTGTGAACGATGCCTTGGACTCGGCTCGGCTCGGCTCCTCTGATCTACAAGGGTGTCACAAACGAACTTGGGAGCTACGCAGGGACGGAGCCAGGATTTTACCATGAGGGAGGCGCACAAATGTGTGTTGTTTTTGTTTTAGAATAAAATCTGTAGATATAAATATCACAATATACGTAGTCTCATTATAATTTACTAGTAAACATGCCCGTGCGTTGCAACGGGACTGAATTTTTTTAACTTTTGGTCGATAAATGCAACATGACCCAATTTTTTCTTTTAGCACTACAAATGTCTCCCATGCCCTTAACTGTTGTATGTAAGACATTGACAAAACTGAAAATTTCACCCCAAATTCGACAAACCCGTTAAATCTCAACATTGAAACAATTATCCCAATACAAATTATATTCATATAACAATTAATTTATTAGTCCATCAATAATTTAGAATTTGTTTTTATTCGCAGCACTATTAAGTTATAAATTTATTGTTTTATTTTCAATTTGTATTATCTTTGCAATAGAATTTTTCTTCAGTTTTAAACTACGAATGTAGATTTTTTTGGAAAGGGTTTGGATTTTGTGTTTCACTCAATCCTCAGTTTCCTTTCTCTAGGGTTATGCTACATGGGCCTTTACATACCTGCGCTGGAGGACCTGTCATTAGCTCAATAATCCTATAGAATGGTCAGATTAGTACCTGATATCCTCAATACAGAATCCTAACAGAAAGTCTTATGCCCGAAAACATGGGAGGTTGCTCCACGTTCAGCATTGACGTGTATAGCTGTCAATTTCAATTTTCTGGACATAGCTCTTGCCTACAAAGTGATGTACAGCAGTACAACTGTACAAGACACATTAGTTCTGGGCATTTCAGTGAAATTTGAATAGCATTGATTATCAGAGGCCAAGAGAGGTCAGCTCGATGATCAAGGATAGAGTTTTAATATCCCTAATACATCAGCTGACTTGTGCCATTTAGACGATTCTTGTGAACATAAGGCTAGAGCAGCAACACCAATACACGCTGAATGCTGTAGGTAGGTTTACAGATTCAGACAAATAACATATATGAACCAAAGAAGCAAGCGAAGATCGATTTATTTTGGTTTCTGGCCCTCATGGTAGCTAAACAACCAATTGCAGCACTGGCCTACTTTAACCTGTATGAGAAGAAACGCTATGCTGACCTGCAAAAGCAAAATTACGTTGTTTTCTTGACAAGTGCAAACAGAAACATGGACAGCGAAGCGCACATGCTTAGTGTTTTATATGAAAGTAAACCATCATGTAAACAAAAAGAGCAACTATCAGAACTGAAAGGTACATCTTCTGCAACAGGCAACAACCCAAGAGTTAGGTCTTAGGCTCCCATCGAACACGCATAATACAAAATTAAAATTAATCAGGAAGGAGGAGTATAGGATTAGCTTGCTGGGCTCGTCAGTGAACGGTCTATGGCGTTGTTTTCCGTGACGACAAGCTAAAGGCGGAGGAGAAACACGCAGCGATGTCGTGGAGTCGTCGTAACCGTGGCGTCGACACACGCCCACGACCTCCTGGCCTTCCATGTCGGCCACGCCGCTGAGCTCATCCCCTGCTCTTACCTCCACCAAATCTAGTGCGTGCGGCTGTGTGCGAACTTGGCGAGCATGCAGCGCTGATGGCACATCGATAATCCTCGACCGACAGTGGACACTGCCGCCGGCGGCCCGCTGCACATGTTCGCTGCCAATGATCATATATTCCGCTCGTTCACGAAGCAATGAAGGAGATCGATGAATATTGTGTCACCCTCAGGGACCAGCGACTCCGCGAGAGTTCTTCGTTGTTCAGAATCAGACACCGATGTGATCTGTAATCGTTCCGAGGCCAATGTGAGTGTATCCCTGCGCCGTAGCCACCCTATCCACGGGCTGCCGGCGCCAACCGATGGCCGTCGCCCACCATAAAACTGGGCATTGCTTCCCGATTCCCGCCATCCCAGATCGATCCCGTCTGTTTGTGTCGCGCCGCTTGATTCCCGTCGCCATTGACCTCGCCTCGGCTCTTCCTCCATGGCATCCATGCCCTACTTCGACTTCTCCGTGCCCTGCTTCGACGCGATTGGGGGACATATTTATGGGTAGGGTTCACCTTGAGTTTGAGTCTGGATTGATACGGTCGACGCACGATCGTGATTACGAGGGACAGTGTACGTGACGGTCGACAAGAAACAAACACCGAGCGTCCGAGCCGAACTCTGTTTCAGAAAAAGCCGTGAGCCGAACTTTCAACAGCAGCCGTTTTTTTTTTCACTTACGGGTGGCATAGGTGGGTAATTAATTGCAACTTTAGGGGCAAACCCGGTGACCTACCAAACCAAACGGCGGAAGACTTAGCGTTTTTATTATTAGGTATAGATATAGATATCAAAACATAGCAATATTGTTTGCCAAAAAACAAGATCTTAATTTCTAAATTAGGCCTCCGACTATAATGATTATTGAATGATTTGGTGGCGGCCATGCCAATTCTATCAAATATTGTGTAATATAATTCATTTTTCAATGAAACAAAAGACACACCATGTAGGAAATTGTGTCTTGCAACATTTTATATATCTACTACATTGTTCGGAATTAAATTTCAGTGTGGAAGTGTCCCGGGAATAACAGGGAATTATTGATGTGCAATTGTACTTGAAATACCGGTACGTCTATACTGATATGAATATGCTGGAATTATACCCGTGAACAGTATAGAGTGGAATATCAGGCTCTCTGTAGTATTGGCTCTATGGATTGCTAAAACCTGCGAGTTTGATTGTGTATTCAAACTCGGCGCATGACTCACACATGTGTGATGGGACCTAATTTTTTAACAGTAATAGGCTCGGTAACTGGCTGTTAGATATCGTGGTTGTTCTAACATGTCATGAGTACTATCTGGAAACATATTGATTTATCTGAAATTTGGAGTCTATATAAATGTCTCACCCTCTAGTCTCAATATGCATTGTGAGTGGCATCACCAATAAGGCAGATGAATAGGGGTAGACCGAACTAGCTGCAATCCTAATTTTTGTACACACGAGAGTTAATATATCAATCATTTGTCATATTGAAGATTTCCTAATTAATTTATAAATCGATCTGGATATGTTACTCTTCATGTCTACACAAGCACATGTAGGCAATCAAAAATTCCTTAACAAATATTTAAGGCACGAATTAATCCTATGTTGATATAGGATCAAAGGACTAAAATGAGACGCAATCCAATTAGATAGACCAATAAACTACCTTTGTTCTTCGCACCGTCGCAGCTCATGCTCCACCGTGGCCGGCCGTGCGCTCGTGCAGCCAGGCTATGGATTGCTGCTCCCTGCTCAGTTCTCATCGTTTTGACTTCTATTTCGATTGGAACCTCGCCGGCGGCTGTCAGGTAGGCACCCAAATGTTGTGAGATCGATCTGATCTATCGTCTACGTGCCTGCCTGTGTATGCTGGTCTCCAAGTCCGTGGACCGGTGTTGCTGCTTTCAGATAAACTTTTACTCTCTCTGTTTTTAAATATAAGATGTTTTAGACTTTGTCCATATTCACATGTATATAAATGTATCTAGACAAGTTTTAGTTTGTACATTCACTCACTTTAGTATGTATCTAGACAATATGTGACGTACCTAAAACATCTTATATTAAAAAACGAATGGAGTACATATGCTACGTTTCGATTTTTTTTTCGAGGAAAACGGGGGGATTACTCCCCACCGGTTGTTATTTATAACTCGAAAAGAGGACTTGGGTGCCCTTACAACTTGTTTGAGGGGGGGGGTGGGAGAGAGAAAAAGCGAGAAATTACACCGCTACAGTGTTTAAAAGGAACGCACGCAGGCGCTCTAAATCACTACGATCAGCAACAGGGAACCGGCCGGACCAAGTAAGGAGGTCGTCCGCAGCACGGCAGATGATGTCCAAGGGGGGGGGGGGGGGGGGACAGTCTTGGCGTTGAAGACCAGGTCTTTTCTGGCTTTCCAGATAAGCCAGAGAATCGTAGCAAGGCCGGCATGCCACACATGGCCCAGAGTCGGGGAAGGTGGCGCCAAGGCCCAGAAGGAGCCGCCGGGGGGGAGGCGTGTACCTGCAGGAGGCGCCAAACGTGTGCAGCGGGTGCACAGTCGAAGAAGAGGTGGTGGCCTGTCTCGTCCGCACCGCACGCCTCACATGCCGCGGAGGGGGCGCAGTGCTTGGAGAACAGGTTGGCTCGAGTACTGAGCCTGTCGATGGCGGCGAGGTATGAGAAGATCTTCACCTTGGTGGGGATCCGAAGTCTCCAGCTGATGCCCGCGTCGGTGTCGGGGGCACGGGGTGGAGCCAGCATCCTGTAAGCGGCCCTAGAGGAGAAGACGGGCCGAGCGCCGTGGCAGTCCACGGGGGAGTCCATGAACCGAAGGTCGGGGATCACAGAGAGGGCCGTGTCGTCGATGATGTCCTGGAGCTCCTCGAGCTGAGCGGAGGCGACGGAGGAGAGGCGCGGCTCCAGCTCAAGCCCGGAGGCGACGACGGTGGCAACCGTCGCATGGGGCCGAGTGACGTGGGAGAACAACGCCGGGTAACGGAGGTAGAGCGGGAGACCTGTGCGCCACTTGTCCATCCAAAAGGAGCAGCGGCGCCCATCACATAGGGAAACACGGGTGAGAGCACGGTAAACAGGCAGGCGGTAGGCAACAATTTTGTCGAGGAAGGAGGGTGTAGTAGTCTTGTCTCCGAGGTCCCGAGCCAACCGCTGGAAAAACCACGTTTTCCAGGGAAGATCCCCCTGCTGGTGAAGGCGGTCCACGAAGTGAAGCAGTAGGCACAAGTTCTGCCTGCGGAGATCCCGAATCCCAAATCCACCAACTGCGTAGACAAAGCAACTTTATCCCAAGCAATTAGACAACGAACACCCGAGCAAGAGTCTTTCCCGGTCCAAAAAAATGCACGACGCCTTTTATCAATGGCCTCAATCACACCAACAGGGAGGAGGAAGGAGCACATGAAGTAAGTGGGGAGGTTGTTGAGGACCGAGGTGCACAAAACGAGGCGTCCACCTGTGGAGAGGAGGGAGGCTCGCCAGCCGGAGACACGTCTGTCGATGGAGGAGATAAGAGGGGCGAAAGCGGAGGCTGGGAGTTTGAGGGGGGAGAGGGGGAGACAGAAGTAGGGCTGGGGGAAGGACGAGATAGGGCAACCTAGGGTAGCGGCCAGGGTAGAGGCTTGGGCAGCACTGATGTGCATGGGGACGAAGCAGGATTTGTGGAAGTTGATTGTAAGGCCGGTGGCGGCGGCGAAGTCATCGAGTACCCTCTTGAGGCAGGAGACCGAAGCAAGGTCACCTCGGCAGAGGATGAGCGTGTCGTCATCATATTGAAGGACAGGGCAGGGCCTGTCGGGGTCGAGGGGTGAGAGAGTCCGTCGGAGAGAAAGGCGCGGCGAATCAGCTGGGGGAGTACATCGCCCGCGAGGATAAAGAGATAGGGGGAGAGGGCGTCTCCCTGGCACAGGCCGTTGCGGCATCTGATCCAGTTCCCGGGAACGCCATTGAGGATGATGGAAGTGTGGCTGGAGTTGAAAATGCCAGTCATCCACCGACACCATTTCTCTTCCAACCCGCGAGCACGAAGGATCGAGACGAGGCTGTCCCAGTTGACAGAATCAAAAGCTTTGCGAAAATCGATTTGCTACTGCTAGTCTGTGGGCTGGGCATGTGCCTGCTTGTAAATGGGCTCAATACTAGTAACAGATGGGTTTGGGGATTAGCCATCTCCGTTAATCACTACCAAGGGAAAATTAGATTGTCGGGGGGTCTCGCCCCCGCTCGTACCCTTGCCTCCGTCCCTGGAGCTACGACGAATTAGCCCCCAAATATCTAGGTTCAGTTTATATCTTACTGGACTTAGTTACAACAGTCTGAAACATCTAGATAGATACAAGCCTATCGTTTATCATTCCAGGCGTCTTTGAACAGGAGGACGATCAGAGCAATGAGCCGTGCGGTTGGGTCTTGAGAGCGAAAAACCGGATGCAAATGGAGGATGGGCATTGTGAAATGCTGCTGTGCACTCTCTGTGCCGGTCGATGGGACTGGACGAGCCGTGTAGCCTGGGCTTGTTTGGTTGCAAGGGATCCTCCCGGGATCCCCGCCTTTTCCCTGGGTGGAGAAAACACGGGCCGAATCGCCCCAGGGATTCCTACGGCGCCGTTTGGACGCACACGAGGGGAGGTGTCCCTGGCCTTTCCCCGGCCCTTCCCCGGGAGAGCTTTCCACTACTCGAGAGGTCGGGGAGGAATTCCCCAACTCGCCCCGCGACGACGCGATGCTCCAGCCTCCGAGCTCCTCCGCCTGGCGAGCGACGACTCCGACGAAATTCCTTGCCTCCCTCCAGCAACCACGCAATCTACCGATCTCTTGCTCCTTCGACTACTCCGCACGGACGCAGTCCTGCTGGTCCTCACTGACGACCTTTGGGCAACCCTCTTCGCTGGACGATCCCGCCCGTCTCCGGCGATTCCTCGCGCCGCTGACAACCTCCCCGGCACCACCACCTCCTCCTCCACCGATTCCCTGGCATGGAACCTTCGTTTCACTGCTCCACCACAAGCCCTAGACGCGTTGGATCCCATCTTGTCGGCACCGCCTCAGACTCTTGCAGCGTGGCTCCTCCACGAGGCCGTGCGGTCGCCGTAGATGCCGCCCCGACGCCGCCCGTTGCCGTCTGTCCTGCTCTCATGCCGCCGGTCCGACCCCTGCGGTAAGGTTAGGGATGAACGTCGCCTCTACGACGAGCTACAGGTTGGGGAAGGGCCATGCATTTCTTGGATTTTCTTTGCTTTTCCTTCCATGGAGCTGTTTAGACTTCTTCCCATTTTCTGAATATTCAGGTCTTGTCATCGATTGGAGCTTTAAAATTCAGGTCTTTCCCATTTTCTGAATATTCAGGCCTCCCTGCGGCGAATTGCTACTCCCCGCCACCGACGCCGCATGGTCTTGTCATCAATTGGAGCAGTAGGGGTTGTTGTAGCTCAGTGATTCAGAGTAAGATGTCTGTTACTCCTAACCCGAATGATGTGCATGTGTTTCCTTCAGTACAGTGCACTGCCATCTGATTGGTACCTTGGGTAGCTTGTGTTATGAGGATGGTATGAAATCTTTCTTCAGGTTTGTAGAAAACATGTAATCTTGACCAACCTGTTGGGGAGAGATTGAGCGGGAGCTCGCCGACAGTGGCGGCTGCAGCGGCGCTCTTGCCGGCGTCGACCAGCAACGGAAAGTGCCCACCTGCTCGAGCCTCCCACGCTGACTCTACGACGAGCTACAGGTTGGCAAAGGGCTTATGCATTTCTTGGAGTTTCTTTGCTTTCCCTTCCATGGAGCTACCGGTTAAGACTTTTCCTGTTTTCTGAATATTCAGAGTTCTGCAGTCATAAGTTCATCTTGTGTAGTCTGTTATAAACGATAACACGAAAACGATGATGTAGCGGAAAGATCAAACCAACGGGGACACGAGATTTAATGTGGAAAACCCCTCCAACAATGGAGGAGAAAAAACCACGGGCGCCAGCCATCAATATTTCACTATATCGGGTGAGGTTACAAACGCCGTGAGTTTACAATGTATGGCTTACCCCAACCGGCGGCTTCAAGATGTATTTATAGTGGTGCAAAACCCTAAGTCAGCTACAGTCCGGCGACAGGCCTCCGCTTCGCTTCGAAGTTAGCCGCTCACTTTATATCTTCATATGAATTTGGAACACATCAAAATAACACTCCACCTTGAGACAAATTTCATCTTGTAGCATGAACGAGAAACTTCACCCTGAAACAACAAACAAAACACCTTCGGCGCCAAATAGACTCTTGGGCTAGACAGTGATACCAACTAAGCCTGAGCATAGCTCAAACTTAGCAACAGGAACTAGCTTTGTCATCATATCTGCCGGATTATCATTAGTGCTTATCTTGCATACCTTCAACTTACCTTGTGCAACAACATCACACACATAATGGTATTTGACGTCAATGTGCTTTGTTCTCTCATGGAACATCTGATGTTTAGTAAGGTAAATAGCACTTTGACTGTCACAAAACAGGTTAATGCAAGTATCATTTCTACAAAGCTCAGCAAACAAACCTTTCAACCAAACAATTTCTTTAACTGCTTCTGCAATAGCCATGTATTCAGCCTCCGTGGTGGATTGGGCAACAACCGGCTGAAGTGTTGCCTTCCAACTAACAGCACAACCACCAATGGTGAACACATAACCTGTGAGGGACCTCCTCTTATCCAAATCGGCAGCAAAATCTGAATCCATATAGCCTACGAGTCCCTCACCAGACTTGCCAAACTTCAAGCAAGCATCAGACGTGCCACAGAGGTACCCGAAAATCCATTGAACAACTTTTCAATGTTCTTTTATCAGGATTAGCCATGTATCTACTCACCAAGCTCATAGCATAAGATAAATCAGGACGTGAACAGACCATAGCATACATCAAGGAACCAACAACTCTAGAATATGGAACTCGAGACATGTACTCCAAATCATCATCAGTAGTAGGACATTGCGAAGATGACAACTTAAAATGAGGAGCAATAGGAGTACTAACAGACTTTGCATCATGCATGTTAAAACGATGAAGAAATTTCTTAATATAATTTTGCTGACTAAGAAATAAGAACTCAGATTTTCTGTCACGTGTAATTTCCATACCTAGGATTTTCTTAGCAGCACCAAGATCATTCATCTCAAACTCGCTACTCAACTGTGACTTGAGAGCAGCGATTTCTTTCTTGCTCTTGGCAGCAATCAACATATTATCAACATATAACAGCAAGTATATAGGCGATCCATCAACAAATTTAATGTACACACAGCTATCAAATTCAGACCTCTTAAAGCCATGTGACAACATAAATGAATCAAACCTTTTATACCATTGACGAGGGGATTGTTTCAAATCGTATAAGGACCTTTTCAACTTACAAACAAGATCCTTCTTACCCGGCACTATGAACCCTTCTGACTAGTCCATGTATATCTCCTCCTCCAACTCTCCATGCAGAAACGCAGTTTTAACATCTAAGTGCTCAAGCTCAAGATCACGCATAGCAACAATGGAGAAAAATGTCCGAATAGAACTACGCTTGACAACCGGAGAGAATACATCATTATAATCGATACCCGGCGACGGCCCAAGCCTCCGGCGACGGGCCTCCGCTTCGCTCCGAAGTTAGCCGCTCACTTTATATCTTCATATGAATTGAAACACATCAAAATAACATAGTCGTAGCTTCATCTGTTGATTTCTTTACCACATCGAGTGATCTGATGCTAGATGAAGTGTTCAAATATTTTTTCTTGTCCTTATTCCCAGACCACAGCTCAATGAATAAACTCTACATCTTTTATTTAGCATATTACGTATACAACCATGCTGATATCTTTCTAAAGTAGACTTCCTTGATGGCATGAAATTTTTCTTCAGATTTGTAGAAAACATGGGACGGAGATTAAACATCCTTTAGTTCTATGTCCCGACCTAGCCAACGACCTGAGGCTGCTGTGCCGCCTGTCTTCGTCGAGGGGGTTCTGCTACAGTGAGGTAAACATCCTTTAGTTCTATGTCTATTTCAAGTGTTGATCTGCTGTTTTGTTCTTTTCTTAATCACCTAGTGGATCAATCGAATATTCAGAGCACCCACATACAGAGCTCATGTTAGTGAGATGCACTATCTTCCTTTCCGTCCAAACTGAGGTGGGATATCTCCCCATGGTTGGTGGGGATCCCGTATGTACATGGAAATTCCCCCCCGTGGGTTTAGAACCCTGGGATATCCTGCCCCAGCAACCAAATTAGCCCCTAGAAAGTCTCAGGGATAAAGCTTCACACTTGGGTAGAAAGTAGAAACATACAGTTGCAAGTTATATTTAATTTTCTGCAGTTTGAGGTGTATAAGCAACATGAAAGTATCAAAGATAGAATTTTCTCTCGTAGTATTGGTCACTACTCTCTTGTCATTTTGCAATTGTGTGCTGTAGTAGTGCAAGTATCTGTGTGTTGGAGTACTTAATCTTCTCTCTGTCAGGTAATGTGTCCTGGAGTAGTGCAAGTAATGTGCTGTAGTAGTGCAAAAAAATTGCAGTCTGTACTTAATGAAGTA
The DNA here is from genome assembly GCA_947311845.1 of Poa pratensis. Lineage (NCBI taxonomy): Eukaryota > Viridiplantae > Streptophyta > Magnoliopsida > Poales > Poaceae > Poa > Poa pratensis. The sequence continues at coordinate 123,528,684 of CAMZMU010000063.1, read as the reverse complement.
GTGCAACAGATTTTAGTTTGCTGAAATATTGGTAGGAGTAAAAATGTGAAGCTTAACTGAACAATCAGTTCAGCTTAACTTTAACTGACACAAACTTGTTTGTGTGATTATGATTATGTCTTTACCATCATGGATTTTTCGAAATTTTCCTCAACACCAAGGACTCAAGTGCATGTGTAATCATTTTTTTCTCAATACCAACCAGTGGAGAGATTTCTCTAATAAATACCGTGCACATGAAAGTCACCTGGCAGTGTAGATCACTGAGAGATAGGTAGCAGATGTGGAGTATATTCTTGTTTTCATGTAAAGTATTTCTTACACATGGAAATTCTGGCGTGCTAAGTACACTGATGTTTTCATCTGTATAATAGTAGTTACACTACTGAAAGTTCCTAGCAGTCTGACCCTTGTCTTCGTGTACGATCTGACCCTTGTTCGCTTGATCCAGAGCTTGGATGGCTTGCACAAAACTAGTGTAGTTGCAGTCAGCTGTTACTAGGATCAGCACGCTTATTTTATTTTATTTTACTTTCAGTTAATTTGACAAAGTTTTTTGACGAATTTACAGGTTGATGCAACAAGAACAACCTGTATTTGCAGAGCACGGCGCCTACCTTGCTGAAACTTTATTGAAGATGCAGAGCATGGTGAGCTGCGGCGTGTCGCGGAGATGGCGGTGGGGCCTTGCCCAGGAGCGAGTCATTTGCTGGAGCTTGAGCATGACCAAGAGCACGGCGAGCTGCTACTGCTGATCATGTGCGGACGAGCTACTGCGGCCGGCGGCGGTAGCAGCCGGCGAGCGGAAGAGCTCCGTGGAGAGCGCTGGAAGTGATGGCTGGCGAAGCGGAGGAGCTCCGGGGAGCAGCGGTGGCCGGTCGAGCAGCAGGCGTACAGTGCCTGGGCAAGTTATCTTTGTTATTTTTTCTTCTGATTTTCTTGTTATTTTGTTTAAATCTGTGACCTGGTGATCTGTTGTGGAGTCACATCTTATTCGGATTTTCTGTATTTTATTTTCTGTTTTCATTGCAGAATTGATCTGTGCATGTACATATTACATGTTGTATTAAAAAAAATAGACTAGAGACGTATTGTGGACTGTGGAGACTGGAGAGTGTCTGTGGTTTCCATCCGTGCTGTGTTGAGGTGTGTGGAGGGTGTCCGTGGTTTCCCTCCGTTCTGCCAAATGAGCACAGCGATTGGGGGATCTCCCCCACGTCAACCCAGGGATCGTGTGCGCAGGTTAAATTCCCACCGGGGCGTTACAACCCTGGGTTTTGCCACCCTTGCCACCAAACAAGCCCTAGTGCTCACCGTAGGCTGGTATTGATGATGGTAGAGAAGCTGTTGTGCACTCTTCTGCTCAACCTAATCTCAACACGATAAAAAATAAGTTTGCCTGTCCTTCATCCACCATTGCAAAACAAATGTACAACCGTCCATATGCTTCCTCCGTTTCAAAATACAAGCTTATTTTGCCTCTTCAAGAAGAGCTTTTGATTAACCACTACGGTATTAGGTTGTGGTTTATGACTTTATGGATACAAAATTGTCCCACGTGTGAATACGTAAAACAACAAGTACATTTGAATACTGAATGAGGAAATCAATTTTATGTCATATAAAATTTGTACAAAGTAAATAGTTATTCGTCAAACAATCATTGCAACAAAATAAAATATGTCACCTATTTTGTAATGGTGGGAGTAGCACTGAACAAGATAACTCATGTTGTACTGCTGCAAACAGTGAAAATGATCATTATGCAATTTTTATTGGAGCTGATGCATTTGAACATATTGTTCGTAAAAAATGTGTGGTTTAATCAATAAAAGTTTAACATAATTTTATTCGGTTTAGACGTAAATAAGCGCATTGTGGCGCGAGCGACATGTCACGATGTATCCCGGTCGCTTGTTGTCCTACGTGAGTAATTGCGAATAATAAAAAAGAGATGTAACTTAGGCGTCTGTGTATCATAACAAAAAAGTATTTGCGATAATACCCTATAATACTTTTTCGGTAGGAGGCATGATCTTCAAAAGAGATACACAGAATTTGTAACAACCCGGCTGACCTGGCAGCTGCCTAAAATATCTTGACTGGCTCCCTACAAAGTTCAAAGCTGTCATTTCGTTATGACCGCTATTCACCTACTAATAAGCATAAGATATTTCATAGTAATATTCGTGGCTCTCACGGACGCCTTCTTCTCAAACCTGGTATTTCATGTAATCACCTTGTTCTCCTTAAAACTTCTGACACTGGCAATCCGATACCATGAAATAGAGCGGTGGGTGAATTTATTCCTAGCAAAAAAAAAAAAAAAGGACACAAAAGTAGCAGCCAACCTCTTTTCTCCAAAGTGGTGAAAGACAATGAAACAAATTACTTTCCAATTTTTGTTAACAATAGCTGTATTGAGGTAGCATCAATGCGACACAAAACAGTGTAGTGGTCAAATTACTTGTCTCTGAACTAACCGTTAGACACAAAACTATGGTGAGAAAAAAATCACAGCCAGCTTCCCAAAATATGCATGAGAAAAAAACATCACACAAAGAGGAGGAGAAGTTGCCAAAAGCAGTATTGAACATGAAAGATCAAAATATTAAGCTACATAGGGGGATTGACAACCATGTCGTTTGTGCTATTCAACAGTACAAATTGAAACTGAACAGGGAGAATAGTAGAACAATTCTAAACAGGGGAGAATACAGTGGTAGTAACCAAATCACTTTTCTCCGAAGTAACAATCAGACAAACAACGAGCACCAAATCACAGCCAGCTTCCCAAAGTATGCTTGGAAAAAAAACTCGACACGAAAAGCAGGAGAACTTGCTAGGAGCAATAAGATCTAAGTGTGTTACTGAATATAAAAGATCAAGCTATAAGCTGCATAAGGAGATTCTCAACCAACCATTTCAACAACTAAAATGCCCAACTTCTTATGAAGGAATTAGCATTTCAAACTGCGACCATGCCTTTCGTGCTTTTCAACAATCCAAACTGAAAGTAAACATGGGAGAATAGTAGACCAGTTCTATTACCATAGATAATCCATTCTTTTAAGACAGTACATGATCCCCAAGATAGCATAACAAGCACCAAATGATGACAGCAGAAGTGCTAATGCTGCCATCCAAATTGTTCAGTTCTACTAGTACTACTAGAAACTAAGAACAAACGACATGGCTCATATTATTGGATAGATTAGCTGCTCCAAGGGCACATCAGACAGGGAGTCCAAAACATTAAGATGGAGCACAACATCTTATAGCACCATGACGAATGGAGGCTTCTTCACAACATTTTCTTCTGGCGTCTCATACAATGGAAGTGAAATCAAGCTCTCTTGGAGGCGATGCATGGTTAGTTCCAGTCTGTTCTCACGCTCTTCGCTTTCGACATTTCCTAGAAACACACCATCAATGTTGCAATGCCACAGACGCTCACGACCCACCTCGATCAACAGCTCACTCTCATTGATCACAACCATCATAGGGCAACGTTTGTAGCCAAAATAATGCGGTGGCGACGCTGCCATCGCTAGCAAGGGAATACGGTACTGAAAGCCCCAGATCTCGGCGTCATAGTCCTGCAACACCCAAACATCTAAAGTGAAGACTTCACCGGTGGTTCTGCTGTTGCACAAAGCAAGGGCGCCGCCCATGTCCAACAATGACACCCAACCGCCCAACTGTGCCGGATGGCTCATCTGCCGGAATGTCTCGGCTACGGTGTCAAATACTGTTATGTTGAGGCCCAATGCCCAGTGCAGGCTACCACGATGGTGAACTGGTGGACGATTTGCGGACTCAGTGGCAGGAAAACATTTTTCTGAAATTGTCGGCCACTGGATGAGTCTTGGCTGGTCCGATCCCACAGTGAGGACATAGTAATCAGGCAATTCAATTGCGATGTCACTCCTAATGGGTATCGAGAATACTGACCAGAGCACCCGATATTCTCCAGATGTCTGGTGCCGGTAGAAGCCGACTACGGTGACGGCGCTGAATCTGATGCCTCGTACAGGTCGTCGTGGAGGATGCGGCAGTGAAGCACACCTACGGGTGGCCGGGTTGCAGATGTAGAAGTCATCTTGCTGCGACAGGATAAGGAGGCCATCACAGGCGGCATGGTGTATAACGTCGATTGCCGTACCGGGGGCGTACCGGACAAAGAGCTCTATCTTTTTATCAGTGGAGGCACCTGTGCCATTGAGGACAGGGAAGCGGCAGAGGCCCTTCTTGTGGTGTTGGATGATGGGGAGCGAGGGCTGGTGGCGGTGGTGGTCGAGGATGAACTTGTCGGTGGAGGTGCCGCTGCGCCACGATTTGTGGACGGCGCGGCAGCGGAGTATGTCCTTTGTTGGCAACCACATGAGGATCTCGTCAACGACGAGCCACTCGGGCATGTCGTCGAAGACGGTCGCGCCGCTGCTGTCCGGCATGCTAACTGCTCGCTGGTAGTCGTAAGGAAAAAAAAAAAGCAAACTTCAGTATAAGAGCATAAAAAGGCAAATGAGGGCGACAGATTCGGCGCAAGAAAGAACAGCTTCTGTGATCTTTCGGCTTAAAAGACAGAAGAGAAAGACTGAGCCGAGTGGATTACTCTGGAGGAGGGTCGAGGAGGAGCCGAGCGGCGACTTCCAGCGGCGACGCGACTCTGGAGTCTGAACAGGAAGACAAGCAAAACAATGAGCCGTGCTCTTGGGCCTAGGGAGCGAAAATCCGGATGCAAATGAAGGGAGGAAAGTCTTGGATGGGCGGTGTGAAATGCTGCTGTGCACTCTGATACATATACCGATTTGTTTATGAATAGCTAAAAGGTTTCTCCAAACCATTACCAGATTTTTCCCGGGCACCTACCAGATTATTTACATTAAAGAGCTACCTGCAGGTTCTCTGATACATATACTAGTTTGTTTAGAACAGCTACCAGGTTCTCCAAAACAACAACCAGATTTTACTCGCACAAATACCAGATTAATTACAAAAGGAGCTACCAGGTTATTTAGTAGGCCATGTTTTGCATATCCAGAAAACAAACTTCCCAATGCTGAAAGTAGTAATATTGATCTTCATAGACCGGAAGTGGATGCACAAAAATAGGTTGAGAAAAGATCGCATAGTCCAGATTAACCCACAACCATAACCATGTGAAGATCCTAGTGCTAGTGGCAAATCACAAGCTACTGCCTTGAAGTTTTTTCTCTACCGATGCCTTGGTGAACACTGGGATGTTCTTTCAGGTTTCAACAAATTCAGTGCAATTAGTTTCTCGTTATTCAATCGGGTGATACATTCTGACTTATGCCAACCATCAAAACCAAAACTCCAAGAACTTTTTTTTTTGTGAATGAAAACTCCAAGAACTTACTCCGGGATCCAGCACTTTGCGTACGTACTAGTGGAGTACATACTAACCAGTAATCAACACTTGCATAGCCAGCCAGCACCCAACACTTTGCGTAGCTAGCGAGGCATTTGATCGAACAGACTCCGGGCGCACACAGCACACTACAAGTCACAGTGGATGGATACCTTGGCCGAGGCGGAGCAGTCCGGAGATATGGCGTTGAAGCACCTTGGCTGACCACGATCCACGGCAGAAGCTAGCGCCTCACCGCGGTAGCCGCCGCGCGCGCCTCCTTCCGACAGCGAACCGCCGCCGACGTCTCCCTAACTCCATTGCTACAGCGCGTTGCTGCCGAGGCCGCTCCTGCTCCAGCTCCTGGGAGTGCGCCACCACTGAGAGCATCTCTAGCGCAAAACGGTCAAACCCGCATAATAACCGCCCGATGCGGATTGAAAACCGCAAAACGGCGGAGAACAGAATCCGCAAATTCACCCAACCCGCAAAAGATTTTGCAGGGCCCCGTGAATCCCCGTCTCGGAACGGTTTTTTCGCGGATTTCGGCGCCGAATCTAGGGGCCCCTACATTTGGTCAAAACGGTTGGCGGGTGGGAGTTTTCACCACGCGTTCTTCCTCTCTTCTTCCCCATCTCACCACCGCCAGCGCCGCCGCCTGCGAATCCCTCCCTTTCCCGGCCGCATCTGACGGCGCCCCGCCGCACGCGAGCTGCCCCGGCCGCGGAGGTCTCCTTCCGCCGGTTTCCCCTAGCCGCGTCCGCGGAGAACGGAAATCTGCGCCGCCGCCGCCGATCTGCCGGTGAGTCTAATTCCGCTCGTTTTCGCTTCGATTTGGTCGTAGTAGTAGGTAGTGAGTATGCCTTGCCCATTTCAGATGGAGTTGAGCCCGGAGGAAGAGATCGTGCTCTCCGATTCGTCCTCCTCCGATGACTCCGATGTGGAGGCGCTGTTCGCAAGCCGGCGGCAGCAAATGGTGGTCGCCGTCCTCGCCATCAAGGAGTTTGAGGACCGGTATGCAAAGCGGCGGCAAGGATCCAAGGTTGGCCGGCTTTGCATACCGCGCAACCGCTTCTACGGCAACGAGCTTCTCATGCACGATTACTTCGCCGAAATCCCGACGTACCCGGCTCACATCTTCCGAAGAAGGTACCAGAAGATCTCCGCCGCAATGAGAGTCATTGCCTATGGCGTTCCGGCTGAGTATGCCGACGAGTATCTTCGTATTGGCGAAATACTACGATCGAGTCCGTTCGTGTGTTTGCTAAAACAATTATCAAACTCTACGGAAAGATTTATTCTGTTTTGCGGTTCTGCTTTGCGGGTTCTGCTCCGTCGCGCGACGTTTCGAGCCAAAAAACGCCAGTTGCGCGAACTGCAAAACTGTTTTGCGGGTTCTGCTAGACATGCTCTGAGGCCTTGGATGAAAATGGAGGAGAAAGGTCTTGGATAGGCGGTGTGAAATGCTGTGCACTCTCTGCGCCGGTCGATGGGACTGGACAAGCAGTGTAGAAGCAGTGTGAAGCAAATCCAGATAGTACGCGCAACGAATCGTTTCGGACCTCCAGCTACATAGAGTCTTTTTTTTAGAAAAATTCAAAAATGACATATGTAAGTTTCAAAATATTCATAAAAAAATTCCTAGCCATAGATAATTATAAACTCTACTATTATGTAAAAAAAATCAATATGAAATAGTTTATATTCTTGGCTGAACAAAAATGACAAAAGTGTGGATCTGGGTGCGGAGAGCAGTACACTTTTTAAAAATTTGAAAAAATAAATCAGAATTGTCATTTTTTATGAAGGCTAAACTATAAACTACTATGTATTTATTTATTTTCACTTGATAAAGTTCGACATTGTATACATCTGCAGTTTTTGTTCAGATTTTGTTTGAAACTTTAAAACTGACATATTGATTTATTTATTTTAGATCGGCTCCATGGAGCTCGTGCTCCCTTTGGACTTGTCGGTGCAACGAATAGCTAATTGGCCGGGCCAGGAGGCGCGAGCGAACGCGTGAGTGTGTGTTCTTCTTTTTTTTCTCCTCATTTCAATTATTTAGTGAGCTAACGAAACTTCACTATAAAAGGTGATCTTATGCCCCCAGCAACTAGTAATGTGATAAGTGCCGGACCCAAAAACTTCCGAAAGCCCGGGAAAATAAGGTTAAAATGAAAGTTTTTAGTAAAAATGGGAGCGAGAACTCATGAATTCTCAGTCGCACGACATCAGCGTGTTGATTAGACCGATTTTGTGTAAATCGTTCGATTAGCCATAGGAACCACGTACGTGATGTTTATTTTTTAGGTGAACGAGGCCTCTTCCTTTCTTGTTGGTTGTCTGGGCCTTCTTGTCGATGGGCCTTTTTAACGTACTGTGCTAGTACGCACGAGCACACGTAGGATACAAGAATGAATTTTTCTTCACTTTTTCTACTTAAATCGATGGATGAAAAGACCCTACGGGAGTCAGAGGCATAAAGTTAATATTTATTTTTGTAATAAAATATCAAAATATCAGCTGTAGCCCCAATTACATTTAGGAAAAAAAACTATAGTTACAACTCACTTGCAACTGAAAAAATATCAATTACAACCCACTTATAACTGGAAGAAAAATACTCAGTTGCAACCGGGCTGCAACTGGAAAAAAAAAATTTCAGGTACAACCTACTTAGATACTTTCGGTTGCAACCGTTTGCTACTTGAAAAAAAAACTCAACCCAAACGCATTCAGAAAATCTCAGTTTCAACAGAATTACAACTCCTAGCTAGAACAAATAACGATGCAAAATCAGAGTTACAACCTACATAGAACTGGAAAATCTCAGCGACAACATACTACAATTGGATAAGACAAAAATGCCCAGTTACAACCCACCTGCAACTAAACAAAAAGACAGTTGCAACCGACTTGCAACTGAAGAAAAGAATTCAGTTACAACCCACTTGAAACTGGACAAAAAGCAGTTACAACCAACTTACAACTGGACAAAAAAACTCTGTTATAACACACTTGTAACTGGACAAAAAGCCAGTTGCAACCGACTTGCAACTGAAGAAAAGAATTTAATTACAACCCACTTGAAACTGGAAAAAAGGCAGTTACAACCAACTTGCAACTGGACAAAAAAAAACTATGTTACAACCCACTTGTAACTGGACAAAAAGCCAGTTGCAACCGACTTGCAACTGAAGAAAAGAATTCAGTTACAACCCACTTGAAACTGGACAAAAAGGCAGTTACAACCAACTTGCAACTGGACAAAAAAACTCTGTTACAACACACTTGTAACTAGACAAAAAGCCAGTTGCAACCGACTTGCAACTGAAAATTCTCATTTGCAACACACTACGACTGGATAAAATTGCAGTTGCAAACGACTTGCAACTGCAAAAGAGAAAAACTCGATTACTGGACAAAAAACTCAGTTACAACTCACTTTTAACTGGACAAAAAGACAGTTACAACCGACTTGCAACTAAAAATTCTCATTTGCAACATACTACAACTGGATAAAATCCCATTTGCAAACGCTTACCACCGTAAAAAAGCCCAATTACAACCCACCTGTAACCTGAAATCTTGGTCGTACAAAAATTGATAAAACCCATACCAATGTTGAAATTGTAAAATTAACAAAGTAATAGTTTTTATTGAGAATAAACCTTTTACGCATGATACGGACAAGGATTTTGATAACTAAATATAAAGTATTTAAACTTCAAAAAAAGGTAAAACAAAGTTAACAACACGAAAATAAAGCTATCACGCTCTATGTAGTAGTACATCTTGTATAGTTGGTTATGCACAAAAATCAAAAGAAATAAACTATAAAAATTTATGAAAAAGAAATCCACGTGAAAAAACAAAGAGAAAAACACTAGTACATTTTCTAAGAAACCGCTAGGGCATGAAAAGTATTACCAAATAGTGAGAAAAAATAAACAAAAGGGAGTACAATAAAATGAGAAAAAATATCTAAACATAAAACTGAGCAGAAAGTGTAAAACGAACAAATGACAAGAAAAAAACATGAATCAAATCAAGCCACAACCATTGTTAGCAACACGAATGAAAAATAGTAGAAGAACATGAAAGAAAATAATAATGTATAATACTAGATGTCTACGTGTACTGTACCACTAGGAAATAACAAAAATAAAAAACAAAGCTGAGGACATACTTTGCTTCCATTTATTTTTAAATAAATTACTGTATCACTAGATATGATCCGTCGCAATCTCATACAGAAAACAGTGCAAAAAATACATAATAAGAATAAATAAAAGGAGTGTGCACCCGAGTGCTCCTTGCAGCTTCTCTCCTGGACGATTCCTCGATTTCTTGATTCGCATAAGCACCCAACAACAGACTAAGGCATGGCCTAGTGGTGGGGAGGGCTGATGTCTTCCCACCCACCCGAGTTCAAGTCCTCATACTTGCAATTTCGGTGATGTTGCACCCTCCTCTATCAAAAATCGCGTGGCTCTCCCACGTAGGAATCATAAGCACCCAACAGAAAAGGCCACACCCAGCCCAGGAAACAGCAGCCCATGCACTTGCCGCACTAACAAGAAAAAAGAAAAAGAACGTAACAAACCCGACACCTGGCAATCCACAGCCCAGGCAGTTTAGCTCGAGAGCTTCCAATCGGAGACCACGGCAATCCACAGCCGCACTGCGCGGCTCGCTCGCGCCGTGCGGCCAGCATGAAGGGCAAGTTTCTAATTATAGTTGTCCGCCATCTACAACCATAATTGTTTATTTATCCTAATTTCTCATTTTCCTTTCTAGAACACCTCTCGTTTTCTAATTCTAATTGAGTCTTGTTGGAGAACGTCAATGGGGCGGCCATGAAGAACTGCAATGACCCGTCACCAGTTAGTCTACTATCCTGATTTTATTTCTGGGTCAGCTGGTCTATAATGTTTAATGTTTAATGATCTATCTGAACCTTGCAAAATTACTGATGTGTTATACCAATTAGTATATATTTAGTTGAACTTTTGTGGTGTTGAAGAGGAAGGGAACGAATCAGAATATTGAATTGGACATTTTTGGCTATGAGACTAGCGGCAACTAGACAAAGCAATACATCCCCACACACAAAAAAAAGCTATCACATATCCTTACTTATGTGCAGTAAATTAGTTCAAAAATTTATCTAGTTCTCATGTCAAGTTTCTGTGAATTTTCTCGATTACACTATCATAACAAAGCTCAAAGGGGCCGAGGTAATTTTTAATGACATGGTTCGGCTTATTGCAAAGTATAACCATCCGTGGAAACTTGTTTAAGCCCTTTATTTCGAACGGTGTTTATCTCGCCCGTCCCTGACCGATACAAAAATGTCATACAGAAGACATACAAAAGCCATGTCATGGACGAAATTTAACCACGTGCTACGGTCACAGCCTTGCACGTGCGCTGGCTAGAACTCCGCATCTAGCGATCGCGTGCTCGAACTTCTTAAGAGTCGCCGCCTCCAAGGATATGACCAGGTGCGCGCTGCCATCGCCGGCGCCTGCAGCATACAGGTAGACCCATCCGCCGCGCAGAGTCTCCGCCCGCGACATCACGCGCGGCTTCTCCCACCCGAAGTCCGCCTCATACGTGCGCAGGTGGTACCAGCTGTTCATCCGCAGCTCCGTCTCCGGCAGGTTTCCGCGGTCCTCCGGCCGCCTTCCCTTCTCGGTATCGAAGTAGTCCACCGCTGACCTCAGCAGCTCGTCGTCGAACCGCTCCGTCGTTGCTCTTACTCGGCTCGCGACGGACGCCAGCGTCTCCGACACGACATGCTTCACCACGGCGGTGGCGAACACGTTGACGACCCCGTTGCCGAAGTACCCCGGGAGTGGCGGCTTGAGGCGATGCCTGACGTCCACCGGGAAGTTCATGCGCGTGGTGGCGCCCGGGTCCAGCTGGCGGGCGACACAAACACACTGCCAGACGAGAGCGCTCACGGCGCAGAATGTGCTAACCCCGCCGCACCGGCGCTTGAGGGCATGCAGCTGGTCCTTGGAGAAGGTGAAGACCTCGGTCACGGCGACGGACGTCCCTGACGGCTCGTGCATAGTCAGCTTGCTGCAGAACATGGGGACGGTTTCGGGGCGGATGATGGGCGGGGACCGCGCGCGGAGGAGGGCGCGGTCGTGGCATGGGAGCTCTATGACGGCACGCTCGCCGCCGTCACGGCAGTAGCCGGCCCACGTCCGAAGGAAATGGAACGTGCTGGGGCCGTCCACGACGGCGTGGTGCACCGATGTCCCCAAGACCACGCCGCCGCACTTCAGGAAGGTCACCTGCACGGCCAGTATAACGGACGACGGCTGAACAGGAGGACGGAACAGCTTCCTTAGCTCGGGCGACGGCTTGGAGTCGCTGAAGTCCTCGAAAGTGTTCTCGGAGTGGGCGACCACGAAGAGCGCGCCCTCCGCGTTGCAGTTGACCATGATTCGGCCGTCGGAATCCGCACCGAGACGGCCGGCGAGAGGGTAGAAGGGCACCAGCGCCTCCGCCATGGACTTCTTGAGCTTGTCCACGCTGAAGAAGTCGTTGGAGGCGGCGACGTCGCCGGCGCTGTAGACGTGCATGAGCGGCGTGTGGCCTCTTTTGGCCAGCACCAGGTCCAGCGGGGAGAGCCAGAGGCCTTTCCGCGGCGTCTCATCGCTCGGCGTTACGAGGCAGGACTCTACCACTCGTAGCGCTGATACCCAGGGCCGTCTCCAGAAATTCGAGGCCCCTGTGCGAAACATAAAATGGGGCCCTAAAATTTGAAATTTTCACATTACATAGCATCTAAAAATACTTTCATTTTATTACATAACTTCAATATATGTTATTTCGTACTCCCTCCGATCCGAAAAAAGCGTCACACATTATACGTAGGAGTTGTACTAGCTACGTTGTTTGCTTCCGACAATTTTAATGGAGCGGAGGGAGTACAATATATAGAAACATATCAAACATTAATTCTATCGAAAGGTACCAATGAACAAATAAACTCACCTTATATTCTGCTGAAAATCATCATCTGTCTGGTATTTCTTGAAATGAAATATTCAATCATATCTTCATAATTAATCTTCTATAGGATATCATTTTCAAGTGCTATTGTTGCCAATTCGTCTACTTTTCTCTCTTTCTTCTTACGCTTTTCTGCACCAGACTGACACTTTCTTTTTCTAGAATACATAATTAATCCTGTTTCATTAACAAAATAAAATAAAAATGAGTACAAAAACTAACTGTACATCGACTTAGTGGTTTATAATTAGCACAGAAAGCACGCCAACATGCAGCAATACCTTAATCAGTAATTCCGCCTCGATCGCGTCACACAGATTCAAAATTTCTAATCCCCAATCTCTATTGTAATGAGACATAATCAGTAAATCAGTAATTACATCGTCAAAATTTCCAATCTCTAATCTAATTGCTGCGACAGCTCGGCCTGATTACCTTGTTACTAGTCAAGCGAGGAGCCGCCGAAGGGCCCTTTCTCCTTTTCTTCTCGTTCCGTCGCTCGGTGGGCAGGGAAAATCGACCGTCCTGGAGTCGTCTTCTCGTGGACTCGCCGTCACAGCCTTGTTGGTCGTCAGGTCGCCAGGGAAACCAAACCGTCCTTCCTTGTTTTGATTAGGTCTCCTACTCTCCGTCTTTGGATCGATCAATACAGGAATAGAAAGCTAACTGGGCGTTGGACTCTGGATCGATCGATCGCCTGCCTCCTGGGTACACTGTTCGCTCGGGACGGGAGCTAGCTGGATCGATCGGCCGCTCGTGCCGCTGGGCCTCGGCCTCAATATTCTTTTTTGGCTGAATTAAACTAGCGATGTATAATCAGCTTATAAATCTGGGGGCCCACGAAAAATGGGGGCCCTGAACGGTTGTGCACCTCGTGCACCCTCAAAGACGGGCCTGCTGATACCGAACCCATATTGTTTTGTGTTTTGTTGCTTTTGTATCGAGAAATCCCGTCTCGTTCTGTGTGGGTGGTGCGAATTAAATAAGGCGCACGGGATCCGGCAAAAGTACAGAACAAGGGTGTCAAGGTGCATACACAGCCGCCACAGCTAACGGTTTGACTGGATCGATCATGTATGGTCAGCGACGGGCGGATGCATGCACACCATGCACGTTTCATTTGACCCAAATATGTTGACGAATCCACAATTTGTTTCTGATTTCTTAAGGATCTATAATCAGTTGAAACCGAGGCCTTGCCCAGATGGCTAACAGGGTGATGATACCTGTGATGCCCCCCGCTCGAGTTCGAGTCCCGGTACTCACTCGCGGGCGCGTACGCACCGTTGCACTTCTGTGCGCTTCTGAAAGCTTAATACAATACCGCCAAGGGCTAGCCCTGGCTGGTCTCATTTTTTTTAGAACACTGATCGAACGCTCGTGCGCTTGCCACGAACCTATCAATATATTCGGTAGTCTTATTTTACGAATGCATTCAACTTTCACCTTATACAAAAAAAAATCTTACGTCGATCCAAGAGTGGTCACATGACGCTTATAAACCGATGAACGGACAAGTGGATGATGCTTGAGCGGGACTCCTTGAGATGATACCAGCCTAAGCTCCACGGCGGTGGTGATGGGGGGGCGGCGGGCTCTTCTCGCGCGGCGAGATGGAGGTTGGCCGTTTTGGAGCCTAGTCTCAGCCGTTGGGCACTAGTAGAGAACCCACTTCTAGTACCGGTTGTAGATGGCCTTTAGTACCGGCCGCACAACCGGTACTAAAGGGTCGGCACTAAAGGGGTAACCCTTTAGTACCGGCACCTAAATAAAACCGGTACTAAAGGGTCTCCACGTGGGCGCACAGGCGAGCTCGACCCTGAGGACCTTTAGTACCGGTTTGTAATACAAACCGGTACTAAAGGTTCCTGCTTTTTTTGCTTATTTTTTCAGGGGGGTTTTGGTTTTTTTTCTTTTCGATTATTTTTCGGGGTTTAGGGTTTCTGTTTTTTTCCTTTTCGCTCATTTTTCAGGGTTTCGGAGGAGATCGCGTATAAAGTACTCACTACACATATAAAGTAGTCATTATACACATACAAAGTACTCTCGTCACATATAAATTTAAGTACTCCTAATTAATTACAATGGAGCCGGTTCCCTTGTAGCATCGACTGCCGGCGGTTCCCTTGTAGCATCGACTGCAGGGGTGGAGGTGGTCTTTCGTCAAAGTAGAATTCACCGAGTTCATCTATGACATGTGTAAGTAAGAATCCCGCCAATTCCTCCGCAATAGCTTTTACGCGGTTGCGTGGTAGGAGCTGGTTCCGCTTGTTTGACATCTTTAAAAGAAGGAAATAAAATCAGCTATGATCGAAACTAAACACAATTGATGCATGGTGGCAAAATAAAAGTTGTGTATGATGTTCACGTACCTCTCGATTTCTTACACTCTTGACTCTCTCATTGACCTTCGTGTGAATGTACTCGCAAACGTAGTATCCACATAGTTCTGTCCCCTGTGGTTGTCGCAGACACCACTATATATACAAGAATATAATTTAATCAAATAATAATCAAGAGAATGATAATGGTATTAGAAAGATACACGTAGTAGTACTTACGTTGTTAGACTTGAACTCCAGCTTTTCTGGCCATACACCGCGTTCTTCCGCTTTGAACTTTCTGTAAACCCTGTCCGGAAAAGAAAATGAATTGAGTAGTTATTACTTATACTTTTGATATCCGGAAATGAACGAAAGAGGCTGATATAGTGCGATTGAAATTACCTCTTGAGCATTAGACGCACGCTTTTGTATTCATTTTGATCTTTCCTTAGTGAGTCCCAGACTTCAACTTCTCCTTCCTCGAGTCTAATGATTAGCAGAATGTAGTGGAACCTGCGCACGTTTATATACGCAGGTATTCAGAACTTATCGATTACACTTTATATCGGGGAAGCAAAATAGAATGTGTAGAAGACGGTAAAACTCACCCGAAGTTGTAAGGAAATAGTATTTCCTTTTTGGTACTTTGTCGCTTAAAGAACGTTAGCAAAACGTCCTCTGTGTTCACGGGATTTTCATCCACGGTCTTGACATGAACTTTATCCGGGTCAATGAAACCAATGTCCCAGATTCCTCCGAGTCTGCATTCACGTATCTTCATTCTGCATAATTAGCGTACAAAAGAATTTTGTGACGATAATTACAAGCAATGAACGAGAGCTTATAACTATAAATAATTAAATTACACGAATAAATTACTTACAGACAATAGCAGCTGATGAGAGATTTGTCGAGAGCACGTTGATTGTACATCTGAAAAAGTTCTCGGAACTCAACATGCACACAATATTCTCGGAAGTAGTGTTGTTCCTTAACCGCCGCCATGAGATAGAATTTCCCTTCTTTTGCGGCGGTCATGTACCAGCGATTCAAATTCCATAACTGTGTTGTTAGCTGGCTCGGATTTTCCACCATAGGCAGCCCGAGTTCAAAATCAAATCGTGGGGCAATCTCCGCCATGGGGTAACCTGAGTCGCCAACGACAACTTCTCCATGCTCGATTTCCCGAGTTTCAGAAGGTACAATGAGCGGGGCGAGCGATTGTGCTTCTTGTTCTCCGAGCTGGGCAACTCCTTTCCCGCACAATTTCTCTTGCTCATTCTGCGAGGAAAGTACCTTGTCAATACCTCGCTCGTAGTCTGAAATGGGCGGAGGTGGAGGGTCATATAGGTTGTCAACGGTGTGATCTTTTACCTCATTTGGTATAGTCTTCAGAAGTTCCTTTATGGGGTCAAGTCTTGCCTCCACTCTTTCCTTCTTTTTCTGCTCAAAAAAGGCTCTCGACCCTTCACGTAGGCTCTCAGCTATTTCCTGCTGAGTCATCTCAGAAGTTAACTTCTCAGGAGCCTTGACTTCCTTGGGGTTCTCAGGAGCCCGCACACTTTTTCCACGTTTCTTGACAGGGGTGGACGACGGGAACAGCTTCCGCTTTGTCAAGTTACTAGTGGGCGCATCAGTCGGTTGACGGGACAGCGCGGGAGATGGACTCGCGGCGGGATCCCAAACTTCGTGGGGGGAGGCGGGTGGACTTTGATGTGGTGAATGTCTAACGGGAGGAGTCGGTGGCCTTGGCTCCGAGTCTGGAAACTTGATGTATTTCTTCTTCCATAGAACGATA
Organism: Poa pratensis; assembly: GCA_947311845.1. Classification (NCBI taxonomy): domain Eukaryota; kingdom Viridiplantae; phylum Streptophyta; class Magnoliopsida; order Poales; family Poaceae; genus Poa; species Poa pratensis. The sequence goes on along the minus strand of CAMZMU010000063.1, from coordinate 123,512,153 downwards.
CCAAGCTCAACTTCTCCCAATGTCTTCTCGCCTTCAGCTCCAGGAATTTCAAGACGTATTGCGTTGAATCCCGGCATAACTTTCGTGACCCCGACACGAGCAAATCCAGGCGGAATCACACCAAAATGGAAGGTTTCTCCAGGTTGATGTCGTAAAGCATAGCCAGTCGCCACCGGATAAGTAATGTTCATCATCGGCGCATGTAACTCACAATTTGTCTTCTCCGTGATATCATCCACGGGGTAGTGAGCCGCCGATGGTTCATCAACTGCAGGATCTTGTAGCTGCGTGGAACCCACGCTGCTTTTCCGCTGAGATGGGCAGGCATCGCCTGCAGGATCTTCTACTCGCAGTTGAGATTCCCTGGTCTGGGTCATTGAGGCCAGTTGCTTCTGCACATCCTGCACCGTGCGTTCTAATGCAGTAACCCTCTCCGCCTCCCTCTTCTTACTTCTGCAATGTTTTCTATAAGTTGCAACGTCTTCCGGAAACCCTTCAAGAAAACCAACCCCGCCTCCTCTGGCTCGACATCGCCCCCAGTGTTCTTTATTCCCGAGGGCTTGTGAAAGCTCGTCGTCCTCTCTATCGGGAACAAATTTTCCCTCCTTGACTAGTACTATGACATTTTTTATTTTTCTGATGACTCTTCTAATTTTTCTCCGCCATTTTCCCTTTGCAACAATCAGCCCTGTTTCTGGGTGCAACACTGCCCCATGCGCGAACAACCAGAACTTGGACCTGTCGGGCCAGTCATCTGTCTGTGGAGTGATCCCTTTTAGTCGCAGCTCGTCTTCATAGGCTTGCCACTTAGGCAAGGCAGTCTTGTAGCCACCTGAGCCCAAATGATGGAAATATTTCTTCTTCGAGGCATTCAACTTATTTTGTGTCGATCGGGCCACAGCGACGCCCGAATTCTTATACGCCGCAAATTCAGCCCATTCATCTTTTAGCTTCTCTAGATGTCCTTTGAAAACTATATCTTTGTTCCCATATTTTCTCCACAATGTGTTCTTCCAGTTGTTGAATTGCTGGGCCATCTTGCTAAGAGTCCACTCCTTGACTTTATCCTTCATCTTCTGTGGGAGATCTGCCGGTAGGTTGAATTTAGACATCATCGAGTCCCAAAGGGTCTCTTTAATTCTTTGCTCGAGATATTTTGCGCCTATGTTGGCTTTCTTCGGCTCATTCCATTCTGTCACAGTGATCGGGACCATGTCCCTTACAAAAACTCCGCACTGCCGTACATATTTATTGTAGATTCCATCGGGTTTCTCTGGTTTGCCTTTGAAGGTAACTTCGTCGATCGACAACGTTGCACCTTCCGGGAGCTTTAACCCTTGGGCCGGGCCTCGTACGGGGATTGACGACTTAGATCCAGAGGGCTGAAAGAAAAATGTTTCGTTAATAAGTGCGCATATAAATCAATTAATGCATCTAGCTATAGTGATCAACAAGACTTAATATATACCTTCTTCTTAGCTAGGGCATCGTCCGCCTTAGATCCAGACGGTTCTTCTTCGTCGTCGTCGTCATCTCTGAATTTTTCTAACTCAAGTCCCTCACCGGAGTCATTCAAACATTTCGCGCTGAATTCTTCGGCGTCTTCTCCGTCGGACGAATCTTCTCCATCGGAATATTCTCCATCGGAATTGGGTCCGGCAGCGTTGTTATATATTATTTGTTGGAGACGGTCTTCTTCCTCCAAATCTCGGACGAAGGTGGGGGCATCGTCCGCCATAGCTCTGTCACTGCAAATTTTGAAACTTAGCAATATTTCTAACTTAACAATATTAACCAAATAACAATATTAATAATCTAAACAATATTAACCTAATAACAATATTAACTTAAAAAAACAGTACTAAAAAAAGAACAACTACTAGACATAAAAAAGACTTAGCTAAACTAAACTTAGCTAAACTTAGCTACACTAATATTAACCTAAACAATTAATATTAACTAAAAAAAACAGTACTCAAACTTTACAATATTTCTAACTTTACAATATTTCTAACTTGACAATATTTCTAACTTGATAATTTTATTTTTACTAATGTTATTTTCAAACTATCTAAATGACTTAGCAATATTTCAAACTTTACAATATTCCAAATTTTACAATATTTCAAATTTTCAAACTTAGCTAAAATTTTGAAACTTTGCTACTACAATTTCAAACTTAGCAAAATTCACATATTTACTAGAATAAAAAAATGACAATACACATTTACTTATTTACTAGAATAAATTTTCACATATTTACTAGAATTCAAACTTTGATAAATTTCTAACTAAATATTTACTCAACCTAAATATAAAATTTACTCAACCTAAACATAAAATTTACTCACATAAAATTCTAACTTTGATAAATTTACTCAACCTAAATATAAAATTTACTCACATAAAAAGAACAACTATATACTAGAACAACTACTAGAATTTACATGAAAAATAACAACTACTAGAACTAAAATTCACATATTTACAACTACTAAATTTACTAGAATTTAATTACTAGAATTTACTAGAACTAAAAAGAACAACTACTAAATTAAAAAAAAGAGTAGTAAAAAAAAAGAAGATTACCTCTTCTAGTGGAGAGGGTGCGGCGGCCGGAGCAGAGGAGGCCTCGGCCTCGTCGGGGGCGCGCGGTGGAGACGTACGGCGCGGCCTCGTCGGGGCGCGCGGTGGAGACGGCGGGGGGCGCGCGGTTGAGAGGCCGGAGCAGAGAGGAGGGAGGTGGAGCAGGGGCGGTGGCCGGAGCAGGGGAGCCGGGCGGCGATGGCGGAGGGGCCACCCGCGGCGATGGAGCGCGGACGTACGCGGCGATGGCGGGGGGCGCGACGGAGGACGGAGGGCGGCGGGGCTTCGCCGGAGCGCGGCAGGGCTTCGCCGCCGGGGAGGTCGCTGGAGCCGGGAGGAGTTCGTCGTCGAAACTTAGCGATTTGGGGAACGATTCGTCGATCTCCTCACTTCACTGCAGGAAACAAACCTTTAGCACCGGTTGTGCTCTACAACCGGTACTAAAGGGTCTTTAGTACCGGTTGTAGAGTACAACCGGTACTAAAGCTCAAATTTGGGCCGCGCAAAAATTCGCACGTGAATCCCAACCCTTAGTACCGGTTGTATTATACAACCGGTACTAATGGGCCTTTTATTGGTTTTTTATTTTCTAGTTTTTCTTTCTTTCTTTTGTTTTCTGTTTTTTATATCTATTTGGTTTCTATTTTGTTTTTTCTCTACTGCCACCAGGTGATGTCGCCGCAGTAGTCACCCGACGCGGACGCCGAGATATGAAGATGGAGGAAAGCCATATCGGCGGGGGCGACGCCCCGATTCAATCCTCTTCAGGCGAGCACGCCAACCGACGACCACCGCCTGGAGCAGGCCACACCACCTCCAGTACCTCCGCAGAAAGGTCAGAGCAAACCCAACCGCGAGGAAGAGAGGAACAGAGGACAAAATCTCCAAAAGCCGGCCGCCATCTTCGCAACCGTGTGAACCAAGATACAACTCCGATGTGCGGTCAACCGTCTTATGCAGAGACGATTTAACATACAACTAGACATCTACGTTACAACTTCACTAGTTCTAAATACTGGATAGAACAAATTAAGGTACAACTTGAAATTACGATACAACACAAGTAAAACAAAGACTCTACCTATCTCCCATCAATGCCTTTTGACGAAGATTCTGTCTTCTTGCCTTCCTTGCCCTTTGACGAAGATTCTGCCTTCTTGCCTTTGCCCTTGGACGAAGCTTCAGCCTTCTTGCTCAGTGCTTCAACCCTCCTTTCCTTTGACGACGGCATGAAATCGTCGTCATCATCGCTGTCAACTACCCAGAGACAGGAACGACCGTACGAATCACGGTCAGCTTCAGTTCGTAGAACGGACTATTCGTAACTTTCCTGTCAAACTTCTCTGCAAGCGTGAGCATTTCTGCACGAATTTGGAGCGGGGTCCTATACGGAAACCCATCGCGGCATAGCTTCGCCCCGAGCAAAGCGAGATGACTCTCAGTGTGCAAAATTTCTTCAATTGGAACTACCCTACCATCTACCTTCAAATTGCTCGAAAGCCTGGCGAGATGCTCGGATGCGGAAATGTGAAACCCGGACACACACTTCTCGCAAGGACCAATACACACCATGCTTGCGCTCAAGTGAGTACCATGCCTACCTTCGACTGGGTTTTATAGAACTACCGGTGGCGGCATTTGGGGGAACGATAGCGGGAAATATTTGGGCGGGAAACGGTGGCGGGATCGAAGTTGCCTACCTTCTCCAGTGGCCACTCTGACCGGATCAGGAAGAAGCACACGGATCGTGTGTTTCCTTCCAGCGATTGGGAGCCGTTGGATCAAGCGGTGTGTTTCTTTCGAGCGCTTGTGAGCCCTTGGATCAGGAAGAAGCACACGGATCGTGTGTTTCCTTCCAGCGCTTGGGAGCCGTTGGATCAAGTGGTGTGTTTCTTTTAAGTGCTTGTGAGACGTTGGATCAGGGGTGAGCCCGACTTTAGTCCCGGTTGGTGTTACCAACCGGTACTAAAGAAGCACACGGATCGTGTGTTTCTTTCAAGCGCTTGTGAGACGTTGGATCAGAGGTGTGTTTCTTTTGAGGGATTGTGAGCTGTTGGATCAGCAGTATCACGACCACTTCGTGAGCCACATGACCCTATATATAGCCCACCTCCCGGAATTCCAGCGTCACTCACTCACTCACACAAAACATTCCAGCGTCACTCGGAGAGGCATCTTTGGGCAACCAGCGGCAAGACGTCTCTGATGACCTGCGACCGTTCCAAACGGTTGCAGATCATCAGAGATGTCTTGCCGGACGGTTGTAGATCATCAGAGACGTCTTACCGCTGCTTGGATCGAAGTGGCGCTCAAACACAAAACATTCGGGTTCCCTAGCTACGTCCTGCAACCGTTTGGTCGGATCCAAGCAGCGGCAAGACGCTCTGATGATTAGCAACATCCCCAACACTTGTTGCAAATCATCAGAGACGTCTTGCCGCTCTCTGGATCGAAGGCCGATTTGCCGTCTCACGACCACGCGATTGTGTTGGTAAAACTGCAGCTGATTGACATAGTGTTTAGATCTCTCTTCTGAGTTTTCAGGACATAGTTACATAAAAGGTTTAATACATTATTACACATCAGCAACAACATCCCTATCTAGTGTTCACTTTTTCTTCTTGTGTGTCCCTTTCTTCTGATTGCGTCGTAGCCATGGACAATCTTCATCATTTAACACGGTGCTTGGGTCAGTTTTCACTTTGAAGGGCGGAATTTCAGCAAACTTATTGTAATCTTCTGACATGTCTGTCTTGTCCTCCACTCCCACGATGTTTCTTTTTCCTGAAAGAACTATGTGGCGCTTTGGCTCATTGTATGATGTACCGGCTTGCTTATCTTTTCTTTTTTTCGGTCTGGAAGACATGTCCTTCACATAGAAAACCTGAGCCACATCATTGGCTAGGACGAATGGCTCGGTTTTGTACGCAAGATTTTGAGATCCACTGTAGTCATTCCGTACCGCTTGTCTATCTCTACCCCGCATGACAGGTTAACCCATTTGCACTGAAACAAAGGGATCTTAAAATAAGGTCCATAGTCAAGTTCCCATATCTGCTGTATGCAACCATAATATGTGTCCTTTGTTCCATCATCGTTTGTTGCATCAAAGCGGACACCACTGTTTTGGTTAGTGCTCTTTTTGTCTTGGGTTTCCGTGTAAAATGTATTCCCATTTATCTCGTACCCTTGGAAAGTCAATATAGTCGAAGATGGTGTCTTGGCCAACAAGTATAGCTCTTGTCCAACAGTGTTGTCATTAATGAGATGTGTACGCAACCAACTGCCGAAAGTATCCACGTGTTTTTCTTTAATCCAGAAGTCAGTCTTCTCCGGGTATTCTGAGCGTAAAATATCCATGTGTTCCACGATATACGGAGCCACCAATCTGGAATTTTGTAGAACTGTGTAGTGTGCTTGAGTGAAAGAATGCCCGTCCATACTTCTTGTTGCTTTCTTTCCTAGCGTGCCTTTTCCACGCAGTCTCCCCTCATGGCGCGATTGAGGAACACCGATGGGCTTAAGATCTGGAAGAAAGTCAACACAGAACTCAATGACCTCCTCTGTTCCATAGCCCTTGGACATGCTTCCTTCTGGCCTAGCACGGTTATGAACGTATTTCTTTAAGACTCCCATGAACCTCTCAAAGGGGAACATGTTGTGTAGAAATACAGGACCGAGAATGGAAATCTCTTCGACTAGGTGAACTATGAGGTGCGTCATAATATTGAAGAAGGCCGGTGGAAACACCAACTCAAAGCTGACAAGACATTGGACCACACCCGTCTGTAAACTTGGTAGAGTTGCTGGATCGATTACCTTCTGAGAAATTGCATTCAGGAATGCACATAGCTTGACAATGGGTACTCGAACGTTTTCCGGTAGAAGCCCCCTCAATGCAACAGGAAGTAATTGTGTCATAATCACGTGGCAGTCATGAGACTTCAGGTTTTGGAACTTTTTCTCTGCCATGTTTATTATTCCCTTTATATTCGACGAGTAGCCAGACGGGACCTTGATACTGCTCAGGACTTGAAAAAAGATCTCCTTCTCTTCTTTGGTAAGAGCGTAGCTGGAAGTACCTTGATACTTCTCTGAATTCAGGTTGTCTCTTCGTGGTGCGTACTTTGCTGGTCCTGCCGTGCATCCGCTGTATCTTTCGTCTTCCCATACACGCCTAAGAAGTTTAGCAGGTTCACGCAAAGATTTTTCGTCACGTGCATCACGTCGATTGCAGAGCGAACCTCTAGGATTTCCAATAGGGTAAATCCCAAAATATAGATTTCTTTTTCCACAAGGGTACGCGCTTGTTTGCGTCTTTCGGAACATTTAGACTGCCAGGACCCTTTCCAAATATTACTTCCAAATCCTTGACCATGCCATATACAACATCACCATCACGGCGTGTAGGCTTCGTCCGGATATCTGCCAAACCTTTGAAGTGCTTGCCTCCGTTTCTTACGTGATGCCTGGAAGAAACTGACGATGCCCCATGTACACAATCTTGTTACCTATATATGCACTGTCAGTCTTATCTAAACAGTGCGTGCATGCATTGTATCCCTTGTTCGACTGTCCTGAAATGTTACTAAGAGCAGGCCAATCATTGATGGTTACAAACAGCAACGCTCGTAGGAAATTCCTCTTGTTTGTACTCATCCCACACACGTACACCTTCGTCAGACCACAACTGTAAAAGTTCGTCAACTAATGGCCTCAGATACACATCAATGTCGTTGCCGGGTTGTTTCGGTCCTTGGATAAGCACTGGCATCATAATATACTTTTGCTTCATGCACAACCAAGGGGAAGGTTATAGATACATAGAGTCACGGGCCAGGTGCTATGACTGCTGCTCTGCTCCCCAAACGGATTCAAGCCATCTGTACTTAGACCAAACCTTAAGTTCCTTGCGTCAGCTGCAAAATCCCCAAACGCACTGTCGATTTTTCTCCACTGAGACCCATCAGCGGGGTGTCTGAGCATCTCGTCTTCCTTACGGTCTTCTTTGTGCCATCGCAACAACTTGGCATGCTCTTTGTTTCGGAACAAACGTTTCAACCGTGGTATTATAGGAGCATACCACATCACCTTCGCGGGAACCCTCTTCCTGGGGCTCGGCTCGCCCTCAATATCACCTGGGTCATCTCGCGGATCTTATACCGCAATGCACCGCATATCGGGCATGCATTCAAATTCTCGTACTTCTCACCGCGGTAGAGGATGCAGTCATTGATGCATGCATGTATCTTCTGCACCTCTAATCCTAGAGGGCAGACAATCTTCTTTGCTTCGTACGTGCTGTGGGGCATTTCATTATTCCTCGGAAGATTCTTCTTAAATATTTGTAGCAACTCTTGAAATGCCTTGTCAGATATTCCATTCTTTGCCTTCCACTGCAGCAATTCCAGGGTGGTACCTAGCTTTTTCTGGCCATCTTCACAATTTGGGTACAACGGTTTTTTGTGATCCTCTAACATGCGCTCCAGCTTCGACCACTCGTTTTCAGTTACGCAGTTCATCTGTTCATCACGAATGACCTGACGAAGATCATCATCGTCGGACTGATCAACAATGACCTCATGCTCTTCCCCCATTGTAGTATCACCGTGTTCATCAGAGAACACGGGATAGTTGTCATCATCCTCTTCTTCAGGGTTTTCCATTATAACCCCTCTTTCTCCGTGCTTGGTCCAACAAAAATAATTGGGCATGAAGCCTTGTCGCAACAAGTGGGAGTGTATGGTTCTTACGCTCGGGTAATTCCTGTTATTCCGACATTCATCACATGGACAAATCATAAAACCATTCTTCAGCTTGTTTAACTTAACCACATCGAGAAAACGATGCATGCCATCAATGAACTCGGGACAGCGTCGATCACCGTACATCCATTCTCGGCTCATCTGCATTACATAAATATATCAAAAACCATTACACCAGCTAAATAATGAATAGAGATACGTGACCAAATTAATTTATACAAGTTCATCACATTAAAATCAAAGTAGAGTAGTGCCCAAATGTAATACATAGTTCTCACGAAACATACATCAATCGAAACTAACATACAACTATCTAAAGAATTTAAATCCAACAACAAATGCGATCAGAATCGCAACCAAGGTAACTATTGAACCAACAGCATAATGATACCAAGCCTCTTGACTAATGGCATATTTTCTAATCTTTTTAAGCTTGGCGCGCATTGCATCCATCTTCCTCTCGTGAGCAGTGACGACGTCGGCAAGCTCGACCCCGTGAGCATCAACGATGTCGGCAATCTTCAAGTCCAATTCCATCTTCTCTTCTAGGCATTGGAGACGAAGATCTTCACTTATCTTCAATTTTGCTCTCAAATCGTCGTTTTCTTTTTTAAAATACTCGACAATAGGGTCGGCCGGAATTTCCGGTTCAACTACCTCCTAAATAAAAATATATCTACGTCAAGTTGGTCGGCATGATTGTTATAAACACGAAACAAAATAAATAGTTAAAAAGATATACCACATCCGAATCATAGACCGGACGAGGGCCGAAGGGGACGGATATCAAAACCATGACACTATACATATAAAAAACATAAGAAAATTATACAAGAAATAATTATGCATTTAAATCATATAACTAACAATTTTTAAAATAAAAGATAAAAAAGAGGCTCACCGAGGTGGTGTCGGCGACGGAGCGGCGCGGGCGATCGACGGCGGTGAGGATCAGGGGACGGGACGACACTATATAAAACCATAAATTATACTTCAATTTGAGCTCAAAATGCATATAAAACAAATGAAATCCCTAACTTAGTCATTTCATCAAACACCTTGCAAGCACAACCAAAATCAAACTTGCTAAACTTGCACGAAAATGAGCTAAACTTGAAAAGCCGGAAGAGAAGATGAAGAAGTTGCTAACCCTTGTATAGGGTGCCACCAATCTTGACAAATGTTGGAGAAAAAATGGGTGACCTAGAGCTTGGGAGAGCTTGGGAGAGAGGAAAAATGGGGTTGGGGTCGAGTTGCTCCAAAATGGAGCTGGCTCGGCCGGGGTGGAAGATATAGGCAGGACCTTTAGTACCGGTTTTATTTACCAACCGGTACTAAAGGGCCTGCCGTGGGGCCACTGACCGCGGCCTGCGGGGCTGCACCCGGTACTAAAAGGTGTCCTTTAGTACCGGTTGTTAATACCAACCGGTACTAAAGGTCCTCGCCGCGGGGCCCTGGCTGGCGCCCAAGCACAACCGGTGCTAATGCCCTTTAGTACCGGTTTTTGTTGCAACCGGTACTAAAGGGTCGCACCAATGACTCTGTTTCTACTAAAGTGTAAAACGAACAAATGACAAGAAAAAAACATGAATCAAATCAAGCCACACCATTGTTAGCAACACGAATGAAAATAGTAGAAGAACATGAAAGAAATAATAATGTATAATACTAGATGTCTACGTGTACTGTACCACTAGGAAATAACAAAAATAAAAAAAAGCTGAGGGCATACTTTGCTTCCATTTATTTTTAAATAAATTACTGTATCACTAGATATGATCCGTCGCAATCTCATACAGAAAACAGTGCAAAAATACATAATAAGAATAAATAAAAGGGTGTGCACCCGAGTGCTCCTTGCAGCTTCTCTCCTGGACGATTCCTCGATTTCTTGATTCGCATAAGCACCCAACAGCAGACTAAGGCATGGCCTAGTGGTGGGGAGGGGCTGATGCCTTCCCACCCACCCGAGTTCAAATCCTCATACTTGCAATTCGGTGATGTTGCACCTCCTCTATCAAAAATCGCGTGGCTCTCCCACGTAGGAATCATAAGCACCCAACAGAAAAGGCCACACCCAGCCCAGGAAACAGCAGCCCATGCACTTGCCGCACTAACAAGAAAAAAGAAAAAGAACGTAACAAACCCGACACTGGCAATCCACAGCCCAGGCAGTTTAGCTCGAGAGCTTCCAATCGGAGACCATGGCAATCCACAGCCGCACTGCGCGGCTCGCTCGCGCCGTGCGGCCAGCATGAAGGGCAAGTTTCTAATTATAGTTGTCCGCCATCTACAACCATAATTGTTTATTTATCCTAATTTCTCATTTTCCTTTCTAGAACACCTCTCGTTTTCTAATTCTAATTGAGTCTTGTTGGAGAACGTCAATGGGGCGGCCATGAAGAACTGCAATGACCCGTCACCAGTTAGTCTACTATCCTGATTTTATTTTGGGTCAGTGGTCTATAATGTTTAATGTTTAATGATCTATCTGAACCTTGCAAAATTACTGATGTGTTATACCAATTAGTATATATTTAGTTGAACTTTTGTGGTGTTGAAGAGGAAGGGAACGAATCAGAATATGAATTGGACATTTTTGGCTATGAGACTAGCGGCAACTAGACAAAGCAATACATCCCCACACACAAAAAAAAGCTATCACATATCCTTACTTATGTGCAGTAAATTAGTTCAAAAATTTATCTAGTTCTCATGTCAAGTTTCTGTGAATTTTCTCGATTACACTATCATAACAAAGCTCAAAGGGGCCGAGGTAATTTTTAATGACATGGTTCGGCTTATTGCAAAGTAACCATCCGTGGAAACTTGTTTAAGCCCTTTATTTCGAACGGTGTTTATCTCGCCCGTCCCTGACCGATACAAAAATGTCATACAGAAGACATACAAAAGCCATGTCATGGACGAAATTTAACCACGTGCTACGGTCACAGCCTTGCACGTGCGCTCGCTAGAACTCCGCATCTAGCGATCGCGTGCTCGAACTTCTTAAGAGTCGCCGCCTCCAAGGATATGACCAGGTGCGCGCTGCCATCGCCGGCGCCTGCAGCATACAGGTAGACCCATCCGCCGCGCACAGTCTCCGCCCGCGACATCACGCGCGGCTTCCCCCACCCGAAGTCCGCCTCATACGTGCGCAGGTGGTACCAGCTGTTCATCCGCAGCTCCGTCTCCGGCAGGTTTCCGCGGTCCTCCGGCCGCCTTCCCTCTCGGTATCGAAGTAGTCCACCGCTGACCTCAGCAGCTCGTCGTCGAACCGCTCCGTCGTTGCTCTTACTCGGCTCGCGACGGACGCCAGCGTCTCGACACGACATCCTTCACCACGGCGGTGGCGAAACACGTTGACGACCCCGTTGCCGAAGTACCCCGGGAGTGGCGGCTTGAGGCGATGCCTGACGTCCACCGGGAAGTTCATGCGCGTGGTGGCGCCCGGGTCCAGCTGGCGGGCGACACAAACACACTGCCAGACGAGAGCGCTCACGGGCAGAATGTGCTAACCCCGCCGCACCGGCGCTTGAGGGCATGCAGCTGGTCCTTGGAGAAGGTGAAGACCTCGGTCACGGCGACGGACGTCCCTGACGGCTCGTGCATAGTCAGCTTGCTGCAGAACATGGGACGGTTTCGGGGCGGATGATGGGCGGGGACCGCGCGCGGAGGAGGGCGCGGTCGTGGCATGGGAGCTCTATGACGGCACGCTCGCCGCCGTCACGGCAGTAGCCGGCCCACGTCCGAAGGAAATGGAACGTGCTGGGGCCGTCCACGACGGCGTGGTGCACCGATGTCCCCAAGACCACGCCGCCGCACTTCAGGAAGGTCACCTGCACGGCCAGTATAACGGACGACGGCTGAACAGGAGGACGGAACAGCTTCTTAGCTCGGGCGACGGCTTGGAGTCGCTGAAGTCCTCGAAAGTGTTCTCGGAGTGGGCGACCACGAAGAGCGCGCCCTCCGCGTTGCAGTTGAC